>JAIGNY010000379.1:0-55000 GCA_020152595.1 Chiridota heheva
CTAACCGGACTGTTTAATATTTTTCTGGCACTGAATTCGTTTCTAAGCATATGATGCTACTTGTTTTCTTATATATCATTTACCTGTTTCTCTGACACAAAGGCTTAATGGTCAAATGTATAAAAACCTATTATAGTAGTAAAAATCTTTCCTTCAAATACAGAAGGGATGCAGTGCTCCATTTACTTAGGAGTTACTTCTTTCAAATTATATTCTAAAACACAGCTTCTGTTGCAGAGAAAAAGAAAGTAACGAGTTAGTGCAAGAAGTTAAAGTAGTAAAAATCTCTCCTTCAAATACAGAAGGGACTCAAATACAGAAGTGATGCAGTGCTCCATTTTCTTGGGAGCTAGTTCTTTCAAATTATATTCCAAAACACAGCTTCTCTAAAGGAAAGTAACGAATTAATACAGGAAGTTAAACCAATATACAATATCGTTTGTGCTAGATATGGTAATGGCTTATCGATTTGCTAACATCAAAGAGTTTCCACAACATTAAAACTATAACAATAATAATAAAGTATGACGGCTAGTATTCGTTATTTTACCGCTATGTTTCCAGGGTATACAAGCAATTGTTAATGGTTGTGTACATTCATATATGTGTATACATATAATACCGTTTACCTAAAAAACAAGCTAGTTTTTCTAAATACACTCTTCGAATAAAGATTATAGAGAGGAAAAGGTTCCAAATACGTGACAAACTGGATGTTTTTCTTCTTCTAAGAGTGCTCATAGTCCCACTGCCAAGTCCATTCTTCCCCACTTACTTTGTGCAACACCTCATGTGTGTTCTGTTTGATTACCTAGCATGCTCTAAACCATATGCCTAAACCCATTCTGATTAATTCATGACATTGGTTTCCTTGATAAAAGTGACTTCCTTAACCCTTACTCTACCAGCACCTTTTTGAAAATGAGCTCGGGAGGCGGGGCCAAAGACGGGGCACCCAAAACGGCGATAATATCGCCGCGTGGTAGAGTAAGGGTTAATCAAGGCGTGATTATTGAAGGGTCCTCTGTCTTCCAGGCAAAAAAGTCGGGCCCCTTTCGCTTTCGGGACCCGCTGGGCCGCCCACCGGGATCATGCTGCCTATATTTTCGGGTTGGCGCATATGTCGCGGGTTGATTAACCCTTACTCTACCAGCACCTTTTTGAAAATGCGCTCGGGAGGCGGGGCCAAAGACGGGGCACCCAAAACGGCGATAATATCGCCGCGTGGTAGAGTAAGGGTTAATAACAATGACAATGACGTTCTGGCGGAAACGTACAGAAAACAGATTTAGAATTTTTTTGAAACCACAAGCTCTGTTAACTGGTTAATACCTTTTTTCATCCACAGGTGGTAAAAATTGTTGCGTTATGAAAGAGATAGATCCTGCGGGAAAGTTGTCTTGGGTTTTATTAGATAACAATAAGGATAAATGTACAGCGCTGTTACGCAGTAGTTACATCCTTAATCCACCGACTGACATAATTGGAAGACTATATATGGACCATTCCATTTTCTCCACCATTGTAACAGAAGTAAACAGATTTGTTGGTGATTTTTTAGCTTCCAAAATGATTTCTGACTTAAAGTGTTCATTATTATTTAGAGCTAATGAGGAGTTTTTATGTAAGGTTATAAGTTATATAATCACGGGATTTTAAAATTTGGGAGATTTTTTTTTTTTTTTTTAATTTTGAACCATATCTCTTTACATTTCTGTTTCAGATTTCGAGGCAGTACTTCGGGATAGGATGTAAACCACAACTTTGCAATCCATATAACAGTATAGTGTCTCTAGAGGTGTCAGAAAAGGCCTTTACTTACCAAAAAATCTCCCTTTTGATACTTTTTTTTACTGCTTAACAATGCTGGTCCTGATGTTGTTTATCAGGCATCCTACTTTTAATTCGAGATTACTTGAAACTTGTAACAAAAATCTCGTAATATGATTAGCCAACACAAATACAATCGTTCATAATTTTTCTCTCGATTCTAGTCTATTTGTTTTATTTTGCTTTTGTGGTTTATTTTGATTTAAACATTTTGAATCATCATTTTCGCATTTTTTTGTACTAATGTTTCAAATATTTGTTAGTTAAACTCTCGTTTCAAATTTTGCATTTAAGATGCCATGATTTTTTTTTTTTTTTATTGTTGCTACTAACCTTTTTACGGATGAAAATAGTAGCATTAGAAACAATCTCAATACAAACAACCCTCCTGATCTAAAAAAGACCCTCCTGACATACCAATAAAATCTGGTAGAAACTAAGATTTTAAATCTTTGCGGATTATAGACTAATGGATTATCTAAGAACTGATAGCAGTTGTTAATCCCCAATTAAAGACCATTGATAATGATAAAATAATGATTTTACACACTGTCAACAATTACATTGTCAATTTCAATTTATTGATAACATGACTGAGTTTATCCTGGACAACATTGTTGTTGCACTTTTCTTATTCTACCCATTTCAATGTTGCTTGAAATGATCTTCTTCATCATATCCAATATAGAGACGGGATTCAATGGTGTTTAGAAAGCTACAGCTAATTTTGTCCAATATTGTAGTTATTGTAATCCTTATTTTCGACGTTCTAAATCAAGATGGAAAGCTTGTCGTGAACGTTTATCTCTACGTTAACACGACAAATGGCGGTAGCGGCAATTGCATTTCTTAACAGTTTCTCCAGAATTGTTCATATTCCGTATAAACGATATAGTTATAAGAAAAAAAGACACATTTCTGTACCGTTTAGCTTACCATCGATTTCTATTTAATTTCGTTATTATAAAAAAAAAATTCTTTACCAAATGTTAATGAATGTGAAAGTATACCATGAATAACTGTTCCCGCGATGCGGTCTGCAAAAATATAATTGGTGGCTTTGAGTGTTATTGTAATGAGGGATACGTTGGTGATGAAATTAATTTCATGGGTAAATCAGAGAAATGTCCAAAAAAAAAATTCGTAGTACTCGAATCGAAGCTGATCAAGTCGATGGACATTTTATAGTAGGAATTATTGATTAGTAAAAAAACGATTTTGCTTCAAGCAATTTTGTTTCGAACTCCGGCAAAATTCCATCAGCGACGTTGGCACAGAATTCGAGAGGTAATAACTGTCGACTTAATTAAAAATCACTGGCATTATAAACCTTCACCCATTCCCCTGTCCCCATCCTCCGTTACTGTGAAAAGCCTTGGATAAACCATAATCCCCGATAAAGTTAACGGGAGATTGTTGCTACAACAATTGTCTGCTATTAGGTATTAGTGAAGAGTCTCGTGTCATTTTTCGAGATAGGCTTCCCTGGATTGATTTTATTACATTTTCTTGTCATTTCGGGTATGGCAAATCCAAAAAGTGAGGGTTTCATTTTTTCTGACATCGTCATGTCGGCCATCTTGAATTGTATTATTACCTCCATTTTTCATAGGAAAATGACCATAATATTTCTTTTTATAGCAGCTATAAGAATAATTTTAGTGGCTTACCGTATGTTTTCCATGCCAACCAACCCATTGATAATATTGCCGTCACACATAAATGGCGGCCATAAAGAATTTCAAGATAGGCGCCATATTTATATCAAAATCTCACTATGAATTGCTCTAAATATCTTGTCAATATCAGTTTAGTCCCAAATCCTATGTTTTCAACAACGACACTTTTCAATACTCTTAATTATTATAATCATTTCAGTTACACTACAGATATACTTTTTATAGATATGAATCTTGCTACTTACCATAAACTAGTGTCTAAGCCATATCTTCTGCATCTTTTACACAGCACCAGAATAGCTCTTCTGGTACCTGAAACATTGACTGATGCATGTTTACTTGAAGTTTCTGGTGAACGGTTACATCTTAAATGCCAAGTTTACGAAAGTTCCGTGTTTATGATGCGTCGTATCCGTAACCGGAAATATTGTAAACATGGTAAGTTAGTTTCACGATGCGTTTACGATATGCTAAGAAATATCCGTTACATATCCGTTGGCAGAAACATCGTAAACATCTTCTCTTAAACATACACCATGTTTACAGGATAACGTAAATTTCTTAAACATGGTCAGCATATTTAAGCGGTATTTCAGCGAGCGTTTTTTCTGGAAAGATGCAAAAAGACATTTAAGCTGCGTTTTCATTGTAACTTATATTTCATAAACATGGTATGAACATTTCCGTGAAATATCCGATAACGGAAAGCTTATAAACTCTATTTGTAGATTTACTATACGTTTACGAACTAACTTATATTTCATAAACATGGTACGAACATTTCTATAAAGTATCCGATAACGGACTAAAGATGTATTGAATGTTTCCGTTAATATCCAGCAACGGATAATTTGTGAACTCGGTTTGTATATTTCTTACGTGTTTATGAAATGACTTAAATTTCATAAACATGGTTACAGCGTTTCATGCATACAAATATAATGTGCACAAAAACACTATCTCCTACAACCATGATTACCAGGATTTATGTCTTCATTTCTTCATTTATGCGTCTTTTTAAAAAAAAACCTACAATTAAATTTGTTTAAATGTCATCAATGGACGAAAGAGATCACCAACTTGAATTAATGATGTATTTGATATAATTATGCCGTAATTCCTGGATGAAAATATTTGTTCACACAGGTTTTAAAGTATAAGACTGAATGTGAGGGCTCCTGTTTTTGCGAATTTCACAGATATATTCTCCACAACAGAGAAACAATGATAGACTTCATGCTTTCAGAGCACACAGACGACGTGGGGGCAAAGGTCACTTGAATATTCATATCAACCAGAAAAGTACGTTGTGCTGTTGCGTGCTACATAATCATTCGATGTTTTTGCCCCCCCCCCTCCGAAATAAAAATCAATAAAATACGCCATCACATTTCATTCCAGTACCCCTTTAAGTTGTTAAGTTGTCCAAAATTGTCCCTACTTGTTCCCAGACATTCGCTCTTCCCGCAACATCAGAATTAATATGCGGTTCTTTAAATGTTGTTTGATCATTATCAAAACACAATGGATTAATATAAGAAAGTAAGTCCGTCATCTGTTCATTTAACACAAATATATGTCTAATTTAAATCGCATATTACACCTACAAATTCAATATGCTGTAAATTAGTGGTAAAATGCTCATCCATTTTGATACTTAGTTTTGACTATATCTTAAACCGTTTAACCGGTAGCGGCACTACAGGGGGCACTGAGACATCCCCCGTGAGATCGTTTTTCCCCAAAAAAATTGTGTAAAGTTACATATATTTGATCTGATTTATCTGTTCATAATCTCCCCTCCCCCCCTCCCCCTTCTTACTACCACCAGGCCTCAATGAGACAAAACTGCCCTCTCTTCTCCGCAGCATCAAAATCCTGACGCCCCACTCAGTTTATCTATGATGTCACCCCTCATATAAGTTAAAAGCATAACTGATATGTCCACCAGCTATATGATGTTTTTCTATCTTAATTGCTTTATGTTTATAAAAGCTGTGAAAACTAAAATTTCTGGGAAATTGGAAGAACTTTGGTGTTCCACCACCTTGATCACAAGAACCTCTAAACGAACCCAAGGACTGCCCATACATTCTGTGCGATTCGCGCTCTGCGCTCATTCTGTCGCATACGTTGTCATGGTGTCAGCAAAATTAACATCAATTCCCCATTCATACCTTTAAGATAGATATTCCCTTGCCTTTCTTTTTAGTGACAAATCATTATTATTACTTCATAATTCAATATGATTATATGATCAACATCTGAACATGGTGCCCTTCACTAGTCGCGTGCCCATTGAAAGAATCTTGCCTTCCAGGTGTCTTGCTTCCTTCCCGGTGAGAAGTAAATTTGAAAATAATTTAGATTAATATGTAAAAAGCTTAAAGCGAATAAAGATAAATCCGCAAACCACAAGAAGGCTGTTTCGATACGGTTATGAGCAATGGCGTGGTCGTTCATGTTTGACTGAGGAGGGCAAGTGGCACTGCCAAGTGCGTTTTTGCGCCCCCCCCCCCCCTTCTCTTATGCCCATAAGAAGACTTAATTGCATGCGCCGTTTGGCATTGCTTAAAATCAGCGTTTCAAATCTATGGGCGAACCCATGGTCCGGGGCGAAGCCGCCTAAAGTCCTGCATTTCACGTAACTATGATTGCTATCATTGCTTATCATTGTATCAAATCTAGGGTAGAAGTCTTGCACTTCTTGTAATTTTGGTAGCAGAAATTGTCTTATAATTGTATCGTAGTGGAAGAAAAGGAGGGGGGGGAGGGAGAGAGCGGGCATGGGCCGCCCTAAAATATTCTTAAAGTTTTCAAAAGGAGACCTTTAAACTATTCACCCTTTGGGCAATGGCCAGCATTGGTCTTACCTCCAGAATCTGAAACCCATAGGCTCCATAATCTGAAACTCATGAGCTCCAGAATCTGAAACCCAAAGGCGGAATTTGCCTATATGAAAGTTCGGGAAAACCAAAAGTGGGAGAGGTAGTTAGGGGGAAATGATAAAATCACGCTTAGATACAAACAAAAAATCACCATGCAAAAGTATACATTTGGAAAATGTTGGAGTGGGGCAAGTTCCCCCTTGCACCCTCAAATCCTGCCTATTCTCAAACCATGTGTGTAGGACCCGGGGCCAGGGGGCACGTGCCTCCCACTTTTTCGAAAACGGACAAAAGGAGTACCTCTTTTTGCAAATGAAAAGTGCCTCTCAATCTGTCAATTACTGTCAAAGGTGCCCTCATTTGATTTTCTGCCGCCCCCTTTTTTGACCCGAGGCTCCAATGATGAAGCCCTTGGACGCTTAGCGTCTTTTGACGTGATTTTGGTATCAGAAAGTTGCTTAAAATCGTGTAATTCCACGATAAAGCTAGTTAAAAGGAATATCTTTTGCTTAAGGTTTAAATATAGGAACCCATTGGTAAAATGTGACTTTAGTTGGGATCCTGGGATGATTTCTATGTTTTTGATGTAAGAATATTGCTTTTAGAGAAACATTTACAACGTTTATTCTGAATAGATAATGCAGAAGTTGAGATTAAGAATAATAAGGTATAATCGAGGACAATTTTCGCGCCCCTAGAGTATGCGGCGACCTCGCAGACAGCTTCACTGGAGGAGCTTACCCCTGGCACCGGCCACCTGGCCACTTATCAGAACATTTCCCGATGGTAAGAAATGTTTGGTAGAAATACATATGAGCCGGGGCCAGCAAGAGGGCCTTGACCCTCAATAATCTTTTTATCATTTTTATCATTTTGGCCTCCCCCTCCCCCTCCCCCTTCCAAATAATGAAGGTCTATCGAATTGAAATTGAGGAGTCAGATTCCATGGAAATTTTTGCTTCCAAAAATTATCAATTTTAGAGAAAACTCCGTCAATTGTTGTGAAACTTTCTTCAATTCTGAGACATTTGCTTCTAATTTCGGGATATTTTCGGTAAATTTCAGGACATTTCCTCATTTTTCAAGAAATGTATTTAATTTTTTGTTGAAACTTCCTTCATTTTAGTGAAATTTGCTTTCAAGTTCAAAATATATATATTAAATTAAAGAAATATTTCTAAAAATATTTTCTTCAATTTTCAGGATTTTAATTTTAATTTTTCAGAATTTAAAAAAAATTAAATAATGGAAATGTTACCAAATATTACGAACATTTACGAAAATTTGACCACCTTAATGTCAATAATTCCTCAAGTTTACTTCTGTATGCAATGCGATCAGGTACAATTTTCTGCAGGCCTCCCCCCCCTCCCTTCCTTCCACCCACCCACACCTGTAATCACACCTGTCATATTTGTAATCATTATTAGACTACTTAATGGATATCATTGTCTTTTGATGGGATTGTCTTGCATTTTCCATGTAGTTATGCTATGAAATTAGGCAATGCAGTGGCGTAACACATGGGGCCAAAATTCGGCGGTTGTCAATATGGGCCTCTTTTCTGATCGCCTTCCCCGTTGTGAGGGCCCCTTTCAGGGGGCTCGTCGGTTGCTAAGATATGGGGCCCTTTTTCTGATCGTCTTTCCCGATGTGAGGTCTTTTTCATGGACCTTCCGGTTCCTAAGATGGGCACCGTTTTCTTATCGCCGTCACTAAAGTCGCCAGGTGCTAGCTGGAGTTATAGTTGGAACACGGGTGTGTACAGTTTTGTTGTACTTTTACTGGTGAAAATTTTCCTCCCATAAGAAAAGCCTGGCTGCGTTGCTGTACAACCCAATCATTCCGATACTGACCGACCGCTCCTCTCTACGTTTTGATTGTTTGAAGTAAATCAACGGTCATAAAAACATGAAACCAAGAAAGTGAATGTCAACAGACAAATTAATTCTTAAAATACAAATATGCCTGGAGAAAATTTACACTTGCCCGACCTGTCTGTAAACGTAATGCATGCGTCTACAACAACACAATACAGAACAATTAGAAACAGATCCCACCCCGAGTCCCCCAGAAATTTTGTCTTGGGGACACAATAACCAAGTACCAAATACGGCACAACGTGCCAGCCCGCTTGTGCCCACTTAAGGGACCATGGCGAGGTAGAAGGGCCAAACCTTGGTATCAGGGTCAAGGGGTCCTCGTCAAGTTCTAAATATTTCTCCAAATTGGCTGAAAAAGGCGAAATCAACAAAAAATTCGAAAGTTTATTTAATGAAGAAAATTTTAGATTATATTGTTAAAATCTACTCGGATAAGCGTTTGGGCTACCATTTCTAGACACAGAAGATTTTCAAGTTTTAATGAAAATTGAGAAAATTCGGGGAAAAGTGTGGAGTTCCTTGACAAAACCCTATATAGTCCAGGGCCAAGCCCGAAAGCTCATAAGAATTTTTGTGTTTCATCAAGGGCGTAGCCAAAAGGAAAAGGGGAGGGAGGGGGGGGAATCGCACCTCCTAAATTTGTGGTCGTCGAAAAATTGAGCATGCTTGTCGGCAAAAAGGAAAATGGAGAAGAAAAAGAAGAAAGAGGAAAAGGGAAAGAAAAAAGAAAGTAAGAAAGAGGAAAAAGCACACAAAAAAAAGAGGTAATAGAAAGTGCTTAACCATGTTTTTGGCCTGACGAACAGACGGAGTAGTCAGTATGGTACCGGTATATTATATTTTACGACAAGAGATCAGATTTTCCGACAAACGATCAATTAGTTTGTTTTTTTCTTTCTGTCACTGCAGTTCTGAACATCGCATTTCCCAACAAAGAAGATTAAATTCCGACAGAAGTCTGAACGTCGTTTTTCTTTCAACCATTTCCTTCGAACCAATGAACATTTTTTCCGGCAGGGTCGTAGCCAAGATTGGGGGAGGGAGTGGTCGTCGATATATTTGGAAACCTTGTTGGCTCATTGATGTAAATGAATTTGAAAGTTTAACGCAAAACTAAGCATAAACCCTTAGATTTTTAAGGTTGACCATTTCTTGCTTCCTTTCTGAATATAACTTCAAAGGCGTAGGAACCAGGGACCAGGGCCCCCAATAGTTGTATTGGTTGCCGAGTACCACCACCCCCCTCCCCCTCCTCTCCACCCACCCACCTTTTATAATGAAGGTCTAACGAATTGATTTTGAAGAGTCAGATGGCATCTTTTCTTCCGGAAATCTTCAATTTTCAAGAAATCTTTTTGAAATTTGCATCAATTTTTGCTAAATGTCTTTCATTATTGGGAATTATTCTTCATTTTTGAAAAGTTTGCATTTAATTTTTCCTTCATTTTCGGGAAATTTGCATCATTCATCGTGAAATTTCCTTCAACTTTCGTGAATTTTTTTTCCGTTTGTGTGAAATCTTCTTCATTTCAGGAAATTATCTTTAATTTTGGGAAATTTGCATCAATTTTCGTGAAACATCTTTTATTTTCGGGAAATTTTGCTTCAATTTTTGTAAAATGTCCTCAATACATTTTCGAGAGATTTTACCCAAGTTTTCAATAATTTTACGACCCCACCCTTCCCCCTTTACAAATAGTTTTACCGTGATAAGAGACTCGTACATTTTGTGTAGGTTTGTTGGAACAAAAATGAACTTACCTTTAACTTGATTACCAATTTTTCGACAAATCAGTAGTACCTTTCGGCAAATAAAAGCTTGCACCACCATTGGAAATTTTCTCACTACGACCCTGTTTTTCCTGTCCGAAAATGGCTGACAATCAACAAATCTCGAAAATTTAAATGCCAAAAAGAAAAAACTATTTTAAATTATCATGTTGCAATCTACTCCGATAAGCATTTGGGTTACCATTTGTAAACCATAAACAAACAAAGGAGAAATTTCCCTTGAAAATAGAGAAAAATCAAGTTACATTATTGTGGGTTTCATCGGCAAAGCGCGCCCTAGGTGTCCACAGGGAGAAGCCACCGCAAGCTTTAAAAAGGTCTTGTTTTTGATGCCCTGAAATCAGAAAATGGTCCATATCATCGGGCTCAGAATTTTAAACATGTGTGGGCGCGGCGGCATAATGTCCCAGTTGCCAGCGACGTAGAAAGCGGGGGGCAGGGAGAAAATTTCCCCATGACGGGGTTTGCATTTTCGGTCAAACCATCTCTTCCCAGTCAACCAGTCTGTCCAAACTGGCAAAAAATTAAGGAAAACTGGCCAAAATTTCCTGAAAACTGGAAAAAATGACACGAAAACTAGACAAATGTTCACAAAAACTGGCCAAACTTCCTGAGAAATTTCCAAAATTTTCCAAAATTTTCCAAAATTGAAGTAAAATTCTCAAAAATGAAGGGAATTTTCCGAAAATATAGGTAATATCTCTGAAATTAAAGAGTTGAAGGAAATTTCCGGATTAGCAGCAAGTTTTCATGAAACTAAATTTACCAGTTAAATTTTTGCACTTGTCACAGGAAATATTTTGGGTTTCTTTTTCCCACGAGAGGTGATTACGCCACTATACCAGTTGTCCAAATCAAGAATTAGTATCATGCCGATTCGAGTGGAGATGATTCTGATATCTAGTCGATTCGGATAGGATTCCCATTAAGGCTCTGATATGAATAGTACCAGGGCCCTAATTCCCCCGGGACAGGAGGGACATGCCCCCTGACTTTTCAGCAGAAGTTTACAAATGGGGAAAATGTGCCTTTGTCCCCCACTTTTTATGACCGCCCACCCCCTCCACACACACACACACCCACACACACACACATACACACGGATCTAGCACTATGGGGTCCTGCACTACGGGATCCTTATACAAGTCTGGAGAGCACACTACAGGGCTTTGTGAGATTGCACTATGGGGTCCTCATTTTGTGTGTGACTATACAAGTGGAAGTTATGCATTACAGGGTCCTCAGTTTTTATTTTTCAAACTTTTTTTGTTCATTTAATTGTATGGAATAGAGTCATAGTTAAATGCTACACTATCATGATATAAATACCATTTCTCAGTACACAAATTTACACTGGCATATATGATTGATCTTATTAAGTGTCTGTGTTTTTGTTCTTTTGCACTGATGGAACGCACCAAGACATTGTGCCAGTATTGTTGTTTTCCACTTCAAAGTTTCCTTTCAGAAAATTTCTGTTTAATAGGAAGTTAGTTTTAGAATGTTTAAAGAAGTTGGTATATTGTCAAGTTATAGTACTATTTGTCTACACTTTATTTCAGCTCAAATTATTCTCTTGTTATCAATTGTTTTTTCTTCTAACTTTGATCTATATCAGATAAAGAGAGACAGGTAAATAGCTTTCAGTATTTAATACATTATGACGTTTTTCAATGAAAGGTACAGTCCCATAAATGCATTCAGAAGTGAACGCTGCCGTGCTGATAACGTCATTTCCGGTTTTCAATTTTCATATCAATTGCAAGAAATCTGTGATGTTTTCGATAACACATGTAAACCCCTATGCTTGGTCCGGCAGGTGTGTGATCGATAACATCAGAGATTTCTAGAATTCAATAAGAAAAATTAAAAACCGAAACTGACGTTATCAGCACGGCCGCGTTTACTTCTGAATGTATTACGGTACATTAATGTATAGTAATGTATTACTATACATTTCCTTGAACATTACAAATTACAATCAAAAGAAATACGATGATCTTTCAAACATGAATCAAATAACAACAAGATTATACGATTTAGGGTAAGCTAATTTTTGATAAAGTCAAATTGCCAATGCTAATATCACCTTTTTATTAGAATATTATACTTTCTTCACAAATAGTATCATTTCCTTTATGTATGTTAAACTTGCATTCATAGCACTCTAAGGTCCTGTGTAAGTTTCTCTAATGCACTGTGGGGTCTTCAATAAACATTACAAATTCCAATTAAAAAAACTTCATTAATCTTATCAACATGAATCAAATTGCATTAACAAGATTGTATCATTCACTTTAAAACTTAAATCCCGAGGCTATGCTACTTGATGAAAGCAAATTTTCAATAGAATTATCTCCTTTTGATGAGAATTTCATATATTTCTTGACTTTTAGTAGCATTTCCTTTGTGTATCTTAAAGTTTATTCAGGGCACTATAGGTCCCTGTGTAATTTTCCCTCATACACTATTTTTCCTAATGCAGTCAATATTCTAAATTGCACTATAAATTGCAATTAGACACAAACTTTGAAATATGAATTAAATTACAATATTAACAAAATTATATGATTTAGATAAAGCTCAGTAAAGGTAATAATATTATGCTGAAAGCAAATTTCAGAAGAAATCATCATCTTTTAATCTTCATATCCTGTTTTATTTTACCAATATTATTATTTAATTTGTGTATATTAAATTTGTATTCAGGGACTATATGGCCCTGTGGAAGTTTCTCTAATACACTATTGGTTCTTTTAATGAACATTAGAAATTGTATGTAAAAAGAATTACAATAACCTTTAAATATGAATTAAATGAAAATAACAATATTATATGATTCAGGTAAACTTCATTCTAAACTTTGTGGTTTTTGAGAAAGACAAATTGTCAATGAAATATCACTTTTTGATTAGAATATTATATTTTCTTGACCAATAGAATCATTTCCTTTGTGTATGTTAAACTTGTATTCAGAGCT
Source organism: Chiridota heheva (assembly GCA_020152595.1). Classification (NCBI taxonomy): domain Eukaryota; kingdom Metazoa; phylum Echinodermata; class Holothuroidea; order Apodida; family Chiridotidae; genus Chiridota; species Chiridota heheva. The sequence continues at coordinate 13,052 of JAIGNY010000379.1, forward strand.
CTATGGGGTTCTGCATCAGTTTCTCTAATACACTATAAGGTTTTTCAATAAACATTAGAAATTGCAATAAATTGTCAATGTTTCAGGTACCAGAAACAGCTATTTTGGTGCTGTGTTAGTTTCTGTAATACACTGTGGGGTCTTTCAATGAACATTATAAATTGCAAGTTTTGAATATGAATCAAATTGCAATAACAAGATTATATTATTCAGGTTAAAGCTTAAATCCAAAGGTTATGACATTTGATGAAGACAAATCTTCAATGGAATTTTCACCTTTTGATAAACATATATTTATTCACTTATAGTATTGATTGATTGTAACTTTATTTTCACTCTCTTGCAAATACAACAATATACAGGTTAAGAAAATAATAATTGAGCTTTACATACATTTGTGACAATTTGCAAGGGATAGTGAGGGGGTTATCTGCTCAAGCCAGAAAGGCTTATCGAGGCAGAAACCCCCATGAAAACATAATTAACAAATATTTTACGACACAAACTTAACATGAAAAAAAGAAAAGAAATCATATATCAATAGTCAACATTATTAAACGGGGTATCTTAAGAAAAAAGTGGACAAAAAAAAAAAAATTCAGAATTAGATAGAATCATATAAGCTTAGAAAGTAATTCTTAAGATGAGACTTAAATGTTTTGACATTATTTACGTTTTTAATATCTTGCGGTATGTCATTCCAGACTTTTACACCGTATATCTTAAACAATGTTGGGATAGTGTAAGCCTAAATTTCGGAATACGGTAATCATTATGACCTCTGGTTTTGTAAAAGTTTTATGAGAAAAAATGATCAAAAGCATTGGGTAAATTGTTATTTTTATATTGATACATGGTTATAGCAAGTTGGTATTTATGGAAGTCAAATATATTAAGAGTTCTCAATTTAAAGAAGATTGGGGCGGTATGGGCATTAAAAGGACTACCAGTGACAATTGAATGGCACGTTTTTGCAAAAGAAAAAGCTTTTGTATGTGAGAAGGATAAGCACCACCCCAGGCGACATTACAATATGATATATACGGCAAAATCAAAGTATTATATAGCATCTTAAGTATATGTTCAGGAAAATGTGTTCTTAATCTATTTAATATACCAGTACCTTTTGCTAATTTATTACAGATACAATCTATGTGAAGTTGCCAATTTAGATTGCAATCCACTAATACACCTAGAAATGTTGAGGAGGGGGAATGATTAAAATTTACATCACCAATGGAGAGTTTGGGGTAAAGGGACCAGTCACGACGAGTAGGAGTAAAGAAAACTGAAGTAGTCTTCTTTACATTAGGGATAACTTATTTACATTAAACCAAGATGCATACTTATTCAAACCTGAAACCGCTTTGTCAATTACTGTATGAGGAGAGCGATGGGTGTAAAGAAGAGTTGTGTCATCCGCATAAAGTGAAGGTGAAAGAACAGAGCTAATTCGATGCATATCATTTATATATATTACAAATAACAAATAAATAATAGTATCATTTCCATTGTGTGTCCTAAACTTGTATTCAGGGCAGTATGGGGCGCTGTGCAAGTTTATGTAATACACTACGGGGTCTTTCAGTCTATATTATGAATTGCAATATAAACAATTACACAAAACTTTAAAATATAAATTAAATTGCTACACTAACAAAATTAAATGATGCAGAAGTTAATTTTAAAGTCAATGATACAATGCTGAAAGGAATTTTCCAAAAAATTCTTTACCTTTTATGGTGCATATCCTTTTGTATTTCACCAATAGTATAATTTCATTTGTGTATCTCAAACTTGTATTCACACCATTATGGGGTCATGTGTAAGTTTCTGTAATACACTGTGGGGTCTTTCAATGAACATCAGAAACTGCAAGTTTTAAATATAAATCAAATTGCAATAACAAGATTATATTATTCAGTTTAAAGCTTAAATCCCACGGCTATGGTACTTGATGAAGACATATTTTCCATGGAATTATCTCCTTTTGATGAGAATTGTATAAACTTTTTGAATTATAGTACCATTTCCTTTGTGTAACTTAAACTTGTATTCAGTGCACTATGGTGCCCTGTGCAAATTTTTCTAATACGCTATGTGGTCTTTCAGTCTATCTTACGAATTGCAATACAAACAATTACCAAAAAATGCCATATTTACAAGACTATGTAATCCAGATTAAACTTACTTTTAAGGTAAATGACATAATGCTGAAAGCAAATTTCCATATAATTCATTGCCTTCTGATGTGCATATCCTGTTTTATTTCTCCAATATTATAATTTCCCTAGTGTGTCTTAAACTTGTATCCAATGCACCATGGGGTCCTGTGTAGGTTTCTCTAATACACCATACTCCCATAGTGAGCTCTTTCAATCTTGTCAATAGAACATCTTTCAAATTTGAATCAAATTGTAAAAAGCGAATGATGCGATTTACATAACATCAATATTGAGTAAGGTTTTGGTATTAGTGACGTCAAATTTTCTCCGAAAATATTAGCTTTTATTTAGAAAATTATATTTTATATTTTATATCATTGTATTTTGTATACATTAAACTTGCATTCAGAGAACTATGGGGATCATGTGCAAGTTTCTATAATACACTATGGGTTCTTTTAATCAGTATTGTGAATTGCAATATTTTAACATTTTTTATTTGAAAATTATTTTAATTCCTATATCATGTTTGTTCAAAAGTATCACTTCCGTCATGTATTTTAAATTTTTTTCTCTAATACAGTACGGGCAATTGCAATAAATATTATGAATTGCAATAAAAACAGTTAGTAAAATGTTTTAAATTTAAATCATATTGCAATAACAAGATTATATAATATACCTAAAAATTAATTATCTATGTTTATGGACGTGTAGGTGCATCATTACCAGTATAGATTTAAACCATTCATCCACTTTGAATGGCATCAAGTCAAACACTCTAGATGATGACCATTCATTCACTTTGGATGGCTACAAGCCAAGCGGACTGTAAAGAAGTAGAATTATAGCACTCTGCAGAGCGCATACCTCTGCCTTATGTTCATTCCCTAGCGGGATACTATCTACCTCAAAAACCATCGACACACCAAGTTATAGCCTCAAACATCCACTTTCTCACCGCTGATTTATATTGCCATTTATATTCTAAATACTTGAGGATAATCAATTGTGATCATTGTTTTCAGTTTAATTCAGGCTATGTCATTCATTGTTTGAGCCCTATTCAGAGTATATTCACATTCCATTCATGGCAGAAATCAATTGTTTTGATTTCTTTGATACCAGAGACTACTTCACTTGATTTCTTTGAGTCCAAAAAATTGATTGTATGGCTGTTCTTTCATGGCATTAGTTCATTGTTTAGCACATTCCATTGGGAAGTTTCAACTTGAAAAATTCTTGATAAATCTTTCCCTAAATATCCTTATCCCTCCAGTTTTGCCCTTCCCCTATTTCGATTCATCCCACTATAATCACCTCTTTACCAAGCAGTAACAAAACCACACACCAAATTTAATCAAAATCCAGTCACTGCTTCTTAAGACATTTTGAAGACAAACAAACAAACAGACAAACAAACAAACACACACAGGAAAAAACACAACCTCTGTCCTTGGTGGAGGTAATTACCATTCATACACTTTGGATGGCAATAAGCCAAACACTATAATGATACAATTTATTCACTTTGGATGGCAACAAGCCAAGCACTGTAAATGATTACCATTTATTTACTTTGGATGGTCAAGTCAAGCACTGTAGATGATGACTATTCATCCACTTTGGATGACTTCTAGCCAAGCACTATAAATGATTACTATTCGTTCACTTTGAATGACAACAAGTCAAGCACTGTAAATGCAGATGATCACCATTCATCCATTTTGATGACTTTGGCACTATAAATGATTACTATTCGTTCACTTTGAATGACAACTCAAACTGCAGATGAAATTACCATTCCTGTAAACAAAAATCAGTGATATAGATAATCACCATTCATTTACTTTAGATGGCAACAAGTCAAGCACTGTAGATGATTACCATTTAATCAATTTGGATGGCTACAAGTCAGGCGTTGTAAATAATAACCATTCATACCCTCTGGATGGCAACAAGTCATGCGCCATTAATGATGACCATTCATCCACTTTGGATACCAACAGGCCAAGCACTGTAAATAATTACCATTCATTCACTTTATATGACTACAAACCCAGCAATTTAAATAAATACCATTCATTTACCAGTCCAGCAGCATGCCTATTAATGGGAACATAAATGTTACTATAAATGCTACATGGAAACCGCCATATTGTGATATTTCGTGATACAAATTTGAAATACGTCTGGGAAAAATATATTTGCTAGGGGAAACTAATGAAAATACATTCATTACTGTATGGCTAAAACTTTTCCACTTCAATTTAATATCTTCATTACGCCGTTTTCAAAATATCTACAAAAATAGACAATAAAGCTAGGCTGTTTGGCGCAGAACAGCCATTTTGACAATTCAGTTGTTTTTCAACACAATAATTTTTACTATTGCAAGTAAATAAATTAGAAACTATGACATTTTATCGCAACATATAAACAATATGCCTGCATTGCTTCACAATTCTCGTGTGTTAAAACTGTTTCTATTGGTAGGCATGTTGCCAGACTGTTTACTTTCGATGGCTACAAGTCAAGTTCTGTAAGTGGTGATCATTCATCCACTTTGGATGCCAACAATTCAAGCAGTGTAAGTAATGACCATTTATCCACTTTAGATGGCAACAATTTAAGTAGTGTAAGTAATGACCATTCATCCACTTTGGATGGCAACAAATCAAGCACTGTAAATGACCATTCAAGCACTTTAGAAGACATAAAGATGTAACCCACCTTAACCTCATCGCAATTGATTTTTCATAGATTTACAGTTTTTTCTAAGGTATATGTAGGTAAATATTCACTCATTAATAGCTTGAATATTGCTTAATTACAACTAATGTTTACCAGTAAAGATAACGAAACTCTCTCTTACCGCTCTCATATATTTTCAGCATTATTGGCTAATTGTGACAAAAAACATGTCCTTTTGCACCCAAAACCATTTTTTTGCAGAATATTTGGATATATATGATATGACTGGCAAGCGTTACACCATTATATGAAATAATTTTAAGATCAATTAGATATTCTAGAAATCAATGTCAAAACAGAGTCACTGGATCATGTTTTTCATAATCTGGTAGGTATTGATTCATTCATAGCTTATATATTGGTTACAAACAACTAGTTTTCTAGAAAATATGAAAAAATTATCTTCTATAACCATGCAATCATAAATTTTCAGCAGATTTTTCCTAAATAAAACCAAAAGCATGTCCAATTTTTTCTTGCAGAATTTGGATATATTTAATGACACTTGCCAAGGCACCAAATTTATATCATATAATTTTTTGATCAATTAGATATGCTAGAAATGACGGTTTATCATGATTTCCATAATTTAGTCTGTCTGGCTTGTTTCAGAAAGGATTAACTTATAATGACCCTTTCCCAAAGAGTTTATTCATATATTTATTTTTCTATCGTATTAGAAGATATTGGCTTATTCATAGTTTGAATATTGGATAAAACAACTTGTTTCCTAGAAAACATAAAAGAAATTCTCTCCTATCATTCATGCTATGATTTAGTTTTAGAAGATTTTGCCGAAATATGACCAAACACATTGTCCAGTTATACCCCAAAACAAATTTTTATGCACTTCTTTTTTATTTATTTATTTGATAAGAATGGCAAAGTTACAATATTACAAAAAGAATTATGATTCATGATTTCTATAATTTTGTGTAAATTCTGGTCTTGTTTCAGAATGAATGTATTTATATTGACCCCTTTCTGAAAAGTTTTTTCTTAGATTTTTTTTTTCTAAGATATTCTTAGGTATTTACATATTCATATCTTGACTATTGGTTACAAACAACTAGTTCCGAAAAAAATATGCGACAAATTCTCTACCATCGCCCCTGCGCAATGATTAATTTTCAGCAGATTTTGCCCAAAATATGACGAATAACATGTCCAATTATACCCTAAAAACCAATCTTTATCCCGAATTTTGTATTTATCTTATAAGACTGATCAAAGTTGTAACATTATATAAAATGATTTTAAGATTAATTTGATATTTTAGGAATGACGGTCAAAAAAGGGTCTCAGATTTTGACTTAGTCATAGCTTGATTATTGGTTAGAAAACAACTAGATTCTAGAAAATATTATGGAAATTCTCTCCAATCGCCCCTTTGCTATGAATTATTTTCACCAGATTTTGCCTAAATATGACCTGAACAAGACAGATTTTGCGCAGAATTATGAAAATCGTGAATCTGAGACTCCTTTTTGACCGTCATTCCTAGAATATCTAATGGATCTTAATTTTATTTCACATAATGTTATAACTTTGATCAGACTTATTAAATAAATATAAAATTATGCATACAAATTGGTTTTGGGTTCAACAGAACATGTTGTTTGTCATCGGCGTATATTTAGGCAAAATCTGGTAAAAAATATCATGGCTCAGTGGTGATAGGAGAGAAATTTTTGTATATTTTCTAAGAAACTATATTGAATTTGCTATGAATAAGTTAGTATCTACCCATATTGTAGAAAAATAAATCCATGAAAAATTTTCTCAAGGAAGGGGTCATTATAAGTTACATCCATTCTGAAACAAGACAGAATTTGTGCAAAATCATTAATCTCTTTTCTGACCACTATTTCTCAATTTCTAGAAAATCTAATTGATCTTAATGTTATAACTTTGGCCAGTCTTATCACTGATGCAAAATTATGCATAGAATTGGGTTTCGGGTATATTATAGAACACGTTTTTGTCATATTTAAGCAAAATCTGCTGAAAATAAATAATTGCGCCAGGGCGATAGGAGATAATTTATGTTATATCTCTAAGAAACTACAATCTTGGACAAAACTCGTTGAAACACTTAGTGATAATATGTGATGTTTTTCATTAAGCTACTTTTCTATTGTAAATTATTCCACATTTAGAAATAAAAAAATGGAATTTTTTCTGTTGCTTCTTTAGTTGCTACTCTTTCAATTGTCAGATTGTAATTAATACTTTACAATTTTAAAGGCATTTGTATCATTTCACTGACGACGCCAGTTTCCCCCTTTCTACCTCACTATATTAATTGTCCTCCCGTCCCCCTCCACATTCAATGTTGGCCGTTGTTACTGTTCTTCCTGATAATGACGTTAAGAAAGATATAAATTCAACGTTGAAAAGGAGGAAAGGGGTAGGGGGTTACAAATCCCGAAAAAATATTAAAGAAACATAACACTATGACATATTTAGTTCTCAAAAAGCTGAATTGTTCCAACAGTTCTGTCCAAGATTATAGTTGTTTCTTACCAATATTCAAGCTATCAATATGTCGATACCTACCACTATTGTAGAATTATTTTTCTATGAAGAAAAAAAAACGTCTTCGAGAAGGGGTCAAAGCGGATTACATCTATTCTAAAAACATATATTTAAGCCTAATTTTGAAGACCGAGTTAGGAACTGGGCTATTTAAATTATGAAATAAACAACATGTTCTAGGCTATACAGCTATAAGAAGGAAAAAACATGTATCATTAATGTACTTTGTTGAGCCTTGAGGGTAAATGGCTGAAAATTGTCTTTATAAATTTGCTGTAAAAGAAAGACAGAAAAATAGTAAGACTATATATATATATATATATTTGAATAATATATATATATATATATATATATATATATATATATATATATATATATATATATATATATATATATATATATATATATATATATATATATATATATATATATACATATATATATATATATATATATATATATATATATATATATATATATATATATATATATATATATATATATATATATATATATATATATATATATATATATATATATATATATATATATATATATATATATATATATATATATATATATATATATATATATATATATATATATATATATATATATATATCAGGAAATATGATCTGCACATGACACATGACTTTTATGACATATATATTAAGAATAATGTGCAGTTATATTTGTTTGCTTGTATAACAAAGTAACCGAAAAGGGAGGGGGCACATGCTATACTGGAGACACTTTGCTGAATGGGGAGCCATTTTGATGAGTGAGGCCCATAGTCCTTAGATTTTTAACATTTAGAATGCTAATCAAGGCCCTATGGTAGAGTGAACATCATAGCCACTGGATCTACAAATTTTCACAAATAATGTTTTGCATACCCAATTTCCAGTTCCTATGCAAAATACAATACCTGATTCTGGTTGAAAAAGGTGCTCCATTCCATTTTTTTCTAATCAAATTAAAAGACTATTCTTTTAAGAGTATGGTGGGGGTCTGTTGCGTAGCCAGTATTTTCATATTGAGTAGGGGAGGGGGATTGGATTGAACCGACAAGATATGTAGTAGTGTAGTTGACGTGACACCTAAGGTGTCACTTGACTTGTTGGGGAGGGGTCCAGGGGCCTGTTTGAATGCAGGTGCGGAAGCTCTCGCAAAATTTACATTTCAAGGGCAAAAAATTATGTCACAATGCATAGTAAGAAGGTGTATTATACAAGTCAAGAAGTATAGTGAACCATATACTAAACACAAGATAATGAAAATGCATAATGTGGAAATACAATGGTTTGTTGATTACGTTTGTACATGGTCATCGGCGGCAAAGGAAAATAAATATTGGGTGCCCACTGAACATTAGTATCCATTAAAAAAAATTGTCCGTTAAGGTAACACCAAAGGTGTGGGGTCCAGGGACCAGCTTAAAATCCTTTGTTGGGGTCCAGGGGCGAATCTGAACTGACGGCACCATACTGAATCGACGGCACCATTCTGAACCGACGGCACCATTCTGAAGCGACGGCACCATTCTGAACCGACGGCACCATTCTGAAGCGACGGCACCATTCTGAACCGACGACACCTTTCTGAACCGACGGCACTATTCTGAACCGACGGCACCATTCTGAATGGACGGCACCATTCTGAATCGACGGCACCATTCTGAACCAACGGCACCATTCTGAACCGACGGCACCATTCTAAACCGACGGCACCATTCTGAACCGACGGCACCAATCTGAATTAACGACGATCACCCCCTCCCCTCCCTCCACCCTCTCTCTGGCTATGCAACTGGTGGGGATTGAGTTTGATTAGGCAAACAATATTTTCCATAATAATTTATCTAGTAAGAATTATTTTGCCAATTCTGGTTGAAATTTTGCCAATTCTGGTTGAAAAAGGTACTTCTGGGCACAAAACCTTTTTTTTCTTTTTTTTTTTCTTCCATTAAGCACTTTTATTTAGGTTTCATACAGTAGCCCATTGGCGTAGGCAGGTTTTGTGTTTTTTTTTTTGGGGGGGGGGCTACTCATTGGTATGATTTTTAACCCGTGACAGTATCTAAGCGGAGCGCCACAATGGGTTGGCGCGTAGCGTTCAGAGAAATTTTTCCAATAAATGCTGCCTATAGATTGCCGGAAATGGCACTTCCTAGGCCAAAAACTTGCAAATTTGAGGCTGTATTTCTTTGATTGTTCACAATTTTCTCATTTCATGTATGCGCATCTGTACGATACATAGGCATATAGGTGTAATTCAATTTTTGTTAATATGGGATTGGGGGGCATGGCCCCCGTGACCCCCCTCTGGCTACGCCAGTGCAGTAGCCATCCATTCATAGTAAGCTTGAGATCTTACAAAACCTATGAACCAACCACATTACTCCCAACATGCAACAGATATATCACATCATTCAACCTTTCAGTTTATAAACCAACCTTACTTAACTTCACCACTAATCAACAACAATGACTATCCCCAGTGATTTTCTCTTGAACTGAATATTTGTTGTCATTGTTAGTGTTCAGGGTATTGAGATGAAACTTGCTATCTTAGATTGTTGTGAATGCAGCTTGGATGTATCAGTCTGACCATGGTGCTATTAATAGCATTCCTACACCTATGCTTCAACTCCATATTACCTTCTCAAAAATCAATTAAATTCCAAGACGGGCACTTTTGTCAGTTTTCAGAAAAGTGGGGGCATGTCCCCCCCCACCTCCGCCCTCTCATTCCTACTCTTATGTTTTAAACTCCATATTACTTGTCTTCAGAGCATTAGAACTTCTCAAAATTAAATCAAATTCCAAGAGGGCCACTTTTGTCATTTTTAAGAAAGGTGAAAGCACATTTAGCGCCCCCTACCCCTTCCCCACCCAGCTCCTATACCTATGTCTTAACTCTATATTACTTGCTTTCGGAGCATTGCAGCTTCTTAAAAACGATATGAATTTCGAGACGGGCACTTTTGTTATTTTTCAGAAAAGTGGGAGAACATGAATATCATGTGTGTGTAATCTGTGGTTAATAGGCACAAATTTGTAACATCAAAAATCACCTCTGACATAGGTTTTTAAATCCTACTTACATATGTTTACATAGAGCACTACGGCGCCCTGGATTAGGGCCCGTAGTGCAAGAGGACCTCATCGTGTGTTACAGAAACTTACATAGGGCCTCATATGTCTAAAGTTAGCATGTGGTACAGGGTGCCAAGGAACGTGGGACAGGATGTTATGCATTTTGGACAGGGTGGGGTAGCATGTGGGACAGGGTGCTATCATGTGAAACAAGGTGGTGTCATGGCATTTATGACAGGCTGAAATGACATGTGGAATAGGATGGCATGTAATGGAAGTCATCTGGATTTCAGGTGGGATGGCATGTGGGGCAGGGTGGGATAAGCATGGAATGGCCTGTGGGACAAGGTGAGATGACACTTTGTACAGGAAGGATGGCATGTGAGAGAGGGTGTGGTGGAATGTGGTACAGGGAGGGATGTGGGGCAGGGTGGCATGGTATATGGGACAAGGTGGCAAGTCTTATGTTGGGATGTCATCTTGATTGCAGGTGTTATGACATATGGGTCATGTGGTGGAATGGCATCTGGATTTCCATACATGATTTCTGGAAGTAGCATGGTATGGTACGTGGTACAGAAGGTGGGATGGCAAGTGTGACAGAGGCTGGAAAGCATGTTATGAGTGGCGAGGGGATTTCTATGGTTTGCGATGTCTTGTTGATAATTTAAATTGGCTGTGAGACCAAAAAAACAAAACAAGACCGTTCATGTTTTGTGAAATTGACAATTTACTGCGGCCATATGTCAATCTTGATAATTAAAATTATGAATCTCCTAGGATTTTTTCTTTTGCCCTAAATTTCTGCTGCTGTTAGATTTTATATTGCTTTTCAAGATTCTTTGTATGTTTGCAGTTGTATGTATGAGAAAGTTGATGTATTTATTCTTCAGAATTGTTGCTGTTATTGGTATCATGTTTCAAGATACATGTGTGTGCGTGTGTGGTGAGTCAGGCGGTTCGTGCTGATGATGCTGAGTAATGCTGAATGTGTTGCAGTATATACAACATGTATTGGTGTAAGTGAATTGTTCCAGTAAAGTCGTTAGCTTTTGACATAATGTAAACAAATCCTAAGATTGATCACTGACAAAATTAAAGTTGAATATAAAATGTAATGAGTAATGCAAATTGATAACATTTTTATTGAAAAAACTATGGTTGGGCTGCAATGTCAGCAGGTCAGTGATGTTCTTCTTTTACTTAGATATGAAGACTGCCAAGTTGAGGAGCAAACAACACAGAGGCAACGATCTGCAAAGATGGCATCTTTGAAGCAAAGTTGTCAAAAAGTTATATACAAGGTACAGATGTTATCCATGTGAAGCTTCCACAGATAGCAACGCATGACACGCACAAAGTATCAATGAAAAGTGGCTTTTCCAGACATCTTCATCTTGAAGTTAGGAACAAGATTTATGAGCATGTGGCACAGGGCATTGTATCAGTACCCTTAATGAGAAAAACACTTGAGCATTTTGTCTTTAACGAGTTATGTCCTGACTCCAAGCCTCTAAAACATGATAGGTGCTATTCCCCACAAACAGAACAATAAGAAACAATATACATTTAGCACTATGCAATGTCGGTTTTCATCATTTGATCAAATTAATTTAAAAGAAAAAGTGAAGTCATGGCAAAGTGAAGATATACTGACTGGTTGCATTTAACTGTTCAGGTTTGCAAAGTAATCTGTTACAGTATTTTGTCAAGTACATATTAACATATTTCAATGTTCTTTTGGGCATTTTTGTACAGTATGTTCTACCATTTGCTGTAGGAACATATTCTGAGGACTTACTACAATTTATCAGTTAGAAATTGCTTCACTTACTTTTGGTTGCAAAGTATGTGCAATATTTCTAAATTAATTTCAAAGAGAGAGCTTCTTTCCATAGATTTGTTTGAAATTGCAGGGCTCCCAGCAAAACCTTTATTGCAAAAGTGGCTCTTTATTTATAAAAAATGCTCTTGTAAAACCTTTATTTTTGTGTTTTGAGTCATGAAATATAAAATCACCAAAAATTTGTAAATTTTATTTACAGTGTTTTATAGTAGACATTTTAGTCGTACTAACTATATTGCATATCTGATGTGGACATGTGGGTGAGATTCGTAATACAAAACAGGCCACATGTGGCCATTGCGACAGAGTGGACTATGTTCCCCCCTTCTCCCCCTTCCCTTCTTCCCGTTCACTGACATAGTAGCTCTTTTAATTGCAAAAATCTGATGATAATATCAGGAAGTGTTTAATCCATATAGATAAGACTGGATAAGAGGAGGTTGATTAGACACAAGATGATAAGTTTTTTCTGGTAGTCAGTTCGGTTCCTACCCCCGATCAGGATAACAGTTTTGTTCTCCCAATCGGGAGATCCTTTACATAAGTATCTCACATACATCTATTTAATTTTAAAGTTTGTATAGGAATAACATAAGAATCAGACACATTTCGAGCGCGGGGAACTCAACCACTGTGAAGGGTTCCAATTTTTCTTCACGATTTGAAATAATGGCATATGAATTATCTTCTCAACGTGCGTTTTTAAATTCCACTAAGCGATTTTCGAGAAATTTAAAGAAAAGTGATGAATTCTTATATGTGTTAACGTTAGGCAGTCGCGCTTTAACAAGGTTTTCTGAAATTATGAGAAATAACTTGGGGATTTGTGAGAATTATTTAGCAATAACTGCCTGATAGTAAGGTAGTTGTTTTACTTTCGCAAAATTGAACATGAACAAAGCAAACTTTGTTACAAACCTTCAATGAAACGACTGACATGACTGATAAGCGTCTATGACTGAAACTTCACAATAAAAATGACGGCTTCCATATATCACTGTAAGCTCAGTGCGCATGCTTGAGTCTTCCGATCGGGGACTTATTGAGTCCCCCGATCGGCTGTACGAAGCAAACTGGTAGTAGGTTTCATTTCTTTTCCGTTAATACTGATGCTGCAACAAAAAATAGGTGCACCATGTAAGAATAGAAGCTAATTACAGATCAGGGTCTTTACCCCCTTGATTTTTAAGTGGCAAAAACTGCTGCTTTTTCAATCAATGATCACATATGCTTCGTGATGTATTTTTACATTGCCTGAACACTTGTAATGAGATCCCCTTTTCTGAATATGATTGTAGGTAAATTTAACAATCAATATGTGGAAACCTTTTGCTCCAGGGAGCAAAAGCCCTATTTTATACAGTTATATAGACACTGGTCTCCAAAATGGAGAGTAGTGAAAAATGTGTTCCATCATCCATCATATAGTCAATCTAGGTATTGATGAAATTTAAGTTAATGTTTATATAACATCTTGAACAATATTACACTGCTTCGATAAATTTACAGTTGTGGTATGCTATTTGAACATGTTGATTGTCTCAATTCAAAACCTAGAAGTACATTACTTAGCATCTGGAGGGCCAAGAATTATAAAATATTTAAATCTCAGCTGCATCTTGGTGGGGCTGAGGTCATTTGTGAAATTGTGTGGACTGTGGAAACTAGTCATTTTTAACAAAAACAAGGGCCGTGCCACCACAGTCAGACAGTAAAAATATCTAGCATAACAAACGTGAAGCTCAGTGTTTCTGAACATGATGTAAGAGGATTTTAAATGCCCAAATGCATTGGGAGGGGATCATAAATTATTGGCATTATGAGCTTCTGACTGACTGGTGGTAGCTGGCAACTGCCCTGAAACACTCACTAATGCCGATTTCGGTTCTGGTTGAAACTGCAAACACCTTCGATGTTTATCACACATATGTCAGTGTGGAAGTGCAGCGCCATGCATTTAAACTCTAAAGTGTGCCTTTTTAACTAATATCTGGAGATTTATGTTTGCTAGACTTGATTCGAATATATATACCTTAATGTCACTTATTGCGCAGTTGTGTGACGGATGTATGTTCCATTCTCTGATTGATCTGGGGTATAAAGAGCAAAAATTGTTGAAAGATGGAGAAGTTATTATATGGGTACGTGCCTGTGTTTTGTCTTGTATGTCTTCCATTACCCTCTGCAGGGAGCTGGATGTTGGAGGAGTCATGTTGCGGACTTTCTTCAAAATGGCAAAGCATCTCAATTTGGGAGGTCTAATTTGGAGGGGTTCCCACTGGAATCCAGAAAACATTGAAATTGAAGTCAGGAAATTGAAATATGTTATGAATTAAGTTATATTTGTTGACCTTTATTTACCTTTATTTTACTGTTTGAAACCTTTAAAAACCTTTGTCATAATTACTAACCTTTAAAAATCTTTACGTTGTTAAAAAGCCCGATATTGTAATTACATTTCATCTTCAAAATGTATTGTTCATGTAAACATCTTGGAAACGGGGATTTATTCAAGCAGCGGGAAACATTCTATGTGAATTATGAAAGAAAGGTTATTTTAAGCATTTCATGAATTTCACATATTTTGAAAAGTGAAGTTTTATCATATATGCTATGAAATGTTTATGTTCATCCTTATGCTGTTGGACAGGAAGATGGTCAATAAATTAAATTCATGTGTTCACACGATGCCTCCAAGTTTAGATATCATACTTGCTACTCATTTTTATGTATCATGATATTTTACTGATGACTGATATATATTCTCGTTGCAGAGGATGTTTTTGTCGCTTAATAAAAGGTTGAAACTCTCAATTTCTGCCCTCTAGTCCTTTATTGGTATCTTCACATCCAAACCGCTGTCCTGTCATTAGGAAATCATGCAAGAGAGCATGGAATCAGATATTCACATAATCTGTATGAAAATATTAATGCTCTGGTGCGTTAAACATCAACAAACCAACCCAATCATTAATGCCCTGGCATCGTGTTTATGTGCATGCTAGGGTTTTGGTACTCACAAATAATCCTCCTAAAGTAGTGTCATTCTACTTGGGCCAAAAACCTTTGCCTTATGTATTAAATACGCATATAAGCACCCCGCCTCAACAGTTTGAATTGATGCCATTAGACTTGGCTTTTAATTTTTTTGTTATACCTTTAGAAACTTGCGACACTTTGCCATTCGACTGGATCACTTCATTCCATGTCTCTTTTGATTGAATGAAACACTCGTCGTCAGACTCATTGCTTCATACCATGTCCCATGATGATTAGACCAAGTCTTTCTTTCCATGCCCCCTATTGGAATACTCATGGGCGGGATTTGCCGACCGAAAGTGTGTGTGTGGGGAGGGGGAGGGAGAGAGAAAGGGGGTGGGGGAGGGGGAAGAAAAAGTCAAAAATCTTTATACAAGAGATACAAATTCGAAAAAAGTGGAGGAATGCCCCCCCAAACCCCGCCTATGGGAACACTTGTCATTAAACCCTAGTGCTTCATTTCATATCTTTTTGGATTAAAACACTTGTCATTACACCGAGTGTTCCATTACATGTCCGTTTTGATTGAAATGTTAATCTTTAGACGGGGTTTTCATTTAATATCCTTTTTGATTGAAACACTAGTCTTGTCATAAGAGTGTTTCACTCAATGTCCCTCTCGATGCACTCGTCATTAGACAGAGTGCTTCATTGAAGTTAATTCCAGATCCCTTTTGATTGAAACACCATTAGACTGAATGTTTCAGTCCATATCCTTTTTGATTGATATTCGAAACACTCGTCATCAGACTGATTCTTCCATTCTATGTCATTGAAAAATAGTTTCGAGGTGGGTAGGGTTTTTCTTTGTCCCTATATTTGAAACAATGATTTTAAGCAATTTCCTAAACGGTGCATGCCAATCTGCCAATTAAGATCTATGTGCCTGTTTTACTTAAAACATTTTTTGGGGGGGAGGGGGGAGCCAAAATGCCTTGCCCGCCCCTCCCCCAGTGAAACATGACCCACCACGCCACTGTTACAATCCAAACACTTTTCGTTCATCACGGTGATTCAAACACTTGGTATGACATACTGAGTGTTTCGCTCACCACCACGGTGATTCAACTTACACTTGGTATTGTATACTGAGTGTTTCGCTCGCTACCACGGTGATTCAACTTACACTTGGTATTGTATACTGAGTGTTTCGCTCGCTACCACGGTGATTCAACTTACACTTGGTATTGTATACTGAGTGTTTCGCTCGCTACCACGGTGATTCAACTTACACTTGGTATTGTATACTGAGTGTTTCGCTCGCTACCACGGTGATTCAACTTACACTTGGTATTGTATACTGAGTGTTTCGCTCGCTACCGCGGTAATTTCAAACACTTGGTATTTTGTACTGAGTGTTTCGCCCACAACGGTGATTCAAGCACTTGGTATTGTATACCGAGTGTTTCGCCCACAACGGTGATTCAAACACTTGGTATTGTATACCGAGTGTTTCGCTCACAACGGTGATTCAAATTTCTGCATGAATGGTTTAAATCTTGGTTCCGAATCAAGAAAGGGATCTAGCTGTTGTCCTAACTAGCAATCTAAAGCCTTCTAAACAGTATGCTTTAGCAGCTGCAAGGACAAACAGAATGCTTGGTTTGATTAGAAGAAAGTTTTTTCTTGGTACAGAGGTTGTTCTTAATTTGTATAAGCAGTTAGTCAGGCCTCACCTTGAATATGCTATGCAGGCATATGGAGTCCTTATTACGAGAAGGATAAGTTCATTTTGGAGCAGCTTAAGCGAAGAGCCACTAGACTCATTCCTGAAGTAAGGAATCTCTCTTATGAATTTAAGTTGCGAATTCTTGGTTTAACCACGCTTGAGTTGAGAAAAGTACGTGGTGATATGATTCATATTTTCATTTTCCTATCTGGTAGTGGTGCTTTGACTTCCTGTTATTTCTTGCATGTTTCAGCTAATCCTCATGTGACACGTGGTAACACTTTGAAGTTGACAAAAGGGTAATCACGTATAGATATTAGGCGTTTTAGCTTTTCGCAAAGAGTTGTTATTGAGTGAAATAGTTTGGCCGAGTGAGTAGTTAGGTCCAATTCTGTTCACAATTACGAAATCAACATTGATAAGTTCTTTACTAACTCTAAGCGTCTTTGATTTGTGTGTGTGTGTGTGTGTGTGTGATGGTTTTGGTGTTAGTTTGGGCTTTTTATGGGGTGACTACCCTTCTTAGCCCACAATCTTGTTATGTTATGCCATTTTGAATATTTGGTATTGTATACCGAGTGTTTCGCTCACAACGGTGGTTCAAACGCTTGGTATTGTATACCGAGTGTTTCGCCCACAACGGGGATTCAAACGCTTGGTATTGTATACTGAGTGTTTCGTGCTCCTTCAGTTTTTGTCTTGATTGAATAAATTAGGTTTTCCACAAATGCTCTAAAAGTAACTGCTGTCTTCATCTCTATCCCCACCAAATTCAACAGCTCTACTATTTACGCACAAAACGAGGAAAACGCCATTCAAGGTATGAGCAAATATGAAACGGAAGTGACGTTTGGGGTCAACTAATCATGTTGTTGAAACAAATGGAATCTAACAACAGCCATATCCCATAATATGTAAAAACAGGGCGGAGCTTTTACATAAGTGGGCGCGTGTTGTGTGTATGGTTTATGTCAGGTGACTATAACATGTGACAGGTGTCCACTGGAGCCATTCTCTGTTACATTGCGTGTGTGACCAGCCAGAGAATGGCCCATGGTGGAATTTTCAAGCTCAATAAACGAGCAATCAATGATTTCGCAATGCTCATTTCTGATACTCGCACGTGGAGGCAAAACCAAGCGTGTATTTTCAATATGTGTACCATTTCTTGACTGGTGATTGGATGATTATACCCATACCGTGCGTGGTGCATATACTTTTTTTGCAAGTGTGCGCTCTGCATACGCGTATTGTGTCACATTGTTCTTTATTCTGTCACAATTCCTCATTGACGATTGGTTATAACCTTACTAATATTGACGTCACAGAGCGCTTAAGACATCTACGCAATTCTTCTTTGTATTAACAAGTTAGAAACCGCGCGCGTTTTCCATAGATTCATGCATTACACGCACTGATATCTCGTTGGCAAGTAACAATACATGGCAAACAAACGACGAAACTTTGATCATACCTAAATTAGTAATCATTGAACACGTTTATTATTACACTTTTGAGCTAATAAAATCAAGATATGGAGAATTACTATGATTTTCCCAGACTAGCAGAGGGCGAAAGCATTTCATCTGATGATGATGATGATGATGTAGGAAGTGGATGCATATTATCCGTAATACGGCGTTGCTGCAGGAAGAAATCTAGGTCTCTGCCTATTTTTCCTAGTTTCATTACTGAGTCTGAAGAAACAATTCCCGAAAACAAAACGGCTGGTGAGTGATTTCCACGATACAATTCATATTATTTGGAATATTTTCTCGCGACAGTGAGGTAGGCAGAATAAACGAACGATAGGGGCGTTAACATGAAAGAAACTTCCCTCAAAAGGTGTGACATATTTAAACTCCTGCACTAAAATGCAAATGTGCTAAATTGCTGCAGCTCAGAGTCAGACTGGGATGCTGTGGGAACCGTGCCAGCAAAATAACTGGAGAGGGCTCACGGATGCTATATTATCAGGAGGGAGGGGATGGACCCACTTAGGTTCGGAACCTGGGTGTTGGATACCTCACATATGTATTATAAGTCTAAGTACAAAATGATAAAGGTGATTGTAAAATGTAAATTAGACGTACCAGACCTATATCTAGTTACAATCTGCATTTTGGACTATGCCCTGACTGCCTGAGAGTGTGAGATCACTAAGCAGAGGAGGATGAGGAGTCTGACATGGGAGGAAAGGAGGCCACCACCCCTTGCTCTTGAGTGAGAAGCGGAAGGGCCAAGAGGTGTCCTATTAAAAGTGATGATAGTCCTAGAAACCTCAAACAAATTGTGTATAGTTTAAAAGTATCCTTGCAGGCATTTAACACTTTATTGGAACCAGAACTTGTGGTGGGACCGAGGGGAGAGTGAGGGGGAGGGGGGGGGGGCACCGTGGGTACGTTCCACCACACATTTCTCAAAAGTTACGTTGCGACCAAACAACCCCACATTAAAAAAAGCAAAGCATTCACGTGTACCAACCTATATTTTCCCCGCTTTGTAAAAACTCGTTAAATAGGTCCGTGCTAGGGTGTGCAAGCCACCCAAAATTTAATTAGTGGGGCATCTTTGGAATGAGCCCAGGGCAAACTTACGACGTATACCCAGCCCTTTGTCATATAATGGCGTGCCATCCTCCACCTTCTTTGCAAAGTTCAAAAGTGCCCGTCAACAGAAATAAGACTGAGTGGTTTTTCAAATATTTAAAACAAGTCTCCTTATCATAATTGATACTTTTGTTGACAGATTGAAGAAAGTACCACAAAAATTTGTTCTGTGGAAGCTATCCGAATATCAACAGTAGGACACCATTAATTTGTCTGGAGAAAACTCCAATATAATGGGGGCTTTGACATATTTCGCTGAAGACTGAGGGAGAATTTGGATTCTGAAGGCTTATTTTGAATCTTGCCTAATATATCCTGATATACCGAGTTCAATTAATTTTATGAAAAATGATGAAAAACCTCCTAAACCATTCTCACTCTATATGTTTTTCACATTGTTTGGGACATTGAATATTCCGATATCATGATCAATACAACTGATTTTAATCGTGATGTAAATATTTCAATTTCGATACTCGTGATATATACATTTCCCCATTGTTGTAGTTCTAGGATGAAATTTCCCCAAATTTTGGTCCTAAATATCTTCGTCTAAGCTTCTCAAACTTTTGTGACTGCCAATTGAATAAGAAAAGGGAAAAGTTTGCCAGTAATTTGCCGGTGAAGTAGGAGAGAGGGTGAGGGGTGAGGGGGGAGAAGGGGGAGAATGCCCCTGAAGTTATAGTACTGCCATACACGGTACAGCTTTCAAAATATACCATTCGAGAAAAAAAAAACTGCCCCTTAAATCCTGTGCCTCCCAGATTCAATTATCTTCCGCCACGGCCAGACCGCTGACATAATCAGTTAAAGAAAGTGCCCTCACTGGATTTCGGCCCTGCCCTGAGTTCCTTTCTGGCGGCCTTCGGGATGCTTCGAGAATGGGGCTCTTGTGCCATTAGCACAATGGCACAATGGCCAGTCTAACACATGCTGCAGCTTTATTTTGATGGCATTCGAAAGAAACCAAATTTGATCATGAGATAATTTTTATGGAATAACATATGAGTCGAACAAGGACCTTTTTCAGTAAAAATCTAGTGATTCCTGAACCTGTCATGGATAATACGGTACATGCCAAACCTTTTCTCGAAATTTATATTTTCCCAACTATCATATTTACTTTGGCCTATGAGCGTAAGAAACGGGGGCAAGAGGATAAATTCCCCCAGTCCAGATGATGTCCCAAAATCACGTCCCGCCATTTTAATATTTGCACCAACGGAATACCATACGAACTCTTCTGATGTCCCATCGATGGCACTGATCACCCTCCCATCCCACTCCCCCTCGCCCCCTCCCCTCCCCTCCCCTCCCCCTCCTTAAAATTAATGTTGGTACTGTCTTGAAGTGTACAGGCTTATATTCAATCTCAGCAAGGCAGGTTCTGGGATTTCAGGAGACAGGATCATGAAGAACATGGATGACAGATTGCCAGCTATCAAACTCTCTTTACTTATTCAACAATATGTAATTTAATAGCTAATTTGGAAGGAGCAGGTTTTCGGTCCGGTTTTAAAAGTATTTTCCGAGGAGATATGATTATTACCTATTTTTTTTTCTTTCTTTTCTTGGTCTATAGGGCGATTTTCTGGAGATAACGGGCGAGATGTACCACGGGAGCGTCTAGTGACCCTCAGGACTGGTTGTACGTTCATTGACTTCTTCAAAGAGTTTTCTACTGTAATTACCTTATCGCAGCATGTATCATACATGGCGATAAGATAATGTACATGTACTCACTTTTGTGTGGTTGTGTATATGTGTGGGTGTGTGTGCACGCGCCAATGGTACATTATGGGGACCTGCGTGAGTTCCAGAGATACATTATGGGGACCTGATGCATTACGGGGCCCTGAGTCAGGTCCCCATAATGTTTTCAATGTATTATGTATGGAGATAATGGTAAAAACATGTTTCAGAAGGAAAACTGGTTCAAGCTTTCTGTGTCTATCACACAAGGGGGATAGATGATGCAGTTGTTTGTTGTCGCCATCGTTTGAAGTCCCGATAATGATGCGTATATCAGTTTTTAGGATAGTGATGCATACAGCTCTAAATGTCAATAACTCTGTATGCCATTATATAAAATAACTTTTGAAGGGAATATGTCTTTATGAGTCATGGGTACATTCTCAGCACAGTTCAGTACTTTATGCAACCATGGCCAAAGTGGGACCACTCACTCATATTGGCCCTAAGACACTTGGGACTGTGATGGGTATTAAAAACACTTGAGTTGATCAAGACATATTTGTGACTTGGGGTGGACCCAATGTTCACCTTAATTTAAATTTATCTTATATTACTTGTTCCTTTTGTTATTAAGTTGGGCCCAATCATGGTCCATGATGTTAATTTCAGTGGAGGTCCAAATCAAACCAGCAATTTTTATTATATTTTTTATTGTCATCGGTAATAAACTACATTAAATAGTAAAATCTTAGGGTCATTTCCCCGCCACTCCCACCTCCTCCTGTCCCCCACCCCCTATCTGTAATTGGAACCATTGATTTCCATTGCTTATATGGTAATTTTAGCTATGTGATCAAACAACTGACTGACCCAAGTTTTCGGTTCAATTGATTTGAGGTGCGTGTTAAGTTGAGCATTTACTCAAGACAGCATGCACCCCAGCCCTCTCCCACACCCCCATATTGTTATGTGGTTAAGGATGTGACTGACTCCTTTCAGCTCAATTTATATAAGTTAGGTGTTTCTTTCGTTAAGTATGGACTTCAAACAGCATGTTCTCCAGCTCCCACCCCCCTCCCCACCCCCTCCCCACTCCCCCTCTCCCTCCCCACCCCTCCCCCTCCCCACCCCAATTTTCCATGCAATTCAAGATGGAACTGACTCATTTTCGGTTGAATATGGTATGAGTATGTTGTTTGTTTAAACATGAACTCTAGACAGCGTGTGCCACCAGCTCCCTCCCCACCCCCTCCCCGCTATGTGATGTGACCAACTCTGGTCACGTCTGGTGTTTCGTTAAGTATGGACTCCAGACAGTATGAGTTTCCAGCTCCCCACTCCCATTTTGCTATGTGATTAAAGATGTCACTGACTCATGTTGGTTCAGTGGTTTTGCGTTGGGTGTTTGGCTAAGAACGAAGTCCAGACAACATGTGCCCCAGTCCTCCCACCCCACCACCATTTTCTATGCAATTCAAGATGGAAGATGGGACTGACTCACTTTTGGTTCAAAATAATATGAGAGTCGTTTGGTTGAAAATAGACTCTAGACAGCATGTGCCCCCAGCCCCCTCCCACCTTAACACACACACATCCATGTTGCTATGTGATCAAAGATGTGACAGACTCATTTTGGTTCCATTGGTAGAGTTTAGTTAAGCATGGTCTCCATGGTTAAGCATGGACTTCAGAGAGCATGTTTCCCAGCCCCATTCCCCCTCCCATGTTACTATATAATCAAAGATGTGACAGACTTATTTTTCTTCACTTGGTTGAGTCGGGGTATGGTTAAGCATGGGATCTAGACAGCATGTTCCCCAGCCCCCTCCCCGCCTTCCCACCATCCCCTCCCCACACACACACCCATGTTTAGTGGTCAGAGATGCCACCAACTAAATTGGTTGATTCAATGGTTGGGTTAGTCATGGACTTAAGACTAGCTTGTTCGCCCAACCCCACCCCCTTCCCTCCCCACACCCCTATGTTGTTGTGTGATCAAAGATGTGAGCGACTCATTTTAGTTCAGTTGGTTGAGTAGGATTTGGTTAAGCATGGGCTGCAGACAGCATGTTCCCTACCCCCTTCTCTCACCTCCTACACCCCCAATGTTGCTCTGTGATCGAAGATGTGACTGATTCATTTTGGTTTAATTGGTTGAGTCAGGGGTTTGGTTAAGCATGGGATCCAGACAGCTTGTTCCCTCAGCCCCTTCCCCCACACACCCCCATGTTAATATGTGATCAAAGATGTGACCAATCATTTTGGTTCAATTTGTTGAGTCGGGAGTTTGGTTAAGCATTGACTTAAGACAACATGTTCCCAGCCACCCCACTCCCCCACCACACATCCCATGTTACTATGTGATCAAAGATGTGAATTACATCTGGAACCATCTGGAACCATTCGGAACCATTTGGAACCATTTGGAACTATTTCCATTCGGAACTATTTGGAACCATTCGGAACCATTCAGAACCATTCGGAACCATTCGGAACCATTCGGAACCATTCGGAACCATTCGGAACCATTCGGAACCATTTGGAACCATTTGGAACCATTTCCATTTGGAACCATTTCCATTTGGAACCATTTGGAACCATTTGGAACCATTTGGAACCATCTGGAACTACTGGAACCACTTGGAACCATCTGGAACCATCTGGACCCATTTGGAACCATTTGGAACCATTTGGAACCATTTGGAACCATTTGGAACCATTTGGAACCATTTGGAACCATTTGGAACCATCTGGAACCATTTGGAACTATTTGGAACCATTTGGAACCATTTGGAACCATTTGGAACCATTTGGAACCATTTGGAACCATTTGAAACCATCTGGAACCATCTGGAACCATTTGGAACCATCTGGAACCATTTGGAACCATTTGGAACCATTTGGAACCATTTGGAACCATTTGGAACCATTTGGAACCATTTGGAACCATTTGGAAGCATCTGGAACCATCTGGAACCATCTGGAACCATCTGGAACCATCTGGAACCATCTGGAATCATCTGGAACCATCTGGAACCATCTGGAACCATCTGGAACCATCTGGAACCATCTGGAACCATCTGGAACCATCTGGAAGCATCTGAATCATTCAATATTCATGAGAACTTCTGGGCTTATAAAATAAATTCAGTAACTTGTTTCATCTGCAGTTCAGATTGCACGATTAGCATAGGCCCCAACTATTTTTACATTTAAACAAATGAACTAAAGAACTTTTTTCCATTGGAACCATTTGGAACCATCTGGAACCATTCAGAACCATCTGGAACCATTTGGAACCATCTGGAACCATCTTGAACCATTTGGAACCATCTGGAACCATCTGGACTATTCGGGACCATTCGGGACCATTCGGGACCATTCGGGACCATTCGGGACCATTCGGGACCATTCGGGACCATTCGGGACCATTTGGGACCATTCGGGACCATTCGGGACCATTTGGGACCATTCGGGACCATTCGGGACCATTCGGGATCATTCGGGATCATTCGGGACCATTCGGGACCATTCGGGACCATTCGGGATCATTCGGGATCATTCGGGATCATTCGGGATCATTCGGGATCATTCGGAACCATTCGGGAGCATTCGGGAGCATTCGGGAATTTTCCAGATAGTCCGAATTTACGTATGGAAATTTTGCCATTAAAAACCATTTGGAATTTTCCAACTATTTTTTCTCTTGGGCTGTTGAATTCATTTCCAACTTTTCAGTGAAATCTTCTAAAATTTAAAACCACTAGTCTAGCTTCTGACTTGTAAGGATCCCTAACACCGTGACGATATGTAAGCAATACAGGAAAAATTCTAGCGTAGCGGTAAATTGCCATACTGGAAAGGTGCTATGGCAAATAAGTCATTATGCCATATTTTGCCTACCAAAAAAAAAAAGGCCAGAAATCGAAAATAGCAATTCAGTCGGTTTTATAAAAATGGAAAAAATGCGGATGTCGCAAACAGGTCTACCTTGCCTAATTTTTATGTCATATTTACTTTGTTTCATTTAAAGACAACAAAAAGTACAATTTACTGGCAAAAATAAGTTGTTAAAGAGTAAAATTAGAAATAATGTTAAAATTAAATTCTAAAATATTTACTGTTTTTTTTTCAAATTGTTTTTAAGAAATAAAAATATTAAAGATAGACTTGTTTGCGGCATGCGCATTTTTCCCATTTTCTGTACGCGCTGCCCGAAAAGATCAGCTTTGACGATCGAAAATGGATACTGCTGTACAACATAAGGTTGACCACCTGCAAACGACAGTGTCAGAATCCAGTGAGAAATTCCTTTGTTTTACATCTGTTGACTCAGGTAGTTGGATTTTACAGTTGAGTATTCTTTGCACGTTATATTCATTAGTAAATCTTGATGTGATTGTGAGATGCCAGCTAGTAAGATGTAATACTAGTTGCGCGAAAAATACAGTATACTGTATGTGTACCCTGGCGGCCTGGCCTGGTTTGCTTCAGTCTCACTCTACCCTAATGATCTAAACGGTAAATTGCAAATTTTACCACAAATACCGACACGTAAAAGCCATTAACCTTAAGTTGGCTATGAATATTCATGAGAACTTCTGGGCTTATAAAATAAATTCAGTAACTTGTTTCATCTGCAGTTCAGATTGCACGATTAGCATAGGCCCCTACTATTTTTACATTTAAACAAATGAACTAAAGGACTGATAGATCTTTGTCTTATACTATGAATATTCATACATTTTTTGTAGAAAGATGGCTGACAACTGCAGTCACCTGCTTGTTTTCCGCTCGCTTTTTATCTAGCCTACTTGAAGAAGATTTTTTAGGAAGGAAAGTAATAAATGATTCTTTAAAAAACAAAGAAAAAAATTCTATAAAGCTCTAATTTTCTTTAAAAAAAGGTACGCGTTTTTATACTTTTTGAGATATTCTAAATAATCACAATGTGCGATGGGATATTCCATTGGAGCCTAAATGTTACGTTTCGAGAGTTGCCCCTCCACAGAGGCTACAGTATTGTCATGTAGGTTTAACTTCTAGCTGTATTCACTACAACCTGGTCTGTATCAAGGACATTTGGTGACTGGGGACTAATTGCAGACTCATGTGTGTTATATTATTGACATAAATATTTCAGATTGCAGTTAGACTTATTTGGATAGAGGTTATGTTTTCACACGTGCGTTTGTCTGTCTGTTTGTTTGTCTGTCATCAACATATCTCAAGAACTGATGATTGGATTTTGATTAAATTTGGTGTGTGGTTTTGGTACTGCCTAAGGAAGAAGCAATGAAAATTTGGGATATATTAGAACATGGGAAGGCAGAAATGGAAGGGTAGCCTTGAGATGTTTGAGAGTGAAACTGTCTGTCATCAACATATTTCAAGCATCAATAATTGGATTTTGATGAAATTTGATGTGTGGTTTTATTATTGCTTAAGTAACAATTGAATAAAATTTGGGATGTATTGGTGCAAGGGAGGGAAGGAATGGAGGGGTCGGGATGTTTAAGGTTAGGTCTGTCAAGTCTTACATGTAATGTAGTCTTTAGTTGAAACTTTCCAGTGGAATGTGATGAACAATGAATTCATGACATGGAAGGAAATCCAAACAATCCATTTTTCTGGACTCAAAGAAAATTAAATCAAGTGGTCTCTCGTATCAAAGAAAAAAACAATTGGATTCTGCCAGGAATGAAAAATGATGGAATGTGAATTTTGACTGCAAGTAACTAAAACAATAGCCTGAATAAAACTGAAAATAATGGTATAGCCTTGAAAGAAACCAGTCAGGAGATAATCCCCAACTGTTTAGAATGCAAATGATCAAAACTTGGGGATGAATCTTGGTGGGCCTAAGATTTCTGAGGTAGATTGTATGGGGATTAAATGAACTTATAAAATTAGTATAGGCATGCTGGAATTACAACAGTGGCAGAGGTTTATGCCCTACAGAATGCTTATATTCTAGTTTCTTAATGTCTTTAGCTTGAAAGTTTAAGCCTGAGTTGTAGTACGCACTAGTTCTAGTGATAGCTATAAATTATGTCTGACCACAAAAACAATTCTCGCGGTCGGAGTTGACGTAACCGTGTACCAACTCAGTACAGTTTTGCCAAGTTGGAGGGGAAACTTTATTCTTACAGTCAATGGGATATTTTTTATGAATGCTTGTTTTGCCTCAACTAGTCAGCGAAAATTAATGGTACTCAGATATGTTAGAAATTGTAATACACAACATATTTGAAGAAAAATAAATTTTGTCTAGTATTTGTTAAAAAATGACAAAAAATATGTTTTTCTCCTACTGACTGCAATGATAACTGAGTCAACTGACTGCTTGTTTTCCCCTTTGACTGAAGTTTGAGATCATAAAAAAAGCATTGTTACATCGCCATGCACCACAACATTCCCGGATGTCCAACCTTGAGAATTACCTAGTCACTTGCGTGTCAATCACCGGTTAATTTGATTTCCACTCTTGCCTGAAGTTCTGCCACTTTGCATACATGACCGCCTGATGTGCTTGAAATGGGGCCAAACCTCAGAAGAGGCCAATTTCTGTGTTTTCCACTTAAGCCTAATACAGTATATGAAGATTGTATAATCTGGGAACTGTCATTCTAAAATGACAGCTCCTGGTATGATATAGAAGCCAAATGAATTTTCTCGCTCAAGAGTATAGAACGCGCTAGTGTGTTGATAACTGAGCTGTCGCCTTTCAAATGATGAAGGATTAAGAAATGTATTCATAAGTGGCTGATATTCGAATACAAGTAGGCCTATATAGGAAACCTCGATAAATAAACAATAAATCCGAAATGAAAATATTCACTCTTTTTAATTTTTCTATGTCACAATTGTCACAGTGATGTTAGTATAGGAAACTTTGAAAAATAAATCTGAACTTCCTTATACGTATATCATTGTAACAATTGGGACCATTGTGACAGGAAAATTAGAAATAGAGAGAAAAGTAGTCTTTAGATGAAACTTTTCAATGTTTATTATATCTGTGATGTTTGTGACCACTGTGACTGGGGGGTAAAACGAGTCTGCAAAAAGTTAAAACTTGGTCTCAGCCTATGTGAGACCAGCCACATGTGCTGTGTCACAAAAGTTATTGCTGATTTTGCAAGGTCTTCGAATTTGTACTTGAATGGAAATGTTTTCAGGGCAGTTCATCCCTCAGTGAATGGTGCAGGCGTTCTTGTGTGTGCCATTTACATTTTTTTTCTTTGAGCTGAATCAATTCATGTCTTAGGATTTACTTTGTTGCATTTAGCAGCAAAAACTTGTACTGCACACTTCAATTGGCTTCTTAATTTGTTCTACATGCAACTGTAAGTTTATTTCTTGAAACTATATACATGTACCATCGATTATAATCTGATAAGAGATTTTATTTGATGAATATTATTTACCAACCTTTATCATTAATATTTTCTTCAGTGCCACTGATGGAATCGATGTATGGAGGTTGGAGTTAGATTCTGCAAGCCTCGAGTCCCATGTGAGTTTTTGTCAGACAACAATTTTTTTTTAGAGTTTAGAGTTTTAGCAAATTTCTTAAAGAGAAGGTACAGTATTGCTATTTTTATCTTGCAGATAAATATAAGTCCAGAAAATGATCAGTATAATATTGATTACCATTGAATAAAAATGAAGGTTATGTTCAATTCAGAGTAGGCTTAATGCAGAGGGAGGAAGTTATGGGGGCAATGAAGAGTTTACGTCAGAGATCAAACTCTGAACATCAAGCAATAGAACATCTCATGCCCATTTCTGCAATGGTACAAACCCCTAGCTTGATTTAAATAGGGGTAGGGTGCTAGATTTTGTTGAGGGGCACATTAATGTGCGTGTGAAGCGCTGCGTCTTTTTGGCATGGAGTCTAGGGGCTCCTTTACAAACAGGGCAATTGCTAACTATACTATCATTCTGTGTTCTGTATTCATTTATGAGGTTAATTAAGATTATTAGGTCTAAAAAATAAAACAAATCTCATGAAGACCCCCCAGGGGGCAGGGCGGACCGCTTCTGTAAAACAGCAAAGCTAAGGGTCTAATGTGCATTACTACACTAGGCATTGTACCCTTTGTAAAATACTTCAGTATGTCTATTCGGTGTTGCAAAACTTGAGTCTACATGGTCTCAGTCTAAGACTCAGAAGGAGTTTACTCAACTACATGCAGTTCTTGGACTCTAATATAGAGTCCCAGTTTGCCGGACTCTTGACTATGCTTTGATAGTAATTCATATGTGTTGTGATATAACCACAAAGCTCGACTCTTGACTCAGATTAATTGGATTCCGCTACAAGGACTCATGCCTAGTCTCAGTCGATCAAGTCCCATTTTGCTAGAGTCTGGACCCCAACTTGGGTACCTGGGACATGGACTAGAATTCAGATCGCTTATACAAATTTCCTGGTACTGTAGGAATTTTAAATGTACTCTTTTTCTACCTAGTACTTTCTTGGAAAATGAAATTTGACCTTGTCCTTAATATGGGTCTTTCTGTCTAAAAAGCCAACAACAAGTTGATGATTTGACCAGCTATATCAAGCTGCCAGACTGTTTTAAAATTCTATAATTTTGTTGCTCTTCCATACAGTCATCTTAAATCAATTGTACTTTAAATCTATGAAATTGAGTTTGTATAACAGTCAATGTATAATCATTTCCTCTTCTTTTCATGTAGCGGGATTTGGCTGATGTCTCAAGTTATGAGGCATACTTCTCAAGATTTAGGTTAGTATTGTAGTGTAGTGCATTTTATATTTCTCCTAATTAGAGGACAATTATGACTTGGTTTGATTATGTGTGAAGTAAATTTGTTGAATTAAATCCATTCTCGGACCACAAAGGCCCATGATTATCCCTGGTTTCCTTGGCATAAGCAGATGAAAACACATTGCTCTACCTGGATATGACACCAGCTAATCACAGATTAACTCCCCCAGCTCATTTTACAGCTGAGTGGACTGCAGTAAGTTGAGCAAAAGGACACAATGCAGCGGTTGTTAAAGGAGTCAAGCCTGGTATCTTTTGCACATGAGCATGACTCCTTATCCAATGAGCCACTGCACTTGCATGTGTGGCAGTATTAAAGATCTATAGTGGCTTACACAAGTTCTTTGTCTAATTATGAGTTAAACAGTGTCAATTTTGAAAAAAGTGAAGGGAACATGTTTTCTAGTTATTTGTATGTCAAGAAAAGATCCTGAAACTGTGATCAATCGTCAATCAAATACTAAAATATATTTGAAATTTCAAGACTGTTTGATTCAGATTTTTATGCTCCTTTTGATATGAAATAGAGAGAAAATTTAGAGTATTTTATCTTCTATTTATATTTCTAGGCATGCATTCAAGATGGCAGATGTAGATATTACCAATCATGGTCATAAAGTCAGCCTTTCTATTGGTTCAGGGTCAACTGCACTTCGGTTTGAACTTTACGAGGCTTCCGCTTATCAAAGGAAGACTGACCTCAAAAATTGTCTCTTCTGGTTGGCAACAACATCCAAGGACTTACAGACAAGACTGATAGGTATTGTGTCTTGCTTTTCATTAGCAGCAATTGTCCTACCAGAATGTCAATGTCAAGATATCCACAGCCATTTTATTATCTAGTTCTATGAGACCTGCCAAGGATCCACCCTGGCACGCTTGCATAATGAGGGTGGTTGAGCTATATTTGTTTGACATGATCCATCAGGAAATAAAAACAGTTACGTGATTTCTGTCACATATTTTGAAAATATTAGATTGGAATAGGTCGGCAATAACATCTCATAAAAACTTGATCTTAAATTTAGATTTTTGAGGGAATCTTTGCTTAATTGTGTAGCATTCCCTTTAAGTTTCTTTTGTAAAAGGTTGAATAGTGAAAATATATGATTTTTATATTTGGCCCAAGATGATGTTGAAAAAAGAAAGATGACTTAAAATAAGAACTAAAAATTAAATCCATCCAAGCCACTTGACCCGTATGGCCAGTGCTTATCCCTGGTTTCTTTGGCGTAAGAAGATGGGAGCACATGAGTCCCCCTGGACGGGATGCCAGTCCATAGCAGGTTAACTCCCGAGCAATGCTGGTACTCATTTTGCAGCTGAGTGGATTGAAGCAAGTAGAGTAAAAGTGCATTGCTCAAGGACACAATGCAGCACGAATCTGGTACCTTATGTATATTAGCAAGACTCCTTAGACACTGAGCCACTGCACCTCACTAAAAAATAAGAAGCGCAGAGTTTGATATGGTCTGGAAGGCTGTTCCACAAATAAAGAGCTGCATAAGCGAAAGAGCATTTTCCTCATTTTCTATAAGTCTGTAATTAAGTTAAAAAGAAATTTGGCATAGGAGCTCATGAACATGCAATTTGATTTAATAAGGAATTAGAAGATCAGAGTTGTAGGAAGGAGAAGGTTCAATAGTAGATTTGTAAAGAAAAACAAGGGAAGTTGGTAGCCCAGTTGGTAGAGCACACGAGTGAGATACTGGAGGTACCGGGTTCAAGCCTCGATCAGGTCTAACCCGTTTTTCCACAGCTATGTAGACGGATAAGCCCATCATCAAAGCGGAAGTATATCGTTTGCAGCTCCTGTTCCGCCATTCAGCTGTTGAGAGAAGTGGCAATGGTTGAATGGCGCTCGCCGTCACTCAGAGGGGACGTTAATCTGTTGAACCTGATTTTAGGACAGTTGCATCCTGCATGGTTCTCTGAACACTATTCGAGAAGAGAAGCATGAAAATACGGTCTTCATGTACTTCCTGTCCTGGCTCAGTCAAGCCCAAGTTCCTGTGTGCTGATTCGCCTGGCTGCCAGAGAAAAGGACGCTATATAAACCGTTGTCTAATGTGTGAAACACAATTCTGTCCTGTATGGGTTGACAATGTAATTCTGATTACTCTTTGGGAGTAACATGTTCTTTTAGTTTACTTTGAGTAACGATCCTGGCAACAATATTTTGCAAGTGGCAGAAGCGTTTGATGTAAATGTTGTGGAGTCCATACTTTCCCAGGGATTTATTTATTGTTGGAATTGATAAATATCCCCAATTTTAAGAGAATAAATCTAATAAGCTCTCTGGTAATTTTCTGAGAGTAATCTAAATAATAGGTGACTTTCTCTACAATATAAAGCAAAATTGAGTGTAAATTCTTTTCGATATGAAAATAACTTGCTTAAAAGATAATGCTCTGTTACATATCTGGAGGTAAAGCTGATAAGAATATGACTGTGTATGAATATGCATGTATGAACCTGGAGGTAGATTTATTTCAGCCTATGAAGACTCATTCCTGGGAAATATTTACTTTTGTTTTCTTCTTTTTTCTCAGCTGTGGAAGAAGAATTTGCATCTCTCAAGAAGCAGAAAGCAACTCAACAAACTATTAATATGCCAGGTATGTCTCTTTTGAAAGGGAATATAAAAGAAATGCAATAAGTATTATTCAATGTCTTTGTTTATCACAATAATAAGTCAACTCTAGTATCAATTTTTTAAAGCCACAAAGATGAGTATAGTAACAAATTCAAGTCGATTGCAAAAGACATAGTTCTCAAAAACTGAAATTACCGTAAGAAGTATAACACTTGATCAGTCATATCATATGTTTTGAAACAGCTACTGATCAAATTGTGTTCTATTTGAAGAGACTTTGGTTCACAAACTTGCTTGTAAAGCATTTTTGTTTTTCAAAATATGTCACCACATCAATTAAAAAAAAAAATTAGATTTGGAAAACTTGAGAAAAAATGTTTATCGCTCAAGTGTACTTTAGATAGTTAGTATTTAATTTTTAATAGTCAAATTTGTCACTGCCTCACATTTATGATAATACTTTGATCGATTATCCTCTAAAAGACTAACTCATTTAATGGTGGCAGAGCTATGAGCTCTGATATGAGTAGCACTGTGGCATGCAGTAAGCTCAGGTTGCTTACTCTTACTTCATCCATGAATTAAGGGTGGGTGCAGCAATTTGCATTTTTTGTACAAAATGGAAGTGATTTTGATGAAGTCTGTGTTTTTTCTTATTTATCTGTCATTTTTCCTAAATGGGTGGAGGTATTGAGGGTTTTTGATCTCTTTTCGTGTATTAATTTGGTGTATTAATTTGTTTACAGATTTTGAAAGTCGTAAGCGTTCTAGTACCCAAACCAAGGCACCCAAACCACAAGGACTGAGTATTGTAAATCCAACTAGCAGAAAGTAAGTATTTATTGGTAGGCATGCGAAGTATAATGCGAAGCATAATGCGAACCTATGTAATGGTGATTTTGTCCATCTGGCTGTCCAATCGTCCACAGTTTCTCCTGAGATTTCCTCAAAACTTTTTTCTAGAATTCCTCAGAAAATGTTAAAGTTTCTTCAGAGTTCCTCAGAAAAAGTCAATGTTTCTTCAGATATTCTTATGGAAGGTTAGAATCTCCTTACAAAATGTTAAAAAAATTCAGAGACACTTAAGACAGATTGAAGACTAGTTCCCTTAAAAAGTCTACAAAATATTTGATATTTCCTTAGAAGATAACTGTAAAATTATATAATTTTTGAATATTCTTCAGACATCCTCAAGCGTCTCTCTCGTAGCACTGAAGATTTAAAATCTTTAGAATTCTTCTAAATATTTGGGCACCAATGGTTGTATCAGGCATAATTATTCAACTCTGTCTTAATTATTGTGGTCATTTGCATAAAGTTGCTACAGTATATGAACTGACTAGACTTTTTTTATTTAGTACTGTATGCTCAGTCAGGGAGTGTGACAGGATGTGACTGCATATGGACATAGGGAGGAATGCCATATGGGACATGGATAGGGGCCATGCGGGACATGATTTAATATATAACATGTGGTATACCCCAAGGGCTATGTCAGGCATAATTATTTGACTCCGCCTTTTTTTTCTTATTCAACAAGAATTTGCATATAAGTTATTATATGAACTGACACTTTCATACATAGTATGCTCAATCAGGGACTGTTATAGCTAGGATGAAACTCCTCATTGAGCTCATGGGATGTCATGTGGGACATGGGGTGGGATGCCATGTGGGACATGGGGTGGGATACTATGTGGAACGGTGGAATGCCATGGAGGATATATGGTGGAATGCCATGCGGGACATAAGGTGGAATGCCATGGGATGGGATGTCATGTGGGACATGAGATGTGATGTGGGATGCCATGTGGGACATAAAGTGAGATACCATGTGGGACATGGGTGGGAGTCATGTAGGACAGGGGATGGGATGCCACGAGTAACAGAGTGTGACATAGGTTGGAATGCCATGTGTGACATAGGATAGGAGGCTGTGGGGACATAAGGTTGGTGGCCATGGGGACATGGGATGTGATTCCATGTGGGACTTTAAGTAGGATGTCATTGAGACATATATTATGTGGAACATATGGTGGGATCCAATGTGGGGCATAAGGTGGGATGCCATGTGGGACATAGGGAGAGATGCCATGTAGGACACAGGGAGGGATGCCATTAAGGGACATAGGGTGGGATGCCATGTGGGTTATAGGCTGGGATGCCATGTGGGACATGGTGGAATGCCATGTAAGACATACTGTATGGTGGAATGCCATGTGGGAGATATGGTGGAATACCGTGTGGGACAAGACATGGGTTAGGATGCCATGTGGGACACAGGGAGGGATGCCATGTGGGACATAGGGTGAGATGCCATGTGAGTCATAGGGTGGATGCCATGTGGGACATATGGTGAAATGCCATGTGAGGCATAGGTTGGGATACCATGTGGATCATGGGCTGGAATGCCATGTGGGACATGGTGGAATGCCATGTAAGATATACTGTATGGTGGAATGCCATGTGGGAGATATGGTGGTATGCCATGTGGTACAAGACATGGGATTGGATGTCATGTGGGACACAGGGAGGGATGCCATGTGGGTCATAGGGTGGGATACCATATGAGACATATGGTGGAATGCCATGTAAGACATACTGCATGGTGGAATGCCATGTGGGAATATGGTGGAATTCCATGTGGGAGATATGGTGGAATGCCATGTGGGACAAGAGATGGGATGGATTTATGTGGGATATAGGGTGGGATGCCATGTGGGTCATAGGATGGGATGCCATGTGGGACATATGGTGGAATGCCACATGGGACAAGGGATGGGATGGGATATCATGTGGGACATGGGGTGGGATGCCATGTGGGAGATATGTGGGACAAGGGATGGGATGGGATGTCATGTGGGACATTGAGTGGGATGCCATGTGGGACATGGGATGCCATGTGGGACTTAGTGTGAGATGGCATTTTTATAATTAGCCGGGTCATATGATATGGGTGTCAATTTGCATGGGCATGCGAACCATGATGGTATTTACCATTCTACTTATTATTTCTGTCCTCAATTGTTTGTTTTTTTGTTTTTTTGGGATGGAAAAAAACAAACATTAGCAATGGTCAACATTAAATGAGGTGAGGAGGGAAGGGGGTTAAGATATCAATGTAGGGTAGGGGGAACTGGGGACGTCAAGTATGACATAAAACAGACGGAAGAACCACTAAGAAAAGGTACTACTATTTATGATGTATAGTTGTGAAGTAATAAAATAGAAAAAGATGTTCAAAAAAGCAGCACAAATTTCCAACGAGTTGTCCAAGGTTGTACTTTACCCTCTCATTTAATGCACTGATTGTTTTAGTTCTTTTGATGTAATTGTACATCTGTGTTACAATCTAACCTTTGTAGTGGATTTGCCGACAATTGAACAAACAAACTGCTGAACAAATCATGTTCAAGTATCATTCCTACAAGGAGTTCTTGTAGTTGAAAGCTCCAACAGTAGTGCAGACAAACTGCTGTGAACAGATTGCATGTGACATCACACATTCCCAAGAATAGTTTTGTATTCTATTAAAATATAGGTATAATCTTTCATTAAAAATGATTACAAATTAAAGTAGTGCATGATCATTATGTTTTGTTTATTGTCATCTATTGTATAAAAGTGCATTTGTTGACCACAGGAATATTCCGTTAAGAGGCATACATATTTCAAGCTCAAACATATTTGACTAGATGCGCATTTGAGTATCTAACTGGACTTAAAGTCATAGACTGACATTCCTCAAAGCCATTGTGGATTTGGGTGTGGTATGATAGGAGAATGTTTAATCTACTAAAGGAAATGTGACTTATCATCTAAATAAAATTCGATCAAGTGATCTTTAGTAAAAGCAATGATATATTCTCAGCTAAGTGCATTAAGAATTGTTAAAATTTGAAGTGAGTGTAAGGCTTCACTCATATAATTTATAAACCAATCTTTTTGAGCATATTTGTGATGTCATTTAAGCTTATTTGTGATGTCATTTAAGCATATTTGTGATGTCATTTAAGCATATTTGTGATGTCATTTAAGCATATTTGTGATGTCATTTAAGCATATTTGTGATGTCATTTAAGCATATTTGTGATGTCATTTAAGCATATTTGTGATGCCAGTTAAGCATATTTGTGATGTCATTTAATCGTATTTGTGATGTCATTTAAGCATATTTGTGATGTCATTTAAACATATTTGTGATGTCATTTAAGCATAATTGTGATGTCATTTAAGCATATTTGTGATGTCATTTAAGCATATTTGTGATGTCATTTAAACTCATAGTTTCCTCTGAGGTATTAATTTCTTCACAATCTAGTATTCCTTCTTTTTCCCTGTTTTACAAGATGACTGATTGGTATCTTTGATATTCAAAAGATGTACACAAAACAATTTCAGCCGATGTATTCCTGCATCTTTTAACAGATACTGGGATATATCTGCTGACATTGTTCAGAGCAAGCAGTGATGTGTGCTGTAGATTTGCCTTTGGGCAGTTACATTTTTTGTAGAGTATCATTTGAATAAAATTAGATAACAAGATTTACCTTTTATGATTTTTGTTTGTTTTCTTGCAGAAGGAAAACAGCAAAAGGAGTTGAGTTTGACTGACCTTGAGTCAAAGCTGATGAACCCTTATCACGACAGCAGTCTTTCAGAAAAAATAAAACTATATGCAAGACTATAACTTTCTGAAATAAAATTGTTTGTAAATTGAATAATAACTTTAACACTTCATTTTGAGATTCAAACACTTTCTTTGAAAAGTAGGGTGATTGATGCTAGTGATGCATCTAACACTAAGCAGAGGTGAAAACCAAATTGGTATCTGATTTGTCTCAAATATAGTTCTTTTAACTGTGTGTCTTTAAAGTGACTTCAGACACTGCTAGTCAAACCTGGCTTAATACATGTAAAGAAACATTGCAGCTCATTGGTCACCCAGTGCTGAAGGGACAAGGTTTTGCGGCTTGGTTTACTACATGAACAGACCATGGGACAGTTGAAGCAAATCTAAGGACACAAGATTTAATGGGATTTGAAAAAAATGTTTTCATTGGTGAGTTGAAAATGTTTTGGTGGATTTGAGTAATATTGAATGGAGGTTTGAAGAGTGTTGCTTGTTGATAAATGAAGTTGTTCTTCATGTTTTTATTCAGAAATTAATGTCAGGGAGCAGCCAATGATTAAGAGAGGAAGGCGCGCATTGAAGGTTGTCATTGCTATTATCTATCAGATTGCTGTTAGCTCATCTTTCCTTATACAATCTAAGAATAATTACCATTCTGATAGTTCATTAAAAATAGTGGTCAGTCAATTTTAGTATTGTAAAAGTTTCTCCTTCAAGTCATTTGAAAAAAACATACTGTATTTGACATAATAAGTTCTCTGGATGCTTACAAACATAGAATTGCATATCTTTTTGATGCCTGAGTTTCTTTCTATGAAGCACCCATTTTCAGACCTACTGAACATTCAGGTGCATCACAATTAAGTTAAATAAATCTATCTGAGCCATTAGGCTCATAGGGCCAGTGCTTATTCCCGGTTTCCATGGCGCAAGCGGATGAGAGTACCTGGCTCCTGGATGGAGGAGAAGCCAATGCAACACGGGTCAACTCCCCAGCA
The DNA here is from genome assembly GCA_020152595.1 of Chiridota heheva. NCBI lineage: Eukaryota > Metazoa > Echinodermata > Holothuroidea > Apodida > Chiridotidae > Chiridota > Chiridota heheva. Next base: position 51,493 of record JAIGNY010000379.1, read on the forward strand.
GTGCTGGTACTCAGTTTACAGCTGAGTGGGCTGAAGCAAGTAGAGTAAAGTGAGTGCATTGCTCAAGGACACGATGCAGTGCTCGCAATGGGAATGCGACGAAGACTAGTGAACACACAATTACAATGACGGGGTTGTCACCTGGTAATCGGTTATGGTAGTAACAATGCTATCACGAAACGCTTAATACGACCTGGACGAGAACACAGGTACAACGTACGACGTACGGACAGACATAACATCGACAACCAAGTCAATGTCCACGGCCTTTGATAACCAGTTGTGGTGCACTGGCGTGTCTACCCAACCCAGGGTTGAACCCAGGACCTCGTGGTCTGTAGACATGTATTATAACCGCTACACCACAGTAGGTAGATGCAATGGGAATCAAACCTGGCACCTTTCTAATATGAGCATGACCCCTAAACAACTGAGCCACTGTACCACTTTATAGGTGCATCACAAGTAGCTCTGAATTGGATGAATCAATTGTTTATTTTCCTTCATTCATACATGCAATTAACGTCTCTTAAGTTACGAAATTAGCCACACCCACCATAGCAACGCGGTAACTAGGTGGGGCAAACAAACCTCAAATCTGCAATCATGCATGGCCAATGCATTAACATTTGGATGTTTGCGAGGCCTGCCACAAGCTTTGATCCATTTGTGTCACTTCTCCGGATCTTAAAGAGTTTTTAGCAAAAAGGATAAACAAAATTCAGTTTGCTAACTGTTCTAGGTAACAGTAATCAGATTTACAGAGGACCCGTAACCACAATTTTTGTTCACCATTTTGCCATCACTCAGTCATGTGTGTGCAGAAATTTGTTTTGTGCAGTAAATTACATTGACTACATGAGCGGGTGCTTCTAGCTAGCTGCACTGTACCATGTAGAATGTTTGCCCCACTTAGTTATGCAGATTTTGTTGCTAGGCAAATAATGTTGTGATTGGTTGAAAAAGCTGTCAATTATCTAACTCAGACCGGTTAATTACATACAAGATACTATATTTACTGTAGGCCTACATGTAGGTCCATAATAGTTAAGTTTCCATGATAGTCTCAACGGTCAGCTGCAAAATGTGTCTCAACTTTTCCCTGATTTTGCACCCAAGAGGTTCTAAAAATTCTTCTTTTTTTTATATTTAAGGAGTGGATTTTTAAGGAATTCATTTTGCAATTTTTAAGTTTTATGGAGGCAAGAGTTTTTAAATAAGAATACAAATTCAACAAAGTTTTAGGTTTTTCCTATGCAGCCTAGCAATAATGACCCCTATGGTTGCAAGGAATTGAAGGATTGCAAGATTTTCCAACTAGGTTGTAGGATGAGCTTTATATGTACCTGTAAAATATTTTGTATTATAATTTTACATTTTAGCATTTTATGTTTTGTTGGTAGCCAGCAGATCTTTCGAAGAAAAAAAAAAACATTCACTGTGTTACTTTATTTTTACTGCTTTCATTGAAGAAAGTTTCAAATAAGTTTGGAAATTGAATTGATATGACAAATACATTACAAAATTAAAATTCCAAATACCAAGTCCTTTAAATGTTGAACACCAGCTCAACTGAGACACCTGATCATTTTGATTAAGTTTTATCGCTATCGTGTGCTAGTTTTTGCTTTATTTTCCTTGTGTACAGTACCCTTGTGTATGTTTTACACTACATTGCTTAAACAAACAAGGTGATGAATTACTTCTGCTGTATACAAATGTATGCAGCTGATGTGTTTCCCTCACCAACATCTTTGTAGATGGGTGAATGTATGTTATAAAACTATGAAAATATTTATTATGTAAATTTCATTTAGAAACATAATTAACTTTTGCAAGGCTTTACTAAAACAATTAGAAACATAATTAACTTTCGCAAGGCTTTACTAAAACAATATTTTGACCAAATGCACCTGAACTTTATCAAATGAAACCATTATGTCTCATATAAAACCACTGAAAGTATTGTCCATACATATATCAAATTTTATTCCACCATTTAAAGATTCATGTAGTAATTTTACATGTGTATTTTGTAAAGATTTATATGGATTACATCATTGTTTACAACCATGTAAAGATTTATATGGATTAAGAAAAGGCTTCTTTTATATAGCTATATAAACCCATAAAAGAATTGGCCATATATGTTAATCAAGTTTTATATGCTTATATAAAGCTACATCTGTAAATCAAATTGTATACAGCCATATAAAGATTTATAGGGATTATATAGAAAAGGGTTTATTTTATAAAGCCATATAAAGAATTGAACATATATGTGAATCAAATTTTATATACTTATATAAAGTTTTTTATGGAAAATTCAGCACAAATTTTATACAGATTTATTGGCCCGTATAAAAGTTTATATATCAAGTATAAATTTTTATATATATCTGGCTATATAAAATTGTATATGTCATTAAGTTTTATATCTATATCTGGCCATATAAAATTGCATATATCTTATAAAGTTTTATATGTACATCTGGCCATATAAAATTTTATGTCATAAAGTTTTATATCTATATCTGGCCATATAAAATTGTTTATATCATAAAAAGTTTTATATCTATATCTGGCCATATAAAATTGTACATGTCATATAAAGTTTGATAAACCTTTATATCTACATCTGGCTATATAAAATTTTACATTTATATCAAAGCCATATAAAACTTTATTATCTATCTGGCCAATTCTTTATATGGCATATATCTGGAATTCATATAAATTCCATATATGCAGTGGTCCATATATGGAATTCATACTGGGCCAATTTTTTTTTAATTTTTATATCTGGCCCATACAAAGGATTTCTGTAAGAGACCCTGGCAAAAATCCTAGTGCTTGAAAGTGTTCTTAAAAATATAAGCTGCCACCATCACCCCTTATGTGGACTGTGGTTTAAAGGTTGAAAAATATCAGCTTTCTGGTGTAGCTCAGCAAATATACTATAAATAGATTAAATTTGCTGAAATAAAAAAAATAAACAGCAGAATACATAAACAAGCTTCAGTTTCGTCTTCATTAGTTTGATATGTTAATTATTAATAAACAAAAGGTATTGGCTTACTGTAAATGCACAGATGTATTCTAAACCGCTGGGCTGACTATATATACAATGGTATGTGTCAAAAATATCAATTTTGCCAGAAAATTGGCAAATAAATAAATACTTGAATTGGGACTGTCAACAGGGATGTAAAACCAGCATACAGTTTTAAAATGCAATTCTCAAGGTAAAGGCGGGTTGCTTTGTAATAATGGGCACCCAAAAGCGATCCTCCCCGCTTCCTCCCTAAGGGTTAATTGTTGAAACATACCCCTGGTAAAGTAGGGGAAGTGCAAGGAACTGGTGCACATAATTACTATTTTAAAAAGGGTCAAAAGTTTGATTAGGAAAAATTGGGAAAGTGAATAAGTGGACAACAGTTGGAGGAGAACAGTGGGTGTTGACTTCGATTTCAAACATTTTCTCTCTTTCTGCTATTCTACATACATT
>JAIGNY010000379.1:57500-65000 GCA_020152595.1 Chiridota heheva
TCACAACAAAACAGTACTTAAGAAAAGTGCAACCAAAGAAACACCACAAAACAATTGTAACTGCAGAAAGGACAAACCATGCCCACTTGAAGGCAAATGCCTCACATCTGGGGTAATCTACCAAGCCACAGTTACACGGCAAGACAACCTTAAAGAAGAGACTTATATAGGACTAACGGAAAATACATTCAAAACAAGGTATAATGGACATACTCATAGTTTCAGAAACGAGGATAAACGGTATGCAACAACATTAAGTGAATACATCTGGAACATAAAAGACGATAATGTGCAGTACTCAATGAAATGGAAGATTATTGATAAAGCTAAGCCATACTCATCATCAAGCAAAATGTGCAACCTATGCTTGAAAGAGAAATTCTTCATAATATACAAGCCACACTTAGCATCACTAAACAAAAGAAACGAGCTGGCCAGTGCATGCAGACACAGAAAAAAACAATTATTATGTAACTATAAATAAGAAGTATTTTCCCCATTGTTACCGCACTTTAAACAGTTGTGCATTGTAATTCACCATCCCTATCACTCTGCATTTTGTTTCTGATGAGTGAGGGTCTAACCCTTACGAAACAGATTTGTCAAATAAAATGTACAAGGTTTAACTTGCGAGTCAGTTTATTTATATGTATATATATATATATATATATATATGGTTTAAGACCAAAACGGGGCACAATATGGCAAATTTTGACACTTTGCAGACTCATTGAAGGCATACAGGCAAAACACCTACCTGCGGTGCTCACTTTTGTTGATTTTTGCAAGGCTTTTGATAGTATTCATCATGAAAAAATGCTGCAATACCTCCTTGCTTATGGTACACCACCTTTCCATTGTCAATGCCATTGGTATTATGTCACTACAAAAACACAACAGCAAGGGTCAGAAGTCCTGATGGTGATACAGACTTTTTCCAAATTCTGGTTGGAGTTCTTCAGGGAAACACTCTTGCTCGCTTCCTGTTTATCATAACACTCGACTATGCTTTGAGGAAAGCTATGGAGAACCATGAAAACCTGGGTTTCACCTTGAAGCAACGGCAGAGCAGACGCCACCCATCTACAACATTAACTGACACTGATTTTGCAGATGACATTGCGCTGCTGTCAGACAACATTGCTGATGCTGAACATCTATTACACAAGAGTTGAACAGGCTGCCAAAGAGGTTGGTCTGACAATAGATAGTCAAAAGACTGAGTACATGATGTACAACCATCCACAAGCTAGCCTGAAGGACATTAATGGTACCACTTTAAAGCAAGTCACCAACTTTCAGTATCTTGGTTCGTGGGTAGACTCCACCAAGAAAGATATAGATGTCCGAATTGGAAAAAATGGACTGCCTCTTCCAAGCTGAGCAACATATGGCGTAGTGATCTCTCCAGAGATCTCAAAATCAATTTCTTCAAGGCAGCTGTTGAAAGTGTGCTGTTGTATGGATCTGGGGGATGGACTATGACATATGCACTTTCAAGGAGACTGGATGGTACGTACACAAAATTGCTGAGATTTGCCCTCAGTGTGTCATGGCAATAGCACCTCCCTAATAGCCAACTTTATGGAAACTTACAGCCTATTTCTGAAGTCATCCAGGCAAGGCGCCTTAAATTTGCTGGCCACTGTTGGAGGAACAGAGATGAAGTCATACATCAGACACTTCTCTGGGACCTAAAACATGGAAAAAGAAGTCGTGGTGGGCCAGCAATAAACTACATTGATGTTCTTGAGAAGGACACTGGAATTGAAAGAGATGTCCTGCCAGGTGCCATGGATGATCGCCAGCAGTGGAGAATCTTTGTCGACAGTGCCTGAGTTCGTTGGATATGATGATATGATGATGATATATATATATATATATATATATATATATATATATATATATATATATATATATATATATATATATATATATATATATATATATATATTTATATATAGATATATATATATATATATATATATATATATATATATATATATATATATATATATATATATATATATATATATATGTATATATATATATATATATATATATATATATATATATATATATATATATATATATATATATATATATATATATATATATATATATATATATATATATATATATATATATATATATATATATATATATATATATATATATATATATATATATATATATATATATATATGTATATAGATATATCTATATATATATATATATATATATATATATATATATATATATATATATATATATATATATATATATATATATATATATATATAAATATATATATACATATATATATATATATATATATATATATATATATATATATATATATATATATATATATATATATATATATATATATATATATATATCTATATATCTATATATATAAATATATATATATATATATATATATATATATATATATATATATATATATATATATATATATATATATATATATATATATATATATATATATATATATATATATATATATATATATATATATATATATATATATATATATATATATATATATATATAAAAAATAATATTTTGTTGCCTTTTTTGCATTACTTTTGTAGTGCAGGTCCCCCCAAATAGTTTTTACTCTGTTAATTTTGTACTGCTGGTCCATTTTTACAATATCTTCGTTGAAATACGGCAGGTATTAAAATTGACTTCTTTCATACTGCAGGTATCAAAATCGTATAATTTCTCACTGCAGTTACTAAAAATTTGTCTTACTGCGGGTATGTTTTTTTTTTTTGGTGGGCTGCACACCCCTTCCCCTTTAGCATGAAGTGCCCCCTCCCCTCCCCACCCCGTTTATGCGTACGCAGTGCTGCCTTTGTCACCATGTTTACTGCCCCTCATTTTTTCATCTTGGCTACCCTCAAGACAATATCTAATAACGCCTCTGGGGAACATATCTGGAAACTAATAACAGAGGTGTAAAACCAGGTTAAAGCGGAACATTGAGGATGCATATATAATTGTCAGTATTCTATCCAAAGTATTCTTTCATTAACAAAACTTATTTAGGACTAAATAATGAATATTTTCCACATCCATCCAACCGTCATCCAAGGCTTATCTAAAAAGGTTTCCTGCATCCGGTTTGGAGGAAATAAGACATTAATTGCCATGGTTACAGGGAAGTGCTGGAGCATTTTCAATGTAACATCAAATGCTTCCCATAAGATATTTGAATGGCTAAAATTAGGCGCTTAATTATGTGTTATTGGTAGATACCAAACTAAATTGCATAACTTCTTCTTTCTCGCCGAAGCAAAATATTTGTTTCCTTCAGGAAAAATATTGCTTTGACTCAATATATCGTTCCGGATGCGTGATGTTATGCTTTGTTGAAGATTTATGATTTACTTTCTAATGAACATGTTTATGATAACTTTATATACAACACTATAATGGAGAACTTATAACTTGGGCGGTGATATAGTGACTTCTTATCCATAGCAAATATGCCACTTTGATGGAAGGACTTAATTAAACGATAAACAGCGGCCTAACTTCCTTTACTTTGCGATGAATTTCCATTTCTTTCTTTGTTTTATGAAGAAAATAAAATGTTTATGAATGATGAAAAATCACTCATTGAAATGTCACATATTGCAGTCATGAAGAAACAAGAAAAGAATTGGACGCTCGCTATAATATTTTTACTGATAATATTTAAGACATGAATAATTTGTGTAAAGATGTCAAGGTGATAGGATTCTTAGAAATGTAGAAAAGTGGGCTTAACTGTACATGACTGTACGTGACTCAATAAAGGAAAGGCCTAATTTAATGAGTGGATCTTTAATCCCATTCTCAGCTAACTTGTAAATATTTAGAGACAAGCTGAGCTTTAAGTATATGAACAAGTAGAGATTTCATATTCTGCACCAAGAACTTTAAATTACAAACAATTTTTTAAAATTGTAACAAAAACAAATATTTTCTGAGTGTACCTTAAAAGTTTCTAATGTAGGCCAAAAGTCTTTTTTATTGTATGCCAATTTTTTTTTTTTTTTCATTGTATGCCAGTTGTTTTTTATTGTATGCCAAAGTTGTTTTTATTGTATGCTAAATTTATTACAAACATTTGCATAATTTACTACATTTATTTGCATAATTTACTACAATTATTTGCATAATTTACTACACAAAATTTGCATTATTTACAAGTTGATTTACATCAATATTTGCATAATTTGCTACAATTATTTGATTGTATTATTTGCATAATTTACAGGACAAATTTGCAAAATGAGTTGTAAAATGATCAATTTATAATCAGTTTTTCCTCAACTTTGTGTTAGTTTCATGGTTTATAGCATACACTTTCTTGCCAGTCGTGAATATAATGAACTGAAATGAAGAAAATAGAGTTCCACTAAATTATCCTTAATTTTAGACCGAAACCCATTTTGCACCAAACTTGCTCCAGTTTGTATCAAAAATCTATTAAATTTGGACTGGAAAGCTTACGTTGTGGACCAGAAGTCCCCAATTTTTACAATTTAAGGTCAAACACTTCAGGTTTGCCAGAACCAAAATATACAACTTGTACAAAACCTTGAATTTTGGACCAAAGTCTGACGTCATATTAAGATGTGTTCTTAGAGGGCTTAAGCCGCCTAAAACACTAAAAGATATGCCCATAGATAATGTGCAGTATAGTCTTTGTTGATATTTACTACTGTTTGTTGTTATTAGCTGTTCCTTACAAACCTGCGGGTCTTACTGTTTCTTCTGTTGGTCACCATCCAGGATCGACGCACCTTTATGTAACCTAAGATGCACTTCCTAAATGGTTGTCCCAAGCAGAATATAGGTTACATTATCGAAATCAGCACAACAACACTTGTATAGGTAAGATATTGGAAACTAAAAGTGTCTATGTGTAAAACTTATACTTCTATCAGTCAATCTTCTATCAAATATAAACATCTGGAAAACGCGAGAGTATTGAAAAACTCGAGGAAGACATGACCTCCGTTTTTTTTAATGACAACGAAAGTGAATTTTTGTAAATGGGCATTACTTTCTACATGAAAGTTACCTCTCAAATATTGAAAATTGATATTTTAAGACAAACTCCCCAAGACTGGAAAACCTCAGCCAAGAAAAGGATGTTGTTAATTTTGAAATAATGAAATGATAGACGGATTTGATTGATAAAACTGTTCACATAGCGTTAATACTACAATGAATGATGCCGTCATGAAGCAATCAGGCAATAATTAGTTATCTGGCAATGACCCTCCTCCTCTCCCAGGACCGTAGTTCTCCACAAAGTGTGAGTGTGTTGATGGGTGGGAGGGGAGGGGGTAATGCAGAAAGTTCGATGTGACACACTACCCCTCCCCTATCAACACACATACACACACAAACCCCTCCCCCTACGCACACACAACTAAACATTTCTACCAACTGATCAAGCAATGGTACTTTTTGCACTTCCAAAAACTTCAAGTTATTCAAAGATGTAAGCCTACTTTGTTTTTAACTTCTGCGTGTAAATGTCTTTCATGAATTGCGATCTGTCTACCCACTCTCCGATCCATCAACACGTAGATTTTGTATTCCGTCGAAAAGTTAACATTGAAATTATCCATGATATGTCCAATAGGAATGACTGCATTTCTTTATTCAACAGGTAGAACTAGATTCACCTGATTTTACAAAGTATAATTTGACAGGATTGTATCCAAACACGGACTACTATGTGCGGTTGCTGCAAAATGGGTTCATAACAAAAACGATGGCTCATGGAGTGAATGGACAAGGAAAAGTGGGGAAACAAAGGTGGCAGGTAGGCACACTACTATTATGTGTACCTCAGAAAGTTAATGAGTCTATAAGAGCCTCAATCATAAAGCCAAGAGTTTTGAATTTTAAAGAAAGGATTATTTTAATGAGGATAAAAGAACATATAACCCCATCCCCTAAACCAATACCCCTGATGTATCATGATCCACAAAGCCGTAAATGTGGGTTTTGATGTCTCAGAAGCAAGAGGCAAGAAGCTCATCAGCAAATTTGGTAATTTAGTCAACTACCTGACTTCAGGGGGCAGCCTGAATGACTGCCTGTATGACATAGAAATTCGCTAACAGTCTTGAAGGAAGTCATTATTTTCATCTCAAAAAATAAGCAGATGTTATCCTGTATTTCCAATGACTTTAAGATTTTCTTATTGGAAGAGTGCTCCGTCAACAATACTTCTAAGTGTCCAACATATTATACATTCAATTTGAGAAACAGATTTCCATCATTACTGATGACTGCAATTTAGGAAATCAATTTTGACAATAAAGTTAGGAAATACATTTTCAAAAGTTACATTAAGTGACTGAAATTTTGGAGGTGAGTTTGAAAAATATTTGACAATCATGAGGACGCAGGATATGTTGCCACTCAGAACTCTCCAGGTTACAAGCAAAACATATTTTAAATGCTACTAAATAAAATGTTGGTGGTGTATAGTTGTATTTATAAGGCATAAACTGTTTCTTTAAAAGTGTGTTGATTAAAAGGATATCTAAGATTATATGGCTCTATTTCTCTTCATTTAGCTCCTGTTGGTACTGTATCTAATGTGTCTGTTCAGGAAAGCGTTTTGAGTAAGAAAAATCCACAATATCTACGGAATGTACGTTTTCTTGGCAGGTACGATGATCACTTTTCCTTTTGTTCATGTAAAATGACTTGCCTAAATTGCCTTTATCAGTTTATGCTTTTCCTGTACATGATTATGACCAAGAAAAGTTCTAGCTAAAATAGATCATTTGCATAGATGATTTTGCGTATCAATTAAATTGCTACTTGACTTCAAAAGGGTGTGTGTAATCAAAAACCTTTTCTTGCCTGCTAAAAAATAAATAAAGACGCAATACTATTATCGTGACTAGAGCACTTGAAATATTTGTGGCCATATTATTAAAAAACATTCATTTAAGGAAAATTTCTTTCTGATTTCACAATTGTCCATACAAATTTGGTTAATTTATCATGATAAATACTCAACATGCGAAATACGTAAAATAGTCATTTAGAATTTTTTTGTTAATGTTGTGAAGCACATTTCTTCTAAATACGATTAATTTGTTACTTGTCCATAGATTGTGAAAGATCGATAGACAAGTAGATGCAGCATTAGCTCATTCATTGGCTTACCTTTCATTTGTCATCCAAACGCATGAATGTTTTACTGTGATTGTCCTTCCATTTGCTAACCTTTCATTTTTTCATCACAAATTTATGACCGTTTTGTGACTATGGTGTGGTAGTCCTTTTGTTGGCTTACCATTCACTTTTCATCACAAATGCATGAATGTCTATTGGCTATGATTGGATTGTTCTTTCATTGGCTTACGTTTTATTGTTCATCACAAATGTATGACCATTTTGTGGCTATGATTGCTCTTTCATTGGCTTACGTTCCATTTTCATCAC
>JAIGNY010000379.1:70000-75446 GCA_020152595.1 Chiridota heheva
TTGATTGTATTGTGTCTTGTGGGTATCTTTGTGGGTTGTCAGTAACAAGTCAGGTATAAGTATAATTCATATGGAAAATCCTACGAAAAGAGATCGATGCAGAAACATTTGAGCGGGATCTTACATTTTTCTATCTGTTTATTGCATTTACTTCCTTGTTTATATAACTTAGTCATACGTTAGACTAGATGTTTGTTCATTTTTTAATCTATTGAATTGAACTGCTGTGCAAACTTTTGTCATCTGTTACTTTTGTTCTCACTTTGAAAAACATAAAGAAAATACTCCTTCAGTCCTTCGTCTTTTGAAATTTTGTGTTAGTTCCATTGCTAGCAAATACATGCGTGTGCCACAATGGAGTTGATAGAGGATATAATGTCGGTGGATATTGGGAACAAAAATATTTGTTTCTGGAGGCATATCATAATAACAGAGAAATATCTGCCCGTAATAGATGGCCTCTAAACTGCTAAAATTGTGTAATCTCAGGTGTTGTAAAAAGCCTTTTTCATGAAAACATCAATTTAACAACGAAGTTGGGACAGAGGTGTAATGTTTCATGGGTCGTGACACACGCTTATAATCTAGAGACTCCAACATAATACGCTTTCACATCTTGGCCGATTGCTGCTGTAAACCAAATATTGGGACTGTGATGCTCTTGTGTATTCATTATGTTATATACTATACAAAGGTGTTTTCTAACCATCTAAGAAGATTAAGATATTGTTTTGAATTACAGGTTATACTGATATACTACAATGTACATTTTTCTCTATTCTTAATTAGATATAACACCTACAATTTATCAATCAGTCATTTTTACATATTATGTTATGTTTTGAAGTTTAAATCAATAATTGATATTTGACTGTAAATATCCTATTTTCCGGCATCGTAAAACTACGTAACACCCCCTTGTCTAAAAATGTTTTCATCCCTGGGAGACTCTCTCATTTACTTCCTTCATGTTTTGGGGCTTTGGATGTCCGTCGGTTCTTGCAATAAAGTACAGAATTTCTACGAACCATAAGTATAAATAAATCAATATTATGCGTCACTTCATTGGTCGTGGACAAAATAAAGAGGTTCTGAGTAATCTTCAGTGTATTTTGTGATAAAGACACGTCTTTTTTTATATTGACAAAACTTTCCAGACTCATCCAAATGTTGAAATAGAAAAGAAAATTAGAATTACAAAGCAAACCATAATTTCATAATATAATAATCGTGAAAAGTTATTTTCCAGTTCTAAATTATATCAGTTTTGTTTAAGCAATGACTAATATTAATATATACATGCAGGCAGCCTAGCAGTATAACACATTAAGCTTAAAGTTGAATTGAAGCGATGTGTGCAAAATGTTTAGAAATTACGGATAAAAACATTCCAAATAACTTCCGTTAAAACTGAATGTTACTGAGATTACAGGCGCGACGGATGGTGACCTTCAAAAGTGGCGGAGAAATCATTTGGCCAAACAATATTAAGACAATACATTTTCGAATGAACTTGTTTAGGTAAGGAGACGTGGAAGCTAGGTAATCATATGGTTTATAAATACAAATTTGTTATCATGCCTGCAATATATCACATAATATATTATTTTTTGATGTTTCCGGCAATTGTTGATGGTGTGCCTAAATTACATGTAAGTTGATATAGCGTGTTTAACGAGCGGGGAAGGGCAACGATTAACTTTTCCCTGTATTTTTGCCACCCATTCATTGTTTTCTTGCCCATGAAAAAATTTCGTTGTCATTTCATTTATGTCGTTACACCTTTTCAGGAACAAACTAATCCATTTTCTGATCATGATTTACACCGCCTCTTTCCTATATTTCCAAATAATGATCTGTAATATTCTAACTTTCTGACCTATGAGCACAACATTTTTGTAAAGCAAAATCTTCAGAATTATCTGACCAGAAACAAACACAAAATTATTTTTTTGAAATGAGTTTACACTTCATTTTTGCACAGCAAATTTTGTGACCTCTGCGTGAGAGGTGTGAGGGTACTTTAAAAGTATATCGTTTATATAACAAAACATATTTCATCTATTTATTATTTAATAAATCATATGCACGCCACTAGCCCATAACAATAATTAACAACACAAAATATACATACATTGAGGTTGAATTTTCACAAAAAATTATTTGAATGGAGATAATGCATGGAGATAACTTTTTATGTTGCATATTCAAAACAAAAATTATCATTTAGTGGAACATAAACAGATAAATGACTTTCTCTATCAACGTTTTTCACGTCAAATATTTGGGCCATTTGTGTCACTTTCTAGCTTATAGTTGTACAATACGTCCCTGGGTATCTGAACATCGACGATTTAAGGTTGTTCACTCTTGCAAAATTGGGCGTCTATTTTAATTTACTGCATCCTCCAAGTTTGACCCAGTAACTTATGACAAAATATTGGCAGACGTATCTGACGAACAAATTTTCTGTTAAGTTTTGAAGGAAAAGATGACCATGACATATCATACCATGAAGATTGGTATATCATGTAGATTTCTGTTGTGTTTTTCTTTTTCTTGATTAAATCTTGTTCACTCCTAATTATTTACTTGCTGAAATTATTTTGTTACTGACAGCTTAATTGTACTAGAATATCTAATGCTGATTATTTTGTTCAGAAAACTTTATAAAGCCGTACCATGAAAGAGAGTAATCCGTGCTTTTTTTTTTTTTTTGTCTTATTGTCTAATAAGTATTTGCGAAGACTCCGATTAGAGTAAAATACCCATTTTATTACAGTACTTCGGTGAAATGCTAAGTGATGGAGAATCTTTATAGTGGTTTTTACATCATTAAGAATTTACACTCTGTGGAACTCCCTTACCCTGTTCCACAGGACAAATATATAGTGTGGAGGATGCAACACAATAATGTTGAGTGCATGTTAATTTGATAGGACATTTACTCGTTAATTGGAAGCAGTTACAATCAGATTAGATCTATGATCTATTAGGCTATGTGATCAGAGGCGTAGGAAGCGGGGCACAGGGAGAAATTTGCCCTTGAAAGGATTTAACCTTCCTGGTTTGCATGCTTTCTTCCCAGTTGGGAGCTGTAATTTAAAAGTTATTATCATAAAATTGAAAATTGATTGATATAATAAGTCATAGGATAATTGGTTAAATTTCCCGAAAATTGGCCAGACTTTCCTCAAATTGGCAAATTTTTTCCCCAAACTAGTCAAACTTTCCCGAAAACTGGCCATAAATTCCCAGAAATAAAGGAAATTCCCGATATAAAGAAAACTTCCCATAAATTAAAGAAAACAAAAAATTCCAGAGTATCCGAATAGCAGAAAGTTTTAATGAAAACTTAATTTTCCATTTTTCACCGCGATATTATCTGGATTTTGGCACACCACCACCAGTCCCCAGAAAAGTGACTCTTCCTACGCCCTGTATGCACGGACAAAATAATTCCATATCCATATCACACTGATATATCACACCGTGTAAATTGAAGATGTGATAAACATTATAAACACATATGACGAAGCGCTGAATAATAGATAAGTAGGTGAAGATCGCTGCTATTGTTTTGATGCGAATATCAACCTTAAAATTAGATATATTTCTTTTAGTATTTTTCAATTTACAAAGAATATACTTTTGGAAACAAAAGTTGTGTTGCGTTCAAGCAACTTCTAAGCTTAAATGATGCATTTTAGCGTCAACTGTGAAACTGTTCATCATCTCCTCAGAAATTTGCGTATTCACTTCGATTGAGACATGACACCAGTATGGCGTAACACAAAGTATACTCTTTCTGTAAGGAGAAATAAAATCATTTAATCAAAAACACACACACACACACACACATACATATATACGTACATATATATATATATATATATATATATATATATATATATATATATATATATATATAAATATATATATATTTTTATATATATATATATATATATATATGTATATATATATATATATATATATGTATATAATATATATATATATATATATATATATATATATATATATATATATATATATACATATATATATATATATATATATATATATATATATATATATATATATATATATATACATATATACATATATATATAATATATATATATATATATATATATATATATATATATATATATATATATATATATATATATATATATATATATATATATATATATATATATATATATATATATATTTATATATATATATATATATATATATATATATATATATATATATATATATATATATATATATATATATATATATATATATATATATATATATATATATATATATATATATATATATATATATATATATATATATATATATATATATATATATATATATATATATATATAAACAAAATAGAAAAAATGACAAGTTAACTTCATACCACTGAAGAAGGAAACAGGAGTTTTGAAATATTTGGTTTTTAAAATAATCTGTTGGCTAGAGACATTGTCATTTTTTCCTATTTTGTTTTTCTTTGTAATGGCCAATGCATATATCTTTTATATATATATATATATATATATATATATATATATATATATATATATATATATATATATATATATATATATATATATATATATATATATATATATATATATATATATATATATATATATATATATATATATATATATATACATATATATATATATATATATATATATATATATATATATATATATATATATATATATATTTATATATATTTATATATATATATATATATATATATATATATATATATATATATATATTTATATATAAATATATATATATATATATATATATATATATATATATATATATATATTTATATATATATATATATATAAATATATATATATATATATATATATATATATATAAAATATATATATATATATATATATATATATATATATATATATATATATATATATATATATATATATATATATATATATATATATATATATATATATATATATATATATATATTTATATATATTTACATATATTTAGACATTGTCATTTTTCCAATTTTGTTTTTTGTTTGTAATGGCCAATGCACTTGGAACTTATCTTTTATATATATATATATATATATATATATATATATATATATATATATATATATATATATATATATATATATATATATATATATATATATATATATATATATATATATATATATATATATATATATATATATATATATATATATATATATATATATATATATATATATATATATATATATATATATATATATATATATATATATATATATATATATATATATATATATATATATATATATATATATATATATATATATATATATATATATATATATATATATATATATATATATATATATATATATATATATATATATATATAT
>JAIGNY010000380.1:0-17500 GCA_020152595.1 Chiridota heheva
AGTTGGGTCGATAACGTGGTTAAATTGTAATGTGTGACAGTCAAAACCTTTATTAACGTAAACGTCATCGTCAAGGTCAAATCGTTTTACATCACGCTACCCAGCAACGTGGTCCATGGACGTGTTTCCTGACAACACGGTCACCGAGTACAAGAACAAACCCCCGAGACCTTTGCATTTGGGCGGCGAATGTGAAGTCGGACTTGTCGAGTGCACGTACCCGTACTCGTGGTTCCAAATCTGCAACGAAACCAGCAAGTTTTACCTCAAGGAATTAGCGACGCACTTAAACTGGAATCCTGTGGAATTACATCCGCTAAGCTTGTTTTTCAATGAGCAGGCAATCTTTGAAAGAACATATCCACAAACAACTTTAAATCAAAGAGACATCTTTCGTGTCGACGGTGTCAATGGCAACGGTCAACTGAAACTACGCGCATGTCCTAATTGTAAAGGACATGCGGTGTGTTGGACCCACATGTGCTGACGAGCCAATGGGAATAAGGACGCTATCCATTGCTGAAGCAGAACGTTCACCAACTGTTTGTATACACAGACATTATCACATCCCATCTGGTGGGAGATCACGAAGTACTGTTGTTGAAGAGTTTCAGCGTAACAAATCTGCCGAATTTTGGCTCGCCCGTAGACGTCGTACCTCCACTTTTTGCCTACTACACCATCAACAGGAACGCCATCGACACGATCGAGATCGCCCTCCGCGATGGAACAGGACAAAAAAACGTTTACGTCGGGCGTACCATCGCCACGCTACATTTTCGTCAACGACGTTTTGTATAGCTCTAACTATATGAATATGTAGACTGCACATCATTCCTCATTTACACATCAAATAACATCATTGCAGGACCTTTACGCGTGTTTGCAGGACCTGGAAATCAACAAGGCTACGGTCTCGGAGGAATGCTTTCGAGACTATTAAAGACAGCACTACCGTTTGTGAAACGGGGTGCTGCGAGCTAGGCAAAAAAAGTCGGCAAAGAAGCGTTGACCACTGGTGCAAGAATTCTGAAAGACGTGTTGGCCGGACAAAGCGTTAACGAGCTGCATCCCGTGAGCAAAAGCGGCTGGACAACGTTTGACACGCAAAACCATGGGTCGCGCTCAAGCGCGATTGCATTAGCTTGGTACTGGTACAAAGAACCCACTTCGTCAGAGAAAAGCCAAGATAACAAAGCCGAAGAATCCCTGGAGTGATGCTCCTTTGAATCAGTATTTACGTCAACGACCGTCGCTTTACGCCCAATCCCAGAAATAAGGAGGAAAATACTTGAGGTCAATACTCATTTGTCATTTATCTACGGAAGCGTCAACGTGGCTTTCGTTCACGCTCACTCTTTACCGTGCTCTTAATCCGAAATGGAATTGTTTACCGTACCGCCGTCGCAGATGGTCATCGAAGACAACAAGTACGTAGAATACCAGCCGTTCGGAGGTTTGAACGCCACAGGACTAATCTAATTCGTCATTCCCGGTACCGGAACCAAGTGCACTGACATCAACAACACCCAACTGTATCTCAAAGTCAAGATTACGAACGCAGATGGGACAAACTGCGACGCGACCATCAACGACAAAAAAAGGCCCCCGTCAAAGAGTTATTGCATTCGATGTTTTCTCAAGTAGACGCATCTCTCAACGGCAAACTCCCCAGTGACTCCACACACACGTATTCGAACAGAGCGATGATTGAAACACTGCTCAACTACGACAAAGAGGGAAAAGACACCCACCTTCAATCGCAAATGTATTTCAAGGACACTGCCAGTCACATGGATTTTTACGACTTGACGGCTGATGTCATTCCTATTACAGGCTTGAAACATTGTTTTGACAATACCAAAGGCAGCAAAGTCTTCGAAATGATGGATCCATTCATGCTGACATCTTTGCACAAAACAACGTGTTTTATTTGGCGTGGAAGTACGACTGAAGTTACATTGCACCAAAGATTCATTTTGCTTGATATCAGGAGCTGAAAATGCCAATCTTTGAGTACATATCTTAGACGCCATCCTTTACATGCAAAAAGTAACGTGTAGCAACATCCACGTGTTAAACGACATCGCTATGCTCCAACAAGAGCCAGCGAAGTACAAGATTCGACGCAAGATCCTCCATAATATCTTTATCCCGATGGGCACCTAGAATTTGCAACGGGACAACGTGTTTTGGGTGAAGTACCTAAGCGGGTAGTGCTTTGTCTGGTAGACACGTCTGCATTCAAGGGCGATTACACCAAAAACCCATTTCGTTTCCAAGGATTTAACCTCAACTACCTGACTTTACATGTCGACGAGAAACAGTATCCTGCCACATCGCTCACCCTCAACTTTGGCTCATACCAGACATTACGCAGTTACCTTCAGTTGTTTTCGGCCACAGATCATTTTTATAGCGATGGGGGTATGGATATTACGCCGTTTGACTTTCTCGACGGTTACAAAATGTTTGCGTTCGATCTGACACCTGATTGATCTCATGGACAGCCTTATTCAGTCAACAAGAGAGGCAACTTACGTCTGGATCTAAAGTTTGGAGCCATACTACCGACTACCACGATCCTCCTCATCTACGCTGAATTTAAAAACATCATCGAAATCGATAAAAACCGTAACATTCTCTATGACTTCACCAATTAGTCATGGAAACGTCCAACCTTATACATCTCTTGGATTCCGATGCATTCACATGCAGGTTAACGTGCGACGTGTACAATGGCGTTCACGCGGCCGATCAATTACACGAGCAGCTTTATCGCCCGACCGCATTGGTGATCAACACGTATCCGAGCTAAAAGCTGGGCCAGCATTGGATTACCATTTACATTCCCGAACGAGGACCCTGAAAGTATTTCGATTATTATGGTGAATTGCCTAATGTTCCTGCTATGTGAAATTACCTGAAGGGTAATCTACAATCGAAAACCGCTCCAGAGTCCGGGATCAGACGTGTGTGGCAACCACTACATCTACTATTTAATAAACCGAGTACGAGGACAACCCATGGATATCATCACGGCACGGTTCGGAGAGGATGTGGAACGTAACGATGGGGACGTGCGTGCATTCATACGACGTCATTTTGAAGAAATATAGAATAAGCGTCCATAAATTACTAAAGATTACTTTCTAAAGACGATGAACATCCGAAATGACCAGAGTCGGAATAGGCAACCCCATCTCCTCGTTGCAACGACAAACTCCAACTAAAGTAGTAAAAGAAAATCGTTTAAAAAAGAGGGCGCTGTTTTGTTACTTAAAAAACTTAATCATTGTTTTGATTAGTGGTGTTAAATAAAGTTACCGACGATTCTGCGAGCTATTTTCTGACGATAATGTTGTTTCAATAGATTGAAAGTTTGATGTTACTTTTGTTTAATCTTTTTTAGTATTTTTTAAAAAATTTTCATTTCAAATAATCATTGTTTGATTAGTGACGTTTTTTTGAAAACATTTCAAAAGTGGGGCCATATAACTTACGTATAGTGTAATTGAGCTTATTATCCCGCTCATACAATCTGAACTTAGATAGCTATCATATTGTACGTTATTTCCCCTAATTTATGCCATTTTCCTGTGTTTTGGTCATTTCCCCCCAGCAAAACTCACTTTGTCCTCCCAAATCATAGTGTTTGAGAAAAAAAAATTCAAATGATGATTTTTAGAAAAAAACGTCTTCTCCAATCATTCACGTTTTTAAAATATTGTCGCTCAAATTTTGCTCCCTATGTAAAGTTATTGGGATTTGAAAATAATATTTTGTTCTCAAAACATACACGTTTTCAAAAGTATTGTCTCAAATCACACCGTTTAAAGCATATCGACGCTCAAAACATACATACTTTCCAAAAGCATGTTCTCAAATGACAAGTTTAAGAAAAAAGTGTTTCTTAAATGTCATTTGCAAAAGTTCTCCTCTCAAAGTGTCGAGGTGAAATAAAAATAAACATTATACAAAAACAGTCTTCCGGGAAAATCAATATGAGAGCTGGATGTATGTTGAATCTTAGCAGAATTGAATATAGATTTTTCCCCGCGAGGTAATGGACTGAATTTTTTTTTTTACAGCATAATTTGTTCCCTCCAATTTACCGTTATCTGTGTATATTTAGTAGATCCGTTATATTTGGTATGAATTTTGATGTATGTGGTATTGCATAGGTCCGTTTCCTTTGTTAAATTTTACTTTAGATCTATATGAGCGCTTAGTATGTACCAAATGTACTTAATCGGTGTTGCTTCTGGGGTCATTTCAGGACATGCATACACATTCTAACTGTAGAAGTCAGAGAAACCGAGGGCAATTTGACTGAGTTATGTCTTTCGCCAAATGGTAAAACGGGCTTTTATAATGTAGGATATGACAAATATAGCCGATCGATTTTGTGTACATAATGCGCATGGTTTTGCTATCGGCTGTTACGTGGATTTGTGAGCCTTCAGCGTTAATTTTTGATTATGTGATGTATAATAATGGGATTAAAATGTTGTATGACAAATACAGCCGATCGATACATCATATCTGTACATAATGGTGACGTGTTTTATAATAGGTGGAAAAAAGTACTAGTGCTTTGTATGTTTGATTATTTTGTGTATGATAATGGGGTAAAAGTATCTGTTAAGATGAGGACTGTTTGTGTGGCCGCGATCAATAGTATGATAAAATGATAAGAAAACACATTAATAACCAATGATTTTTGCTTATTCAATAATGGATCAAGTATAGATCCTTCGTTTAGACGTCCCTGATGTGCTTGTTGATGTCTGTTACCATGGCATTATGAGATAAGGGATGAAAGACTAATGTTGAATAATGGTATTGGTCCATTACTTACGTTATATAATTATGTCATTTTTAACCAATCAGATTGGTCAATTAATAGTGGTGTGATAATCATATATGACAACATTATTGAATATCATTTAAGACTGAACATTTAAAAGCGGGCTGAAGATTTGGTTTATCACGCATTCGTTAGCATTCGTCAGCTAAGCTAACAACCACAACGTGTTATTATATATTGAGTTATATCAATTATAACGTGTTGACATTTCGTGTTATACTTACCATCTGTGTTACTACATCGGTGCATACTGCGTGTTTTGATTATCATGACTCACTATAAGGAGAGAAATAGGAGAGGTCAATCGTCGTTTAAGGAAACAGCATGGGTGGTGGAATATAAGTCTGATCCTGAGGACAATGAGTTGTTTTTGGCGTCGCCCAATTATGAGATGCAAATGGATATGGAGAAGTGGGATATCGACAAACCAAACTACGAAAAGCAAATGGACATGGAATAATGGGACGTCAATTTGTAAAAATGTCAACCGACCACTGACGAACCGGTTGCTCGAGGTGGGATTTATTTCTCTTAGGAATTCGACCAATTCATTGACAACTTGCTACAACAGTACAATGTTAGAGAGCAAGTAGGAATGAGTGGCAACGTTGAAGATTGGGAGGGGAGTCAGAGGTAAACAGGACAAATTGGAGAATATGGACGTAGAAGGCAACAAAGTGGGGGGACGAGAAACCACTGCCGAGAGCTGCTATCACATCGTCGAGACTCAAAGACGTCAGATTCCAAGGTACCATTCAGAAGCCAACGAATATGTGATTCGCTTTGACCGGGAGAGAATTGCCCAACTGGTCAATAGAGAGGGGATACATCGTCACTGCCTTACACTCCATTTTCGAAAGTTTTATTAAGCGACTGGTCTAAGGCTTTGCAGCACAAGATAGTGTGGGTTTTGAAATTCACGCACCGGCGTTAAACATCCCGATATGGGTTTAACTCATGCGGAGAGACCAATTAAGTGTTCAACGCATCCTATCCGCGATCGCCCGAGTACTACAATCCAAGACCGCTTTCGTACTGGAAGACAATGTTGAACTCCAAGTCCTCCATATCAAAATGCCTCGAGAAGTGGACGCAGCAGCATGAAAGAATGGACTCAAAGGAAACGATCCATCATCAGCATCACGAACAAAGACCACTTTGTTTAGCAGAGTCCCCGTGACCGCCAAAGCTCGCGTTGACAAAGACACCGATCGCACTATCAACTAAAACAATATTCGGCAAGGTTATTGCAAGTATGAACGTTTAGGCGAAAGAGTTACACGAACGAGCTGGCGTGGCGCTTGGGCCTTGTGGGTTAGACGAAGTCAACCAATTCCAAGCCGTGTTTCCCGACTACCAAGTGAGCGTTCTTACGACGAATCCCAACGACTTGTTTGTGTTCTGAGGGCCTCCTCGTGAGAAACAGCTTTCACCAACTCTACCATGACGCTCATTTTGACGTTGTTACTTCACTACCAGGGTTATTGGATGCGGCCAACTTTTGCGATCGCTGCCTGAAAGGTACCAAGACTTCGACCACCACCGTTGTCGTAACGTCTGCGAGTGCTGTTTCAATGCAGAAAAGGAGGAATGCTAATTGACTGAATGGATGCATTGCGACGATTGTGACCGATTGTTGAAGAACCCGAATTGTTTTGCAAATCACAAGAAGATTCCAAAAAAGAGCCAAATCAGGATTCAAGCCAAGAATAAAGCACCGACACGTACGATCTGTCAACGTATCCGTCGTTACCCTACTTGTGGTAGCACTGTTAAGAACCGACACAAATGTGGTTAACGTTACTGTCGAAACTGCGAAAGTTACCAACCAAACAACCATCTTTACTACATGCAAGTAATTAAGAATAGAGGAGAAGCAGGAGGACACGTTGAAATCGATGACGAAGAGACTCGAGCTTTTCTCGGTCTGGAAGTCGTGGTAGAGGAGGAAGAAAACACCCTTCCGTTTAAATACATCTTCTTCGATTTCAAATGCATTCAAGAAGATAAGCTCGACAACGGTGGTTACATGCATGAGCCAAACTACTGTGTGGCGCATCGTGTTTGTTTGACCTGCATCCACGCATCAACGATATCCGTCAAGGCTGCGAGACATGTGGCGCGCGAGAACACCTCTTCTCGGAAGAAATAATCAAAAAGACTTTTGTCAATGGTCACTTTTTCCAGAGAACAACCACGACCGCGAGATACGACCATCTACTGCTTTTAGTACAGTATATTCTTAATCACGTTACCTCACATTGCTGATATGCCTTTAAAATCACATACCTATAATGTAGACAAACAAACCATCACCACATCCATATACATTTCTTAAATAAATACAAAGTATAATACAAGTCACCTTAAACTGCCCAAATTATGAAACTAGTGAAAAACACAATGGGTCTGATAGCACAGTCGTCACAATAAACTGGCCTTAAGGAGCAGCCATAGCACACAACTGAGATGCGATTGTTTTTGCATAAACTACAAACATTGTTTGTTGGCACAAATTATTCCAAAAATGGACTGTGTAACTGTGTCCTTATATTTTGCCATGCCTCACTTCTATCTTTTTCGGGAACATGAGATAGCAGGTGTGTTGGGGTTAGTTGGCATGGTTGGAATAGCTGTCTCATCAAAGTTTGTTTCTTTAAATATGGGCTCCCTGCTCGTTAACGGCGGATGACTGTCTGCAGTTTGATTGTTTTGGGGGGCTTCGTAATAATTTAGTGTGAAGTTGAGGACAGATCCCTCTTGAATGATGTGTGACGATATGAAAGTTTCTGTATCTTCAGTTTCAGAGGCATTGTTGGAAAATACAGAATATCTAAAAATTATAAAAAATTACAATTAGTTTTTACTTTACTTGCTGTACTGTGTACAGTACATGCCAAACCTGTATTCATCAATTTTTCTTGCTTAAATTTAACCTCAGTTCTTCTTTGGGCTGGATATAACAAAATTTTGATGTAAACAAAATTACATTAAACTTTTTGTACATTTAATCATGTATCTACTTTTATACATGGTGCACTTGTGGCCATTACACCAACACTCCTACTTTACAGTATTCCAATTGTCAGTGAAACTTTTGAGAATAAATTACCAGACCTATCAACTGTGTACACATAATTTCACAGATATATTATCCACAATAGATTGATAAACCTCATGCTTCAATAGCTCACAGACGACGTGAGTGCAAAGGTTACTTGAATATTCCTATCAACTTTGAAATCGCTATGTCGTTTCGTGCTAGATAAGCATTTGATATTTTGGGGAAAAAAATACGCCATCACTTTTCAGTCTAGTGCTCCTTTAATTCTGTTTGTAGTGATTGGCAGCTATATTGGTGCATACTAATAGACTGTCTTGGCTATGTGATGTTTATAATTTGCTTGTTTTTATCTTTTCGTTTCTGTTATTTTCTTCATTTTTTTATGGTCTTGTGTACTTGTTTTATTTCTCTGAACAGCAGTAAACCTTTTGATTGGCCCAACAGAGCTGCTTATGTATCTTCTGGTGTGGATATTATTCACACTTGCACTTTATATAAAAAATAATCAATTAATTAAAAATAATCTGACATTTTTCAGATTTGCACGAAGTTTATCTATTTTATCTCATTGTTTACTGGACATGGATTTTCAGAAAGTTTGCAGGTCATTACACTAACAATATAATGACTACAATACAAGTGTAATGCATCTAAACGACATGTCACTGGTCATCAACGATCTAATATTAAAGAAATACAGTATATTATGTGTTAAACATAAATGCACACATACAGTTTACATATAACACACCTTGACTGCAAATAATTTTGAATATCCTGTATTAGAAACAATAGAAATTGTTAGGAGTTTATATGACTTTGATGCAGTAAGTTGTAAACCTACAGTGTAGTGACTGCAGTCCTGCAGTTCTGATAACCCCCAAAGCTTTTGACAGGCTTAGGAGGCCGCCGCTCTATTACGCTCATAATTATCAGGACACAGTTAACTTGGATCATGAAAATATTATTTTTCTTTAGCTACATACACAAGACCTTTATCAATTTATTGATTACATATTTTTTGTCAAATGTTTCAAATCGGTACCATTGAATGTATTCTTTGTCATTTCTAAACTATACTCGCTTTAGAGATGACCAACCAGCCATTGAATCGCACCGATACAATCATTTGTTGATAATTGCATAGTATGCATAATGAGATGCAAATTGCATAACACAAAACTTACTGATGTGGCAATTCTAAACCATTTTCGAGGCGATAAGAGCAACACAAAAGTACACAGTAGTGAGATATGAGAAAGCTATTAGTGGCACAACTGCAGAATACCCCACGTTTTTGTTCATTTCTTTCTTTGTCTGTTGATCTTTAACGGCACTGTGACAGTTAATCAAATGTGCCAAGATGGTGAAAAACAGTTAATCAAAGGTTAAGAGAAGGAGAGGGGTAGGCCAAGTAAATTATGATTTAAGGGTGACCTTGAAAAAGGTTTATTTCAGTAATATACCATTTTTATTGTAAACTATGACGTAGTAGCCCACAGCCTTGTCACTTTCACACCATGACCTCATAGCCTGTGCCGCATACATTCCCAACTCCTCCCACTGCAATAAAATCAACAACATTGCAGCCTGTTGTACTCTTCCCAAGTAGTTCTAACTGTCTATCACGTTCCAACAAGAAGTGTTATGTTGCAAATTTTAAATTTTGATTCTTATTTACAGTAAAAGCTCTTGCATCCCTCGTCATGAAACAATTACAAATTTCATGATAATTTCCATAACAATCCATTCCTTGCCAAAAAGTTGAAAACCTTTCTCTTTAGATGCAAAATCGGTGAAAATATGAAGCTCTTTTGAAAGGCATTGTAGACTTTAAACAAGTTGTTTTTTTGCAGCCCTTATCAAATAAGCCACTTCACGGTAACGATAATATGTATTGCGCAATGCAGATTAAGAGGTCAATTGAGACTGTCTTGCCGTAAGCATCACTGACACTCATCGAATAACGCCCGTTATTTCCCGATTTTTTCGTTTAACATTTGAGCGGATTCGGTGCCTTACATGTATGTATTTGTGCTTTTGAAATAGAACGGATATTCCTTCCATTAGGGACATCGTGTGGGATGCCATGTGGGACAACTGTTTTGGATGCCATGTGGGACAAGGTTGGGATGCCATTTGGGACATACATTAGGGTGGGATTCCATGTGGGACATAGATATGAACATAGGGTGGGCATGACATTTTAGACATATGGATGGAAGCCATGTAGGATATAAGGATATGCCATGTGGGCTCTAGGAAGGGTGCCATGTGGCACATAGCGAGGGATGCCATGTGTAACAAAGGGTGGGATATCATGTGAGACATAGATATGGATGCCATAGGGAGCATCTAGGAGAACAGGGTGCCATGTTAGAGATAGGAATGAGCCACATTTGGGACATAGGGAGGGATTACATGTGGGACATAGGGAGGGACGCTATGTGTAAGCATAAGGAGGGATGACATGTAGGACATAGGGTGGGATGCCACATGTATATAACAATATTAAATTAAACTAGAACGATAAATACCGTCACGGCTCGCATACTGATTCAAATTGACACACATATCTCAAGTCCAATTATAAAAACATCCCACTTTCCACCCCACATGTCCCATCTGACATCCCACCTATATCTCACATATCATCCCACCCCTGCTTCACATGACATCCATCTCTATGTCCCACATGACATCCCTCACCATGTCTCACCCTCCTATGTTCCACATGGCATCCATCTCTATGTCCCACATGGCGTCTCCATTTTAAAGATGTACCAAATGACATCCCACTCAGATGTCCCATATGCAATCACACCCTATGTACCACAAAGTCTCCTTCCCTGTGCCACACATGATATCCATCCCTATATCCCACATGACATCCATCTCTGTCTCACATGAAATCCCTACCCATGTGCCACATGCCATTTCCCCTATGCCCTACATGTAATCTGTCCCTCTGTTTCATATGGCATCCCTCTCCATTTCCCACCCTCCGATGTTCCACATGACATCCATCTCTTTCCCAAAAGGCATCTCATCCTAAAGATGTACCAAATGGCATCCCATGCACTCATGTGTCCCGTATGCCATCCCACCCTATGTACCATACAACATCTTTCCCTGTTCCAACATGGCATCCATCGATGCCATCCATCTCGATGCCCCACATGTACCACATGTCATTCCTCCATATGCCCACATGGAATCCTTCCCTCTGTCCCACGTGGCATCCCTCTCCGTGTCCCACAGTCATATGTTCCACATGCCATCCATCCCTATGTCCCGCATGGCATCAATCTCTAGGTCCCACATGGCGTGTCACAAAGCCATCCTGTGGTAGAATTAAAACAGAGAAAGCTTTGGTTTACATATGATCAGACCATACCGCGCTGATTGTTATTATCACTTGACCTGACAGGACGATTAGTTCCGGGCATGCGCGTTCGTTACCATGAACTGGCATATTAATTCAGATAACTAATTATTTACTGACTACAGTATCTAACAGTCAACATATTGTTGGAAGGGAGTTTTCCTCCCATATTTCAAGATCTTTTTATGATCAGATATTAGTAATTTAATTAACCTTCCTTTAGAATAAATGTACATCTTGGTATAAAATAACAAATTATACAAAACTAGCATGTGATTTTTAAAGCCTAAAAAATGGCCTCAATTATTCCGGAACTTGCACCCAAGGAAGAATGTTTTGAATAGTTTATACAGGGAATGGATTGTTAAGGAATTCATTTTGTAATTTTAAGTTTAAAGACCAAGGATGCAACAGTTTTTAAATAAGATTAAGAAAATCTGTTATTTCTGGATATTCTGCCTCGTCAAATTTGAAGACTCTTGAATGCATGATGACCAAGGTAAAAGCATGTGCAGGACGTCAAAATATACAAAGGTGCAAGTAAAACAATGTTGAAGATGCCGAGTGAATAGCCACTAAATATTCAGTGCAGCTCAATTCTTACTTTCCTCTAAAAGATCAACTAAACATACTACTGATTCCTTTAATAGCCAAATCCATTAAAGAAAATTCATGATAGGCCATTCGGAAGAAAATTTGTTTGCTCTTTAAAAGAAAAGTTTGTTTAAAAAAATGATCTGCCTTCAACCAAAACAACATACACACGTTTTCATCTTTAATCATACGCGAGCAAAAACCGAAATGCATTATTATTGCATTCGCAAATAATCTGATAATTGTTCTTTGTATTTATACTTTTGGATGCCAGCCCAATTTTTGGTCAAAAGCCTTTGCGTTTGCGCATATGTATCTCTTACCATGCGTTGTGAGCTCCAAGCATGTCATACGCATACTGCAAACATAAATAGCTAACGTTAATGGCACCTGTGGTTGACATTTCGAGTGTAGCATAGGCTATATAATACAGGTTCTCTGGCTGCCAGCAGCGAAGTCACGATCCATTAAAACTATCATACACCAGTATGATACATGTAAGGATTAGTAGGCCTACACAGTGAATCCACGACTTCGCTGCCCAACCGGAAATATGTAACAGTTTTGAGTTAAAATATTTAAAAGTTCTTTCAACATGAATATGCATGTTCTTTAATTAAGAGAGTACACCTGCAATGCATACAACGTTGCTACCCAGCTGGGGATACTGCATGGGAGCCTTAAGATTACAAATATATGATTCTTTAACATTTTATAAGATAACACCATTTTATTCAAGGTTCACAAGTCAGGGGGTATTTTTGGAGAGTGAACCTGCATTCCATAGATAGGCCTACAATTTACAAACAAGCTTTCACAGGAATTGAAAATAGGCCTCCTTCAGTTAATATTCATATACCTACAATATAATTGACATACGGGTGGCGTGTACAGTGTGTTATTACACTTTCCATTCATAAATGTGAAGGTGTGATAAATGCTAGGGTACCAAACTAAGGCCCACATGCAGTCGATGGTGCTACTTTATTCCAAACTTGCTATCTTACCATAGTACATGTATGTACCTTTCTTACTTTTGTTTTACGTAGGTCTCTGAAGATGTTTTAGTGCTCAAAAAGACAAAATGAGAAGACCCTTTATGCTTGTTTTGGTGAAAAAGTTGTTTTCCCAGTCAGACCTTCAAAGTTTCTGCCACTCGTATTGTTGATGTTAACATGATATTACTTCTATGGTTGTCGAACACATGCTGATTGGCTAACAACTCATCAGGCACATTTAAATATTTAAGTAACAAGTAAACATTTTTATCGAGCCTTAACGTCATGAATGATCACCCGATTTGAATAGCATGATCAGTAACTACTGTGATTAACGGTAAAATATGTTCAGTGACTACTGACAGGTATTATAATACGGTAATACATATTATGGCTATGGTCAGTAACTCCTGGCACATAATATAATACGGTAATACAGAGTCAGGGTTTTCAACTGAAAAATAAAATCACAAGAAGTAACAAAAACGACACTACAAAAGATACTTATATAAGGGAAATGCATATTCAATTCCCCCAAATTGTATTTATACTTATAATGAGATGGTATTTTTTGAAAAACATTTTGAAAATCAGTCTACCATATTCCTTTTTGTAAAAGTTCACGAACTGGCTTTTATCATATGTAAAACTTGGGCAAATTATTGTGCTACTTTAATAGTACACCACAGCGCTCATCGGCATTTGACTGAATCTTCAACTGGGTGTCTTTTTATGACGTCATTTTTACGTCTTTAGGTTAGCTTAGGTTTAGATTAGGTTTAGGTTAGGGTATGACGTTATACGAAGGACACCCGGTTGAAGATCCTGGAAACTGCCTTACATCGTTAAAATCTCAGCAACTCCGACACATTTGTATTCATTTGTTCCGCAATCTTTTTTTTTTTTTTTTTGCACAATTTATTTGACTCATCAGGTAATCTTTGCATTTATTTGTGGTGAAGATAACAATCAAATTTCTGTGTCCGTGTATTTCTGGGTCCATTTAACAGCTTGTAAAACGGATGTTAATCTTATCTACCCACTGTGGTGTAGCGGTTATCATACCTGTCTACAGACCACGAGGCCCCGGGTTCAATCCTGGGGTGGGTAGACACGCCAGTGCACCACAACTGGTTATCAAAGGCCGTGGACATTGACTTGGTTGTCGATGTTATGTCTGTCCGTACGTCGTACCTTTGTTCTCGTCCGGGTCGTATTAAGCGTTTCGTGATAACATTTGTACTATCATAACCGAATACGCAGGCGACGACCCCGGTATCGTAATTGTGTGTTCAACTCTCTCTCTCTGGTGTTAATCTTAAGCCTAAGTGTAAATTCGGCGAATCAAAGTGAAAGATTTGTGCGAATTTTTCTCCCTCATTAAAAAGGATTAAATCCAAATCCTTGGTTGATCGTTCGTTAAGTTTGAATTGTAAGATCATTGATTGAAAGTTTAGTCTGTGGTGTGAATGAATATTGATTTTGATTATAAACAGTAGAATGGCTATTTTAACATTCAATTTTTTTTGTAAACCTCACGAATTTTCGCTAATTCGTGCACATTTTTGATGTTATTTTAGCTATTTTTTCGTTTTAAATATATCTATATAAAAGTGCGTCACAAGGACGGTCATTGTCAGTCACTTTGACCAATATGTCCGTCAGAAAATCATTTTGAGGTGTGTCAAAAGTAGGCAATTGTCAGTCAAAAATACTACATAGGGCTGCGTCAATGAGAATTGAATGTATGACACACCCATGAACATTGACACACATATTCCGGGGGTCGAGGGCTCGTCATACAATTGATAGGTGCATTAGTCGGAAGACGGATTGTTTTGTGCAGAGGCTGCGCCACTATGGGCTATGAGTCCCATTATTAAGAACGACACATTCATAGGCTACGAGCTTCATAGTGGGGTGTCCTTTTAAGATATAGGGCTACGGGCTACGTGGTGGAGGTTTCAATCGAAGTTGAAAATGTTTTTGGCATAAGCTATGGGCTACAAGGTTATCATAGCCCTGTATCCCTGCTACAGAATAACATTGAAAAATGGGGGATTCTGCAGTTGTGCCCAAAATCCATTGAATGCCAGGATGCATTTCATGTCAAAGCTATGTCGAGGATACAACGCGGCCTTTGCTTTCATATGCCAAGACAGTCAAGAGACCATTCAGTGAGTTATCATAATAAGCTTAAGTCTTATTTAGTATTTTGCAAATACAATACTTTCTGCGGTGAAAAAACTTGCTTTTACTTTTAAAATAACATGATTGATTAACAGTACAACTAATGAATATGCATTTGCTCTCGACAGTATTCTATTTATAATTTTATAAAATCAATGATACAGGAATACACAAAACTATATATATATAGCAAAGAAAAATTGAAAAATTATTGAAGCAATGCGCCCTCCTCGTCACCTCTTTTATTGCTGCCATTGCATCGTTCGTCTAAGGTAATCTAGAATGAGTTGAAGTGTCTGTATGTGTGATTTAAGTTATTTAGTTTTATAGGACTAGTATATTCTGTAAGATTTATTAGTATTTTTGGTAAATAACTCGTTGTGTGTCCTGTTTGCCAACGTCGCAAATCCCGCAATGATTTTTTTTTTTTTTTTTTTACCCCAAGGTAGATATTTTATTGCCACGCCAGTATGCCAAGTAACAGCCAGCTACTTTTCCCGCCGTCGCATGCCAAAGAAAGAAATAAGTTTCACGCCAAAGATCTTTGTGTCTAAGTGCACGGAATGCACACTGGATTGAATGCATTTTGAGTTTAACTCCGTTGAACGACAGTGTGGGGGTAGAGGAGTGAGAATCACCTTAAGATACAAAAAATACAAAAGATAGAATATCGGAGAAAATTGGGGGGTAGGGGGGCCTCGAGTCTATTTTTCTATTTTTTCTAGACCATGCACTTTCAAAAAATGTCTTATTTATATTCGAAGTAAGCTAATTCAGATTGACAAATAAGTAAGATTATCCTAGGAAAGCTATTTGACTATCTATGTGCACACGCTAGTTAACACTCCTTTAAATATTTACAAGTGAATTGAAAATAGCTCAAAGAATTGTCAAACGACTCCCATTTTAAATGATTAGTTAAGGGGTCAAGTAGGTTTCTAAGAAATCACATGGAACTTAGAACGGGCCGTTAAGGAGATATTCAAGTTTATCAAAGTCCTGAACCATTTGTAAAATTGACTAAAATCAGACTAGTGCAGCTAGTTGTGTGACTAGTAAGGGTAATATAATTTACCACCTGAAGAAAGTTTGAGGGTAAAATAATTCAAATAATAAAGTTAAATAAATACTGAATATGAGAGCGCCAACCTTTCATAGCAGACATTACTATACACCATGTCACTTTACACATTGATAAGGTAGCACGATACCAAGACATCAATTGTTTTATAAAATTCCCGTGTTAGATTTGTTTAAAATACATACGAAACAACTAAAAAGAATTAAAAACGAGAAAAGTTTACATATACATTTTTTCTGTTTATTACGTTAACTACGGGAATAAGGTATTGAAGTAGTTTCTTCGCCGAGAGTCAGTTTCTATTACATTCTTTTTTATATAAAGATAAACTTGCTTGACCACTGAACTAAACCCTTAAGTAAAAAATTCTTCATTTTTTTATAGACAAAATATTAACATACTTTCTTAATCCGGGCTTTAGAAGGATTGCTATATCAGGGAGAAGGCTTTTGCAGACCATGTTTCGCGACCATTCCAAGACATTTTCGTTATGTCCCTGCTTGTTTGGACTGTTTTTTACCTACGGCATGTTCTAACACGTTTATAACGTCATATAATACCTCCGTGACCTTTTCCTGACCTTTTCGTGACATTCGAGGTAAACGTTCCTTGTACAAAATCAGTGTCTGAGTTTTTTTTTTCAGTTTCACAAAGATATAAGAAATCAATGTATGCATATGCTGATGCAATTCTTGACATTTTGTATTAATAAACTTTCGGTTAGGAAAATAACTGAGATCACAGCTATACCCAATCGAGCGAAGGATTTACCACTGCCCGTTCAAGCATCACATATGAAAAGACGTCCATTTTGACCGATATTGAGGGGACCGTGATTTTTCAAACTAATCAAAGTCACCTGAGGTGAATACGTCATCAAGGTATGCTTTCAACACACACATCGATAATAGATGTATACACAAGAGCATCTCACAAAAAGAAAATCCTCTGTCCTGTATTGATTTATTTGACTATGGACTGTCTGTATAGGGTCAACTCAAACCAACACGAAAGATGTTGGAGTATGACGTCAGAAAAAACATGATTGCTATCGATCTCCCAGCACATTTACCCTGGATGAAGACAAGTTTCGATTTTATTTCTCCCGCGAGGCAATAGACTGAAAAAAAGAATTTTTCCGCATCCCCAACCCCCCCTTTCCTTCTCCCTCTCTAATTTACCGTTATCTGTGTATCCGTTATATTAGATGTCAATTTTGATGTCTGTGGTATTGGTCTGTTTCCTTTGTTAAATTTTCTTTAGATCTATATGAGTGCTTAGTATGTACCAACTGCCGTTAATCGGTGGTACCTCTGGG
>JAIGNY010000380.1:20000-76031 GCA_020152595.1 Chiridota heheva
CTAGGCCTATCAAACCGTATAAAAAAATTCCTTCTTTTTGACCACTCGCGAATCTTAATTACACTTTTGTGCTCTACTCACATTCGCTAGAGACTCCCTTCTTCGTGTATAAGCCACGGTATATATATATAATATAGTGTAAGCAGGTTGCCATAACCTTAGGAACACCTGTGGGCCCAATGTCCTAACGTATGGTTGTAGGCCTAGTGTTTCTAGCATACTAGTTCTATGCCCTTGTCAGTTGTACATGTAACCTGTATGACTCACCCCTGTACTACCCCCGGCAATGTCAGTCAAAGGTGAGTCATTGACATATGAAAAAGTGACTCACATGTGCGTCATTGTACCAAATTGTCAGTCACCAGAGTGACTCAGGGGTGAGTCAATTTACTTCAGACCCATTTATTTTGTACATAGGCCTACTCATATCCCTACTTATTACAGTTATTACAACCCATATCCCTACTTATTACTGTTCGGCTCCTTGTGGCCTGTGTGGACTCCAGTGTAGGAGACCTGATGAAGCAGTACAGTGTGACAATTGTGATTAATGGATCCACACTAAACACCAAGTGCTGCAACATTGATGACTCAAAATACAGCAGCCTCATGCATTCTAGCTGTACCTGGATATGTGATACTTCTGACTTCATGAACTTCTCCGATTCTTTCTTCTCAACTAACAATTCCATCAACTGTACTAACTCATATGAGGCACTTCAAAGTTATTCTTCCAGCCTTGACTTAGGGACCAACCACCATCCCGATGTCAAATTGAAAACTAATCCAAAAAAGGTAAAAAGGAAGGGTTTTAAATGTCTTGTTATCAACTTTCAAAGTGTTCGAAACAAGAAAGCCTGCACTGAAAGTCTCATAAAAGACAAAGACCCAGATGTCATTATTGGCACTAAAACCTGGCTAAATTCCGAAATCAACAACTCTGAAATTTTTCCCGACAACTATACAGTCATTCACAAAGACAGAAGTACAAATGGTTATGGTAGTGTGATACAGGCAGTAAAAAATGACCTGATTTTCACTGAGCTCACTAAACTAGACTGACTGTGAGATCATCTGGACCAAATTCCAATTCCGTAAGGAAAAGAGCATGTATGTAGGAACTTTTTACAGGCCCAGTCACAATGACCTTACTAGCCTTCTTGAGTTGAGAAAATCGCTACAAAAGTTAGGGAAAAATGCTGACAAAAACAATGTTATTCTTGCTGGTGATTTCAACCAACCTAACATTGACTGGAGCCAAAACATTATTTCAGGCACTAACGCTTTCTCTGAAGCAGCCAAAATGCTTCTTGAAGTGGTCGATTAATTTAACCTCACTCAAATGGTGCAGTCACCTACCAGAGATAACAACATTCTTGATCTTGTATTTACTAACAACTCACCAGCTGTTAACTCAGCCAATGTCATACCTGGTATAAGTGACCATGATATTGTTGAACTGACCCTAAACATCTCCCCTTCTCATAAAAAGTTGCCTAAGCGTAAAATCTATTTAAGGAAAAAAGCTAACACAGAATGCATAAAAGAAGACCTGTCTAAACTTAAACTGCAGTATTATTCTAAATTCAATAGCTCATCCATTAATGTTGTTGAAAAATGGAATTTCTTTGAAAAGGAAATTAAACTGATTATTGAAAAAAACACACCTCACAAATTTACCTCAACTAAACTAAATCTACCTTGGTTCACCCATATCCAATGCTGTCTCTGCAAAAAAAACATAAAGTGTTCAAGAAAGCTAAGAAAACTCAACAAGTCCATGACTGGAATACATATAAAAGCTTTAGGAAATCTGTCCGTAAAAACATCAAAGAAGCTAGAAACAACTTCATCTGTAATAAACTTAAAAATTCCCTAACTGAAAACCCTAAGGCATTTTGGTGGTACATAAAAAGACTCAAAAGTAATTCCGTGGGTGTGTCAGACCTTTTGAACAACAGTAAACTTTGTAGTGACAGTATGACTAAAGCTAACATTCTAAACAACCAGTTTTTCAGCATTTTCACAAAAGAAGATACCTCTCAAATCCCTGTAACTAAACCACTCACCACCAACAAAATAAACCAACTTATAATCACTCCAGAAGGTGTCAAAAAGCAACTGCCAAACCTAAACCCAAACAAAGCCTCAGGTCCTGACCATACACCACCATGGTTCTTAAAAACACATGCAGAAGACCTTTATGAAATCCTAACTGATCTCCTTCAAACCTCTGTAGATAACGGTACTATCCCAAACAAGTGGAAAGAAGCAAACATATGTAGCGTTTAAAAAAAAGGTGAAATCCTTGAGCATATAATCCACTCACATGTGATGAAATTTCTTGATGAGCATAATGTCTTAGCCGATCTCCAACATGGCTTTTGAGCTAAAAGATCAACTGAAACACAACTTCTCTTAACAATAAATGATATTTCTAAACAAATTGACCAAAACAGTACCATCTCTATGGCTACACTCGACTTCTCAAAAGCGTTCGATAAAGTCTCACACCAACGTCTGTTATCCAAACTTTCCGTATATGGCATTGATGCAAATCTACTGGCCTGGTTTGCATCCTTCCTCAGCAACCGCATTCAGCGTGTTGTCTGTGATGGCAAAATCTCAAATCCTAAACAAGTTCTATCTGGTGTACCACAAGGTACCGTTTAGATCCTTTACTCTTCCTTATATATGTCAATGACATCCCTGATAATATAAACAGCTCGGTTAGACTGTTTGCTGATGATTGTCTTGTGTATAGAACAACTGATAAACCCTCTGGCCAACAAATCCTCTAAGATGATCTAAATAAACTTGAACAATGGCAAAATAAATGGCAAATGAATTTCAACCCCTCTAAATGCTTCATCCTCTCAATATCTCCTAGAAAATGCTATAAATCACCAGTTTATACCTTGTGCAACCAACCGCTAAAACATGTCAATTCCCACCCATACCTAGGTGTTGAAATTGATAATAAACTCAGATGGGATAAACATACACAACATCACCAACAAAGCAAACTCTGTACTTAAACGTATCCTCTCAAACTGTCCCACTGACGTAAAAACCACTGCATATAAAGCTCTAGTTAGGCCAGTACTTGAGTATGCATCAGCAGTTTGGGACCCCTATCACCAGGGTAATGTAGATAAGCTTGAATCAATTCAACAGAGAGCAGCCAGGTTCTGTATGGCAGACTACTTTTATAAATCCAGTGTCACTAGCATGCTTCATAAATTAGATTGGCCCCTGCTAATAACAAGAAGAAGGAACACCCGTCTAAAAATGCTATATAAAATCAATAACAGTCTTGTCGCCATTGATAATGATAACCTGATCCCAAATGCAAGAAACAATACAAGAAATAACCATGATCTGAATTTCCACGTTCCTTATGCTAAAAAGAATGTTTATGAATACTCCTTCTTTCCTCAAACATTAAAATATTGGAATGCTTTACCATTGGACATTGTACATGCACCAAGTCTAAACTGTTTCAAAGCCAAACTTGCTAAGCTTGTTAATTGATTTTTTATTTTTATTCTTTTTTATTTTTCTCATACTTTTGCTACGCTCGGTTGGCGTTTATGTCCTCTAGAAGGATTTTTGCCGACTTAACCTATTCAGATTCGATATAGTATAGACAAGAAGTATATAGGTTACCATAATGCTAGGAACACATGTGGTAGTAGCCTACATGTATATTAGGCCTACGAATCTTTATTCTCAATGCGATATTTTTATGAATACTTTGTGTTGCCTCAGGCAGTCAGCGAAAATTAATGTTAGACATACGTAAGGACCCTAACTTTACTCTATTTTGGAAACTATCTAGGCCTATTTAACAGTTAGGCCTAATACACAACATATTTGAAGAAATATAAATTGTCCAGTGGCAGTAGGCCTAACGTTAGTAGGCTACTGGCAGGAACGAATCAATAAACTTTTAAAAAAATTGGAGGATGCAAATTGTTAAAGTTTTGGTCCAATATTAACGATAACTCAAGTTGATATGATTACAAAAAATGCCATCTTCAGTCTGTTTTCTACACATGGTTCATTGCAGTTAATTATATTTATGGCTTTGATAAAATTTGAGGGGGATATTAAATCTTCTAGGGAGCTAAGCCCCTAATAATTCCCCCCCTCCCTTCTTCCCTTAGACACACCAGTGGCAAAGTGGGACAAAATTGGTTGCTTAAGGAACAAGTTATTACAATTTGGGACATATTGTATAAGAGAAGGGCAGAAATGGAGGGGTGGGGATGTTTAGGATGAAATATGTAAAGACTTACTATAGTTGAAACTTTTCAATGGAATGTAATGAATTCATGCAAGGAAAAGGATATTGAAACCACAGGTTTTCCTAGCGGAAAAGCAGCATTTCAATGACGTCATCGCAACATTTCTTTGATTTGCAGCCAATTGTCAGGCATTTACATTGTAATGACTGTAAATGGGTAGAAAATTCATCGTTTGTACATCTCATTGGAAAAAAATACAAATACTGTGGCTTATAAACGAAGAAGGGAGTCTCTGGCAAATGTGAGCTGAGTAAAAAGATGTAATTAAGATTCACGAGTGGTCAAAAAAAGGAATTTTCATACACGGTTTTAAAGTGTGGTAGAAGGTGACCTATCTTCTTATATATATATATGTAATAAGTATACAGGTTGCCATAATGCTAGGATCACCAGTAATTTAAACATTCAATTTTGGAATGGTGGAATGTGAATCTGGAATAAAAGGAACTAAAACAATGAATGCTTAGCCTGAATAAATCTGAAAACAATGATATGGCATTGAAAGAAATCAGTCAGAAGATAGGCCTAATTCCCTTGGTGTTCGAATGCAAATAATCAATGCAGATCAAATCTTGTTGGGCCAAGGATTTTTGAGGTAGATTGTATGGGGATCGAATGGACTTGTGTGAAATTATTTCAACGTTTATAGACAAATTGGAATTGCAATGGAGGCACAGGTATGCGCTCTACAAAGTGCTAAGATTCCAGTTTAGATATGTTTTATTTTCAAAACCTTTAATATGTGGAGACTGAAATGAAGGAATTTTGTTTTCTCCAAAGTCCCAAAAGTCTCCCAGTGTGCCCTTGATTTATGCATTGTAGAGCATTCAGTGAATAGCATTCAGTGAATAGCATTCAGTGAATAGCATTCAGTGAATAGCATTCAGTGAATAGCATTCAGTGAATAGCATTCAGTGAATAGCATTCAGTGAATAGCATTCAGTGAATAGCATTCAGTGAATAGCATTCAGTGAATAGCATTCATTCAGTGAATAGCATTCAGTGAATAGCATTCAGTGAATAGCATTCAGTGAATAGCATTCAGTGAATAGCATTCAGTGAATAGCATTCAGTGAATAGCATTCAGTGAATAGCATTCAGTGAATAGCATTCAGTGAATAGCATTCAGTGAATAGCATTCAGTGAATAGCATTCAGTGAATAGCATTCAGTGAATAGCATTCAGTGAATAGCATTCAGTGAATAGCATTCAGTGAATAGCATTCAGTGAATAGCATTCAGTGAATAGCATTCAGTGAATAGCATTCAGTGAATAGCATTCAGTGAATAGCATTCAGTGAATAGCATTCAGTGAATAGCATTCAGTGAATAGCATTCAGTGAATAGCATTGTGAATAGCATTCAGTGAATAGCATTCAGTGAATAGCATTCAGTGAATAGCATTCAGTGAATAGCATTCAGTGAATAGCATTCAGTGAATAGCATTCAGTGAATAGCATTCAGTGAATAGCATTCAGTGAATAGCATTCAGTGAAGCATTCAGTGAATAGCATTCAGTGAATGAATAGCATTCAGTGAATAGCATTCAGTGAATAGCATTCATGAATCATTCATGAATAGCATTCATGAATAGCATTCAGTGAATAGCATTCAGTGAATAGCATTATAGCATTAGCATTCATATAGCATTCAGTGAATATAGCATTGAATAGCATTCATGAATAGCATTCAGTGAATAGCATTCATAAATAGCATTCACATATTGTATAGGATTTACTGTATTAAAAAAAAAATGGAATTATTCATGCACAATTTTGTTATAAATCCAATGTCTCTGAACTACTCAATGTGATTTGCAAATATGTGTTGCTTTGGTCAGTGGTTACTGAAAATGTAATTAGCCAATCAGCTGTAAAATGACATAACAGTATGAGTGACAGAGTCACAACATTATCAGTATGAGTGACAGTCACAGAAACTTAACAGGTTTAAGTTGAAAAAAACAGTTTTGCAAAAACATGCAAGGTTTTCTGATAAATAACAATATTATATTAAAGAAGTGCTGATAAAAAATTAATCAGGTAAGGAATACATAAAACAGCAATTTTAGGAAGTAAATAACATTATAGACAGTCTGGGTTTAGTTCAGTCAACTAAAGTTTTATATTCTCAACTTGCTATACTGCAAGTTTGATAACCTAGATCATACATGCCACATGTCAAAATGTGTTTTGTGGATTATCACTTTATAATCAGTAATAGTATCCCTGGTCAGAAACTTATACAATTTCAAAATAAATTCCCTCAAATCTTATGGAAAATTTAAGATTTTATTTCTTTGAAACTACAGCATATGAAGCAAAATGTTTTCACCAGAAATAGTTTACAAAGTTGGCGATGCCAAAAAAAGAACACCACAGTGTGAAAATGAAGAAGAATATGAACTGCCATCTACACAGCCTGTGGATATTGCCATATTGAAAAGTAAGTGAAACTGTTTTTAAAGTAAAAATGAACTAGAACATCATAGTAGCTCAACATATATTTTAAGGCATTTTACAAGCCTGTTTTTGTTGGTGGGTTGCTAATTCGAGTAGGCTGGGGTTGTTAGGAAAGAATTGTTTGATGTTTATGTTTTTTTTTTTTTTTTACAAATGCAAGCAGCTACATGTAGGAGCTTTAATATCTATGTGATGCCAGAACACCAATGATGTAGTAGCTCAATATATGTTTGGGGTGGGTATAAGACTGTTTTTGTTGGTGGGGAGTTACATTGTGTAGGCTGGGGTTGTTGTTAAAAGAATACATGTTTGATTATCAGTGGTGCAACAAAAGGGTAGATGAACCTTACAGGCCCTGGGCAATATTGATTTGAGTCTAAGCCTGAACAATGACACTGCAATATCTTTGTTATGAGACCCAAAGCGCAGCACCGGGTGTCGGAAGGAACTCAGGTTCAAGGGGGAGGGAGCAGATATAAAGTTTAAGGGCACTTTTTTAAGAATAATTGAGGTGCAGTTTTCATTTAAAAACAGAGCACTCTTGTCAGTTTTCGAAATTGTGGAGGAAGCTTTCCCCCTGCCCGTGGTTTCTTCACATATGGTTGGAGCATAGGTGGAATTTGCGGGTTCCCCACCCACACTTTTTGTCCAAAATGGGTACTTTTGTATGGTGATGTGATGTATCTTTGCTTGATTTTGTGACCCCCCCATCCCCACATCCGCTTCATCCCCACAAACACACACATTTTGACTGTCCCCACTTTTGGTAGGCAAATTCTGCCTATGGGTTTGAGATTGGAGAACCAGGACCAATATTGACAATTACCCATCAGCCGAATAGGTAAAAGGCTTCTTTTGAAAATTGTAGCTTAGAAAATAATTGGGGGCATCCGAGCGGACTTTGGAATGCAAAATTTATTAAAACTACGCACCAATGTGGACTGTTATTGCATCAACATATCAATATTTTAAGGCAAACATAAGAACACAGCAAAGTATCCAAAAAAAGCTTAGGATATGATAAGCGCTGCAAAAATCGGAACGTATCCGAGCGAGAACCTGGGTCTTTAGTTAGACATTGCTTAAGCTCAAATCCCTTAAAGGGATGTTGAGCTAAAAATAGAAATTTTTTTGTGAAAAGCCCACATGCTGTGTTGAAACTAGAGGTACAGTACAAGCCAGGGTTAAGATTCTACATTTGTAGAAGTTTTACAATTTGATGAAAAGGCAACTCTTTCACTTTTTGACTAGAAAAAAACTCTACTTTTTAATAATCATTTTTACTTAAATCATACAGAAGAAAGTCATTCTTCAAGGTCTGACTATAATTTCAAGGGTAAAAAGAGATGATATACAGTAGGGCCCTACCTTAAAAGAATATAATAAGTTGGTTCAATGAGCACTGACCTGTAAAGATACAGTACTTTCCATTTACAACTCTTCGCTTTTGGAAAAAGCTTCTGTAGTCTTCAAGACATAACTGAGTGAAATTTCTGAATTTATGCAAAAAATGTTTCATTACTAGGACAGACAGTGAATATGCTTTTGTAGAGGATCCTGTAGACTCTTTTCTTCAGAATTAATCAGTCTTTGATAAGAATAGAATGTTGATTGCAGTGTTCACATTAAAATGTGGAATTCCTGCAAAAAAATATCAAATCCCCTCCAAAAAAATTATAAGGGGAGAAAATCCCGCAAAGAAATGAGCGAAGAAATTTTTGTGGAACTGCTTCATAGGTTACGGTAGTTACAGTACATGTTAGGTCGTGATCGTTTAGGTATAAATTAAATTTTACAATGCGCAAAATGTTTAGTAACAAATCTAATTGAATTTTTCCTTAACCCCATTCCGCAAAATTTGATGAAAGTTGGCAATAGGAACAAAAAAAACGTCCAATTACAGGCCTCTCACCCGAGTCGTTGCGTTGGTGGAAACAAATTGAAATATACAATGTAATAATAAATCAATCATGCATGTCGTCTGCTAGTTTGGAGATATATGCAAGAATGATGTGATTATGTATTTATATATGCAAGCAATGATCCCAATGTGATTTTATATAATTTTCCACAAGTTATTCTCTAAAAAAAAAATAATGACCAGCAAAATGCAAAGGCTTGAAATACCTTAACATATGATGAAAAGACAGTTCTATAGTACACTGGAAAGACAACTGCTCATGCATCAACCTGTTTGTCCATTATATTATCCATGACAAGTTACTTTTCAAATTTAAGAATAAATTTAAATTGCTTACCAATCAGTAATAACATCACGGTCTAGAGACATCTGATGATTTAAGATGATGATCTAAGGCGTCTGATGATTTTAACACTTTAAGTTCAAAATTTTCCTTAAAAATTACACAAAGGGGGAACCCCCTCCCCCCCCAAAAAAAAAAAAAATGATACAAAAATTAAACCTTAGTGTGAACACTGGTTAATTGGTTGTTGATGTTGAATGCTGCTTGCATACAGTATTTTTTTTCAAATGTGGCCAAATTCATACACTGCAATAAACTTGTATGCACTTCAGCATAAGTAGTTTATACATATTTCACATTGTTTATTATACATGTCTGATTTTTACAAACTCATGAAAAATTTCACTTTGTTTTGAAGTTTAGAAGATTTTGCAGATTAATATATTCCATGTATTGCTTATTTCCTTGTCCAGATGTTGTCGCGTATGTAGAGGTTCGATGCCAAGCCGAGAATAGATCAAGAGGAGTTGCCAAGCAGCTTGAGCTTCTTGGAGCCACTGTAAGTTGCAAACAGTAAATAGAGATATTTCACATGATGTCTCTTACAGAAATTTTAGCTTGCAGCATGCTGCAAGCTTGCGCAAGCATGCTGCAAACATGCTGCAAGCGTGCTGCAAGCTAGTATTTTTTGGAACAAATACTAGCTTGATAGCTTGCGCAAGCTAACATTAGCTTGCACAAGTGAACATTAGCTTGCACAAGCGAGCATAACATATTTGTTAGCTTTTGCAAGCTTGCAAACTGTTTTGCTAGCTTGTGAAAGCTTACAGATAGTTTTTGCTAGCTTTTTCATGAATATCTGTTGCTTCTAATATATGTTTATCATGTATTTTGAAAAAATATCCTTGTTTTATTCACAATCGGTCGATATGAAATTTTGGTCAGTCATTTTCCTACACTTCTGTGTGTTGTTTTGCCATGGTTTGCCCTCCAAAACAAAGCAGTGACATCATAGTGAAATAGCTTTATCAGTGGTTGAATTTAAAAAAAAAATTATCACTGTTTCACGGAACAGTGAGTGCTTTCTTAAAAAACACTGTTCCGTATCAAATTTCACCATTCCAACATTTTCGTCAATGAAAAAAGCAAATTCTTTATTTTAGATTTGACCTATATATTTAATGTAAAGTTTTGAAATGCTCATATTATTAAAACAAACCACATATTTTTTATTTCATATTTGGTACAGTTATGATGTTTGCTAATGTGTACATGTTCATGGTAATAAAACATTGAATTTTATTAATAATAATAACAATAATAGTAGGTGCCATTTATATAGCGCTTACTTCTACAGTAACTAATTATAATCAAAGTCAAGCAGAGTAATCATTGATAAATGCTAGTTGAAAAAGGTGAGTTTTAAGTTTCATCTTGAAATGGGGAAAGATGTTATACATTTCTTTTGGCCCAGCCAAAGAAAATACACGATCCCCAAAGATGTTTCTGTAAGTTTTTGGTATTTCAAATGTGCAAGAATGAGTTGATTTCAGTGAATAATTGCT
Source organism: Chiridota heheva (assembly GCA_020152595.1). Classification (NCBI taxonomy): domain Eukaryota; kingdom Metazoa; phylum Echinodermata; class Holothuroidea; order Apodida; family Chiridotidae; genus Chiridota; species Chiridota heheva. The sequence goes on from JAIGNY010000380.1 coordinate 30,541, forward strand.
TTGTTTTATATGAAAATAACTTGGCAAGCCATAAAACAACATACTACAATATTCAAGCTTAGAAATAACAAGTGAAAGTACCAACTGTTAGAGGGACTAATTGCTGAAATGACTGCATAATGACTGTATTTTGAATTTCATTAGTATGCATAGTGGGCGGGGCTTAATATGATTTTGTCGAAAAGTGCTTGTAATCACGATATCTAATGATAAACTGGATTTAAGTCCTATTTGATACACAAATAGCCCATGGTCTGTAGGTGTGCTGTATTACTTTGGGTGGTGACACCATGCATATTAATGAGTAGGCTGGGCTTAATGTAAAATTCTTCAAATATGATACATGAGCAACCATATGTTTGTTTTGCATCATACTTGCTATGATATCTTAATTATTGTGCTCATGCTAGTGTTGTCAATAGATACATGTATGTCTATTTTATTGATCTGCATCATGCATGGTGGTTGTGGCTTATAAATAAATATCCTGGAACAAATATTTCATGATATACAATGACATGACAGTTAATACAAACTTGCAAATCAATCAGCATATAAAAAAAGCGTCACAACCATAAAACCTTCTGGTTCTTTCTGGAGACCTGAAGCCATTTGTGCCATTGTTTGCTATATTTTTCCACCCCTGCCCTCTGCATCAAATCATTACCACTCCTCCGCAGGTGAAACTTTTCTATGCATGAGTACAATTTTTGTACTTGTTTTAATTGTGGCTGTTATCTTATGAAAACCTATTATGGCTCCTGCTTAACTTTTTGGAATTTAAATAATATGTATTACTTGCATAATGAAAGAAGAATGTTAACTTCATGTAAGAACTACAATATACACAGTTATTATAAACATCCTTCTGTAAGGTTTGGCAACAGGAAGACCAGGACTGTTACAGAAAAATGCAGCCCTTATCTAAAGTATAAAGTATATGATTAAAAAATTACTTTGCTGATAAACTTATTTCTTTTCATTGAAAAAGATATTTTAAGTACATTTAAAACTTCACTGTGAGATGATTCTTTATTCTTTATTTATTGCTGAACTCATAATTTTTGTAAAAATAGTTGATTAAAAAAGATGGAAGTGACACATAAAAATAATATCACTTAACACAAACACAGCAATGTTAAAATTATGATAAAAAGCTATTTCATAGATATTGATACATTTTTATTTATTTCTAAAACAATGATAACCAAATTATACTACATATTATACTTGTCTGTCCAGCATTTTGAAATCACAAAATGTCAAGAAACAAAAAGGGAGTGTATAATTTCACTTTTAGTGTTATGCCACACAATTTGTAAGAACTTTAAGCTTGAATATCTCTTAAACTAAACCTTGACAATAAAATTCTTGATCTCTTTTCTCCTATTTGTTTTCATTCACTATCAACAACTATATAAGTTGGACTGGGATAAACATGGTGATTAATGTTATGTGTGGTTCAATAGTAGCTTTCTTAACAATTAGGCTGCTTATTATATTTTGTACAGGTGGTTAAAAAATTTGGGCCTGAGGTGACCCACGTCATTTGGAAAGATGGAAAGAAGGCAACGAAAGACAAAGCCATGAAGAAGGGTCTGCATCTATTGTCAGTGTTGTGGGTGGAGAGCTGTAAGCAAAATCAAGAGCATGTGGCAGAATCTCTGTTCCCCGTGGAGGATCCTAACAAGGATACCCCTCTCATTGTTGGCAGGTTAAAGGTAATGGCGTTTGTCAGGCGATTGATGTTTGTGGGGAGGGGAACAGGGGAAGGGGCAAGTGGCCTTCAACAAGGAATACATTGTCATTTTTTGTTTGGAACTTAGATTTTGAGCTAAAGAGTTGAAATAAATGTGCATGCCTTGGATGTGGTTATTTGACCAACTTTCTCTAGCTTATAAGTGGTATTTTTTGAAGCTTTGAATAATATAAAACAGGTTTTGATAGTTTTTTAATGCTGTAGTTTATCTGATCTATGAGGAAGTGTTTTTAGGAATATTCTTTGGTATACAGCATCTCTCATTTTGTGTTTTCAATAACATGAGGGAGACTCACAGTAAAAAGTGTGAGATAAATTTGCCTCAAGAGTCATTAATGTGTATTCTTATTGTCGGAGCCAAAGCATTTACATTTTGGGAATCTTGATGTACATTTTGTCTGCCTTTGCAATATTTTTAATTGTGTTTGAACTATTTCTGAATTTCCAAATCATGACATCAAATTAACTGTACAATTTACATTTATTGTCTTTTCTGTGTTGTATTTTGTCGGAGCTGCTGCTTTTAACTTTACCCTTAATTTAGCTAAAACTTGGAAATCCTTTCAAAAAGTGTATTGAAATTGGGCTTGTCTCCATTTTAAAGTTCTAAAGAAATGATTTTTGTATGAAAAGTGTACTTTGTGTCTCCAATAGAAAAGTTATTGATCCTGAAGGGACAGCGGATATGCCAGGCATTCGTTACTAATTTGAGATTGCTGTTCATGATATGGAAGTTCTCCCGTAGGAGAATACCAAAATGTTGATTTCAACAGTTGTTTATTATTTTTTGCATAGAGATACAAATCCATGCAACCTAAGGACTTGGAAGAGGAACTCAAGAACAGCGGAGAGAAAATTAGAAGGAGGAGAAGAAGGAATGAGCTGAAGTCTCCAGGTAAGATGGCACGAAGGTTGATTTTCTCTCTTACGGTTGCCACCTTTTTGTTCATCATACATGGTGAACAGCCAGTTTTTGGTTCCGATGCGGAACCTATGCGGTCATGATGGCATGTGTGTATGTATTTGTGTGGGTGGGTGCATGTGTGTGTGTTTGTGACAGCCAGCTTGTAAATGTGATATCTCAAGAACGATACACTAGATTTATGTCATATGTGGTACACAATTGAAGTTTTTGTGGCTCTTGATAATGTAGGCAATAAAACTATAACTAGGCTTTTAGATATGATACAGGAGAGATACCACCAGATATGAGCAAATCTATCTTCATAAGCTTACCCAAGAAACCAGGTGCAACAGAATGCGAACTACACAGGACCATTAGCTTGATGAGCCATATCACTAAGCTCTTGCTTCGTGTTTTTTAATGTCCAGAATGAGAAATAGTATTCAGCCAGAAATTTCAGAAACACATTTTGGTTTTGTTGTAGACAAAGGCACTAGGAATGCAATATTTACACTATCAATGATCATGGAAAGGTGCATAGAAGTACAGAAAGATTTATATTTATGTTTTATTGAATACTCCAAAGCCTTTGACAAAGTCAAACATTAAGATCTCTTTTAAATACTCAGTAATTTAAACATTGACGGAAAAGACCTAAGAGTTATAAGAAACCTATACTGGGACCAGGAAGCAGCAATAAGACTTGAAGGAGATTACAGTGAATTGAAGGTAGACCGAAGAGGAGACAGGCAGGGGTGTGTTTTGTCACCAGATCTTTTCAACATTTACAGTGAAACAATACTTCGTAACATCGACAGTCTTGAGGGGCTGAATGAAAGTTGGAGGCTATAATATGAATAACCTATGCTATGCAGATGACACGGTACTTATAGCAGAGTCAGAAGAAAAACTGCAGTCTCTTCTGGATAAAGTTGTAGAGGAAAGTGAAAAGAGAGGGTTGTCTCTTTATGTAAAGAAAACGGAATGTATGGTGGTTTAAAAAAAAGCCATAAACCCATTATGTAGTATACAAAGCCAAGGAGAAATAATTAAACAAGTACAACAGTTTAAGTACTTGGGCTACACAATAACATCAGATAGTCGGTGCATTAACGAAGTTCGAAAACGCATTGCAATTGCCAAAGACATGTTTACAAAAATGAATCCAATTCTGAAGAATAGAAATATTGGAATGGACACGAAAGTCCGTGTCTTGAAGGCATATGTATGGTCTACTCTTCTCTATGGCTGTGAGTGCTGGACAATTACCAGTGACATCAAAAAAAGATTAGAAGCTACAGAAAAGTAATTCATTAGGAGAATGTTGAAAATATATTGGACAGAAAGGAAAACAAATGATGATGTCCTGATAGCTTCAAGCACGGACAGGTTCCTACTTAATGCTATCAGAAAGAGACAGATATAATTTTTCGGGAATGTTTATCGGGAGGGTAGGTTGGAACAGTTTGCAGTATGTGGGAAAATTGAGGGCAAAAGAAGCAGAGGAAGGCAGCGAGTTAAATATGTCCAAAGCTCAAACAACTAGGCAACCAAGAACAGCCTAAGTAACGATAAGTTTATGCATTTAGCTCTAAACAGAAGTGACTGGAGGGCCATGATCACCAATGTCTGTTCCAGACTTGGCACCTAGACAGAGAGAGAGAGAGGTACACAGATAGCCCATTGTCTGTAGATGTGCCCTATTGTTTTTGATGGTGATGTCATCCATATTAATGAGTAGGTGGGGCTTAATGTAAAATCTTGAAATGTTCATATTTTAACAACCACATGTCTGTTTTGTTTCATATTTGGTGTAATTATGATGTCAGGTAGTGTGTACATGTTCATGATGTAAAATCATTGAGTTATAGTAATATGCGTAGTGAGCGGGGCTTAATATGATTTTGCTGAAAAAAGCTTGTAAACACAGTATTTCAAGAATGGTATACTGGATTCATGTCATATTTAGTACATAAATAGCCCATGATCTGTAGATGTGCCTTACTTTTTTTGGTGGTGATATCTTGCATATTACTGAGTAGGTGGGGCTTAATGTAAAAATCTTGAAATGTTCATATTTTGACAACCGCATGTCTGTTTTGTTTCATATTTGGTATAATTATGATGTTAGCTGTTGTGTACACATGTTCATGATGTAAAAACGTTGAATTTCAATAATATGCATATTGGGCGGGGCTTAACATGATTTTGCTGAAAAACTTGTAAACACAGTATCTCAAGAACTATACATGGGACTCAGTTCATATGTGGTACACATTTAGTCCAGATGTGCTGATATCATGCATATTAATAAGTAGTCGGGGATTAAAGTAAAAATCTGGAAATGTTCATATTTTAACAACTGCATGTCTGTTTTGTTTCATATTTGGGATAATTATGATGTTAGCTGGCGTGTACATGTTTATAATGTAAAAACTGAATTTCATTAATAGGCGTAGTGGGTGGGGCTTAGTATGATTTTGCCGAAAAGAGCTTGTAAGCGCGTTATCTCAAGAATGGTAAACTGGATTCATGTCATATGTGGTACACAGATAGCCCATGGTCTGTAGATGTGCCTTATCATTTTTGTTCTTGATGACCATTTTGTGTCATAATGGCCATGATAATTTTGTTGGGTATTTTGTACATGCTTATGTTATCAGCAAATGTCATTAATATGCATTGGTGGGCATGGCTTAATGTGAAAGTGCTAAATGATGTAAACACCATACCGTACCACATGAACAATACATCAGATTTATGCTATATCGGGTACACACATGGGTCATGGTCTGTACATGTTTTCTAATGTTGTGATAGTGAATATAAATGAGTAGACCTGTGGGGCTTACTGACAAATTCTTGAAATAGAATAAATGAGCAACTGTTTTTGCATCATACTTACTATGATAATGTTGTTGATTATTGTGCAAATTGCTAATGTTGTCAACATTTTTATTGATCTACATGGTGGGTGTGGCTTATGAATAAATATCCTGGAACAAATATTTCATAATATGCAATGACATGGCAGTAAGTACAATTTTTGCAATCAATCAGCTTATGAAAAAGAAACATTGGAACCACAAAACCTTTTGGTTCTGGTTTTTAATCTGTAAACGTCTGATGACATCAATGAAATTTTGGGGAATCACTGTCTGCCCCAAATTTGTCATCTGGGGTATCTGCTTCAAACCTAGAAAGTGAATAGTTATTCATGAAAAGGAATAGCTTGAACAGATCATTTTGAGTCATTTGTTATAGTTTGTCCCATATTTACATTTGTAAGTTGTAATTGATTAAAAACAACTTTAACACAGCAGGAGTTTCTGCTTAATCTATTATTTCTAAATACCTGTTTTTCGTAAACACTTACTTGCTGAATGTTAATTGTAATAAATCTATTTCCTTCTTAAATGTGATTTTATTTCTTACATTTTATTTTCGATAACAAACTCTTTTTTCAGCTCCATTTCCAGGTCATCTCTTGGTTAGAGATACACCATACATAAGCCCATCCTTAAAGGTAATTAGTAACTTTTTCCATGTTATATTATGAATATATTTGTGTGTACACTACATGCCACATTTCTTTTGACAAGTCAGGCAAAAAACCGTGATGCCTTCTATTAGCATCTTCTGCAGGTGTTAGAAGTTTGTGAAGGTCAAGTTTTTACAAGTGTGTGTTTGGTTGTCTATATGTTTGTAAAGAACATTATCTCAAAAGGATGAACAGATTTTTAAAAAGTTTTGCTGCATGGCTACATAGTGTCCAGGAAGTGATTATCTTATTTGTTGTTTGTTTGTGTGTTTGTATAAGGAAAGGACAGCAAACACAGATTTGGAGGAGGTGTACACAGCAGTATTATATGTCCATTGATAATTACTGTTCCATAATTTTACAAACATTTTCTCAGCTGTGGATTATTTTGCAAAAATTTAAATGCTCAGTATGTTCTGACAGATTGGTATCTTCAAACCAGCCTATATTAAACCCCTCCCCATCACCAGCAAAGCTAGAAATTTGGAATTTTTTAAGTTTGAAGAGAACCAGTCATAATGACCTTTGTTTTAGCTTTTCGCAGCCATGAAAATTTAGAATCACGAAATTTGGTTTCTTACTTCTTTATTTTTGTAAATCATGAGACCTTAAAAGTCTAAAATAGCAATACATACATTTTGTGTCTTAAGCCCCGACAAAATCTAAAATCTGTCAAGGTCTATATTGCTCACAACAGAAACCACAATCCAGCACAAGCAATTACACCAGAGTTTTCTGCACACTTCACCTCACTTTCCAGCATCATGATCTGACATTGATAGTAAACAGATTTCACTGCAGCTGCACTGACTTTCACACTCAACACAAGGACAAAAGTATTTCCCTGTGGTCAATGTGTCTGGCTTGAAGTAATGATTTACAAATAGGGTAGTATTTAATAGTGAAGGTTTTGTTTGTTTATTGATGAGTGATGTTTTTGTTGAACCTTGTAGGCTTTGAGGATTTTGGACTAAAAATCTATTGGAAATGATTTTCATCTTGAGTAAAATAACTATGAAATAAAAATTTGACAACTACTCTTTGATGTGGGATTATTTTCCTTCAATTTTCTGTGTTCTATATAATTTTTTGATACATTTTAAAACAATTGGGATAATGTTAGTATGTGTCGCTTGTTCATTAATTTTTGCATAAAACATTTGTTTGACCTTTCTTCCTCCAGTACCTGAATAGGGTGTATTCCTCGCCTTCACTCATACCGGACACCCCGGCCACAATGAGAGCCTGCTTAGATAGACTCAAGGACATGAGGAAAATTGTAGCACCTGCTCAAAGTAAGTAATAGTATTTTACGTATTAAGTGCCCCTGATCTAATAAGCAACATTTCTTGACTGATAACATAATTTATTTGATTAATTTGAAGACATAAAATAGGTTTTGTTACATTATATACTTATTTTGCATCTGACGCTCACATTGTGTTTGTGGTGGTTATTGTAGGGCTAGTATCGTTTACCGTTCTTTTTGTTGTTGTTAGAAAGATGTGTTTGTTAGAGTAAACCTGACCCTTCTCGTGCTAATTGTTTACTGTACTAAGCAGGCCTAGTACTGTACTGTATGTACACACAGTGTGTGGAACAAGATACATAAACAATGGGCTTGAATGCTTGATTCAATCAGATTTTTCAGCGTATAAACCGATAAATGATTGATAAAGATGATTATTTATTGTTTAATGAATTAAACGAAAATGCACATTCCTACTGCATTGAGAATCTTTGTACAAAAAATGCCTTTTTTTCCCTTCTCATATTGAGAAACCTTTTGTGATCTTTTGGTTTTTGTTCTCCATCAGGTCTGAACTCAGCTGTCAGGAATTCACCAAGTAACGGGACAATGTCTCCACTTGAGAGACGACAAGTTTTTGGACCTTTATTTAGTACTACTGGTTTGAGCGATGATGAAAATAGTGATCCTGTGCCATTGCTGAAGGAGGGGACCTCAACCAGAAAACATGGAAGTAGTTCAGCATCTGATGAGATAGCGAAGAATAGTCTGACCAGGAATGAGAAAATGCCAGTTGTGTTTGAGGAGCAGGAAAAATCAAGTCAAGTTTTAAGACGCAGCAGAAGAAGTCATGTGGTCAATTTAACAGTAGAATGTCAGTTAGAGGAGTTACCTGTAACTAAGAGGAGAAAATCAGTCCCTTATAAGAGTGTCCGCACCGAAAATATCCTGCAGTCCACAAATACAGAGGAAAATGTACCTGTACGTGGAATATGTTTAAAAGATCATGGTGAAGATTCAAATTTAGCCACTGAGGTTCTTAGTGAAAATATGATTCAAATGAAAGACATTGTGCCTAAAGATTCTGAGGTGCAAGGGAATTGCGGTTCTTCTGCCAAAGCCAAATTGGAAGGTAGTAGACTGTCAAAACGCTCTCATAGAAAGAAAAGCAGTACTGCCAATCAAACCAATAATTCATCAGTTGGCTCTAATAGACTGGGTACGCAAAATGTACAAATAATTGACTTGGACACTCCTGATAAGGAAAGTTCTGGATTGTGTTCTATGAACTCTTCACTCGAAAAGCAAAATTTGGTCACTGAAGATGCTAAAACTGATGAAACAAAAAAGGGGAAGGTCGGGAGAATTGAAAGCCTTCATGGTAATTCATTAGTAGATGATCCTCCTACCAAGGTTCTCCTTCTTGAAGAAACATCCTCTGGCACCCCGAAAAGAAAACGAGCATCTTCTGAGAAGAAAGAAGAAGAAGGCGATAAACCAACCAAAAAGAGACGTCTTTTAGCTCTAGAGAAAGGTGTAAGCACCCCACCTCTTCTATTTGAGGCAAAGGAGTCCGCAGATATTTCAAGATTGAAAGGCATTCGGGGGTTCTTAGAGGAGTCACCATCAAGGCATCGTCTTGGAGGCAAGAAGAAAAAGCATAGAAATGACCACAGTGTGAGTAATTGTGAAGATGCTGCAGGGCCCCAAGATTCTGAAGGTTTGTATTTATATTAGTAAATAATGTTGTGCAAATCTTGTTCCCTTGAGTTAGAGGAATATTCCTGTGAATTTCCATTTCCATGATAGAGGACAACCATGGTTATATTTTGTTCCATTATTAACCCTTTACTGTACCAGCACTTTTTTGAAAACATGCTTGGGAGGCGGAGTCGAAGATGGGGCATCCAAAACGGCGATAATATCGCCGCGTGGAAGAGTAAGGGTTAAGCACAGGCTGATTATTGAAGGGTTCTCTATCTTCCAAGCAATAGAGTCAAGCTCGTTCAGCTTCAGTGACCCAGTGGGCCGCCCACCAGGACCATGCTGCATATATATGTTTGAGTTGGCACACTTGTCGCGGGTTGATTAACCCTTACTCTACCAGCACTTTTATGAAAACGCGCTTGAAAGGCGGGGTCAAAGATGGGCACCCAAAACGGTGATAATATCGCCACATGGTAGAGTAAGGGTTAAAGGAGTGATTACATTTCACTAGTATGTTGAAAAGTGACCAACTGCAGTATACAATGTGATGTCATACTTGCAGATCCAAGACAATTATTTATGTATTTGTATGAAATATTTCTTTTCCTCTTTTATTACAATACATAAACAGATGGACAATGCAATTGTAAGGTGGATACTTCATCTCAATAATTAACCCTTTGGCTCCCAATGTTTGGACATGCACTTTTCAAAAAATAATTTTGTCTAGTGAAATAGGCCCACAGCAGTGATCCTGGTATCATTTAAAAAAGCTTGCATAGTTCTTTCAGAAAATGTAACTTTTTAATGGGGGTTATGTTGAAGATTTTTGAGAAAAAATGGGTTGAATTAGAGAAAATAAAATTTAAAAATGCACAAAATTGAATGAACTTCCAGACCTTGCTTTTACCTAAAAACCTGTGAGAGACACTCAAAGACATCCAATTCCGGCCGAATTTTGATTGCCCCTATCAGCAATATCCATTTTTGGCAAAATTTTATGATTTTTAGCCTTCTTGAGAACAATTTTTGACGAAATTCTTAGTCCCTGATCGCAATACAACTGCCCAATGCAAAAAATATTGTTAGAATTGGAATTTCACACAATTTCAATTGAAATTAAAAAGAGCAAACCACCTTTTTGCCCAGACCGAAATATAAATTTTCAAACAAATCCACATTCTAATCATAGGCAGTGTGGTGTAGCGGTAAGCGTGCGGGAAATTCACAGGTGCGACACTGGTTCGAATACCGAACCGGATGCTTGGCTTTGTTTTTAATTATTTTCATTGTTTTTGCGAGTTTTGCTTTAAGAAAAGAAATTAGACTGGGATTAATGGAAAGGAAATTTCTCAAACATTCTAAATATGTAAAAATAATCCTCCATTTTCATTATTCACAAGAAAAAATACAAGCTAAAACATTGACCTAATTTGGCCTATAATTTGCATATTCATGTCAATATTTTCATTATTTTGACTTACTTATTGACAAGTTTATTGTCTTAGCATTCATGGAAACCAAAGTTGTAGAAAAGAAAACAAAAAAAAAGTTGTGAAAATTGATTTAAAAAAAAAATTCTGAAAAATTGCAGTCACGTTTTGAGCGCCCTTTGAGTCGAAGGGGTTAACAAAAACGTCATGTACACTGCATCGTTCACTTTTAAACATATGTTAAATCGTTGAAGTGTAGTAACTCCAAAACACCAATATGTTTCTTTAATAGTCCTCTATCATATATGTGGCTATGAAAATTCACAGGAATATTGCTTTAAAGGTTACACAGAAAGGATTTATGCCATTTTAAGAACTTTCTAATAGAATTTAGGAGATGACAATAAATATAAGTTAAATAAAATATTAGTCATTAATTAATGTCAGTTATGAAAAGAGATGTTGCTACAATGTCTGATAAAGAGGGATTTGACATGATACTGTGCAAAAGCAAAAGTTCAAAGAATAATTGTATTATATGATCATTTTCGTAAGCACTGTTTTGCATGTATGCAAGTGTAATCTTTGTAATGTTCTCCACATAATGCGTCTACCACTGGTCTACCACATCTTTTGGTATTGAATCAACAAATTTTTATTTAAAATTTTTACTTTTTACAGTTGGTAAATTATAATTACTTTTACCAGATTCTGTTTTACTACTTTACTGGTATATTTAATGGTTTTTAATTCAGATGCGATAGCATCAGGAGTCTATGCGGTCATGATGGTGTACATGTATGTCTGTATGTATGTGTGATGCCCAGCTTGTAAACATGATATCTCAAGAATGATACACCAGATTCATGTCATGTGGGGTACACAGATAGCCCATGGTCCATAGATGTGCTCTATTCTTTTTTTGATGGTGATGTCATGCTTATTAATAAGTAGGCTGGGCTTAATGTACAAATCTGGAAATATTCATATTTTAACAACCGTATGTCTGTTTTGTTTTATATGTGGTATGATTATGATGTTACCTGGTGTGTACATGTTTGTGATGTAAAAATGTTAGATTTCATTAATATCTGAGTGGGCGGTCGTTTATCTGATTTTGCTGAATAGATCTTGTACACACGGTTTCTGAAGAACGGTAACCTGGATTCATGTCATATTTAGTACACATATAGCCCATAGTCCGAAGATGTGTCCTATTGATTTTGGTGGCGATGTTATGATAATATGCATATTAATGAGTGGGTGGGGCTTAATGTAACATTCTTTAAATCTTCATATCTTAAGAACCGCATGTCTGATTTGTTTCATATTTAGTGTAATTATGATGTTAGCTAGTGTGTGCATGTTCATGGTACCAAAATGTTGAATTTTATTAACGATACATGGGATTCAGTTCATACGTGGTACACGAATAGCCCATGGTCTGCTGATGTGCCCTATTGTTTTTTGGTGGCGAGATCATGCATATTAATGAGTAGGCAGGGCTTAATGTGAAAATCTTGAATTGCTTATATATTAAGAATCGCAGTTGTTTTATTTCATATTTGGTATAATTTTGATTGTGTTGATAACCATACTTCACACAGTACACTACAAAGTACAAAGTTATCTAGCACGTTCAAACAGAAACTTTCGAAACCCTAACATAGTGCCAAAATACAGAATACACGTCTACATAAATTTATTTATTTACCGTGCGGCAATTTCCTTACAGAGAGGAGAGTTAGAATTACTGTTTTGAACCTTTTATCTTTAATTTGTCCTTATTTATGTACTTAATTATTGATATTCTTTTAATTTCTGCAATGTGTTTTGTTATGTATATGCATGTCCTTTTTCCTTTTTACAATTAATGATAATAATAATGCAATTACATGACAGGTAATACAAAACTTGCAAATCAATCAGCATAAAAAATGCATCGGAACCACAAAACCTTTTGGTTCTGGTTAAGCCACAGAACCACAGGACAAAATATGGTAGAATACATAAAGACTTTGAGGGATTTGATGATGTGACGTCACAACTTGTCTGATTACAGGCGTTTTTACACAAATGATATCCAACTTTAGAATATTTTCTTAACAGAATAAGATTTTAGAATGTTTTATTCACCATTTTGTTTCTTTTAAAATCCACTTCAGAAGTGGACTTTAGACCCCTTAACTAATCCTTTAACTCTTACTCACTTTACCACTTTATTGTTCACCTTTCCACCAACTCCTTTCTCACAATCAGTTATATTTTCTTTTGCTTGAAACCTCTCCTGCACCATTGAACTGAACTAGTGTGTTAAAAGTGCTGTCAAACAAAGAAAATTTATATATCTGCTTTGCGCTAATTCACAGCCGTTCCATGTTCTCAACTGTCAAGCATATTAGAGATAATTACTCCAAGCAGGAAGAGTCTTGAAGATTTTAAAGCCAAGAAAACCAAGAAGAACTGTAGAAAAGACCGTTCAGCTGTAGATAGTGGTGTTGAAACACCTGTGATGTCAAGTGCTAGTGAAACAGATGGTAAGTAAATTAAACTCATTTGCATGTGAAGAGTATTCTGGAATTTTATTGGTCAAAAGTTGCAAGCTGACAATTGTTTGTGATACAGCATAACAATGTAAATGAATCAAAAGTGACATTTGTTGATGAGAGTGATCCTGTTAATTTTATTTATTCAAAAAAGAATTTTAAATTATTTAATGAAGTGACGTTTCATATTTTAGTCATTATATTATTTTAAATTTACATATCTAAATGAACAGGTTTTACCTATCAAGCATTAAAACATAACCGTACAAAATGGTTGATTGGATTATTTGTGGATGTAATTGGCTCCATCCTGTGCTGTGCATTTAGTGCTCCAGTTTCTATGGTTAATTTGTGACAAGGAACAATGATTTAAAGGTTAGTCCATAATCAATCAGAATTGTGTCTATCACCAGTATATTAGCAAGGCTATTTAGACTCAAATTTGAGAGCTTTTAAATTCAATAAGGGTGTTTCAGCTGACGTCACGAGGTCACATGACTTTGTTTACATCGCCATTTTGTCGGTCAAAACCACTGTTGTCTGCTGTATACTTAGACTTACATACTTGTGCATGTTGTTATATCAGATTATTTTTCTTAGATAATCATTCTGGAATCTTGCTGTGCCATTGGTTGCACTAATTGATGTGTGCGGGGGAATAAAAAGACATTTTCTCGATTTCCATCTGATCTTGATCGACGTTCGAAGTGGGTTTCTGCTGTATGACGCGACGGCTTTTACATACATTTCACACTAGGATTTGCAGTGAGCACTTTATATAAGGTGTGTTGGATTGTCTGAGTATAACAAACAATCAGCTAGCGTTAACATTAAAGTTATTCTTCGTATACCTGTTGAAAATATAAAACTTAGGGAAAATATGAAGTAAAATATCAGAAGCGAGCAAAACATTGCACTTAACTAAAAACTAAAATTCGCTTAAGTGGTACTGCTAGGTTAGCATGTAGTATGTTTGTTGTACGTGTGATGTGACTGAGCTGTGTGAAGACGCGTGAAACGTAGCGACACAGTTGTCCTGCAAAATGTAGTCCAGTTGAGTTAAGAGTCTCATGGTGAAATACCTTTATATGTCCAATGTGAGTAATTTTTTGCTTAATGTAAAAGAATTTAAAGATGTCAGCCGTTTTGCTAATTCATGGAATTTTGTAAATAACAGAGGAATCCTTTTTTTTAATACAGGCATTCTTGTATTAATTATTCATCTGTAACAATAATGGTTGATTTGAACATTAAAGGAAAGGTATCGTCCCATAAATACATCCAAAAATGAATACCGCTGTGCTTGCAACGTCACTTCCAGTTTTCATTTTTTCGTATTGATTGGAAGAAATTTGCGATGTTATTCAGGGAGCAATTTGCATCACAATTTGTGACGAAAAATTGTGCATAACATTGTTTAGTGTTTCATTTGCTTTGCAAAATTGCGATAGGCTACAATAAATTCCCTAGCTTGATTGAAGTTTTCAGTCTTCAAATTGAAAAATGATAATAATAATCCATTTTGAATGTGAGAATCACAAATGCACAGTAATCATCTATGAATGGAGATATTTTGCAGTTTGATTTCGCCGAAATCTGAGAAACTTGTGAAATGCACCGCGATTCTGCAGCAGTAAATAGTGAAAGTTGAAAGAAACAATAGGCCATAGCGTAAGGCTTTAAATCATGCTCAATCAAGGCCAGTTTTACAAGCTGTTAAATTGACTGAAAATCACCAGTCAAAATACTTCAATCAGTACATTTACATGTAAATATTACCTGGTGAGTCAAATAAATTTTGCAAGAAAGAAAAAACATCCCAAAATAAACAAACAGATGATCAGAACTTCTGCGGTTAGTGGCGTAGTTTTGAAATGTTTTACGACGAGGTATCATAGTCCTAAGATTTTCACAATGAAAGCCTAGCGATTACGGCCAAAAAGTTATGCATTGTTGAGTATGAATGACATTGAAAGGAAGTTAAATTGTCTTTCTAAACTAAATTTCCATGCACACTTTTCATAGAAATGATGATTTATACTGTAGAAGTAAACTTTTTATGATTTGGAATGCAAAATTCGGCGTCTATTTAGGCAATGGAGTCAATACTTCTGCCATACTGGTTGCGCGATTTGTGTAGGTAATATCGGGAAAACTGAAAACTGCATTGAAAAAGTATTATTTGAAGTGTATTAAAACAAAGAGTAATACAAAATAAATAAGGCCAAAATATGCATCATTATTGCTAGTCAATTTTAATGTATTGTTAATCATTTTTATGAAATGAGTAGCAAAACTGTAATCAAATTTTTACAAACAAATTGGTGCTCCCTGTTACCGATCACCCATCCGCCGCACCGAACATAGGCGCCTACATTTGTTATCCAAAACATGACCGATATCTGGCAATTAATAAGGAAAATTGAAAACTGGAAGTGACCGTTACCAGCAGGCGACGTTCACTTCCAAACTTATTTATGGGACGATACCTTTTCTTTAAAATCAAAGGTTAAAAGTATCGTCATTTACAAGAAAAGTGTATTCTAATATTCTAGAGACTCCAGAATAATATGCCTGTACATTTCAGCCGAATGCTCTTTTTAATCAATGTTTTTTTTTTGTTCATGCAGATTCTTGCTGCAGCCATGGAGGAAATCCACCAAAGAAGAAAAGAGTCAGAATACAAAGTGATTCTGGAAATTCTATGAAGGTACGTTTGCTTTTTTTATTATTTTATTTTGTTGCTTAACAAGTTAACCATAATTTTGATAGCTTTTTGGACTAAAAGAATTGCCTCTGTTATACAGTACCTTATTAAAAAAAAACACTGAATCTTGAGTATAAATGTCTTTAGATTTTAAAAATAATTTATTTTGTTTTCAAGTTATGGCTTATCACAGTTTTGATTTTTTTGGAATTTGCAAATAATTTGCAAATATGTAATATTTGGGAAGATTTGCTGAAAATTGTTGCATGTGACCTTTCATCAGAGTTCACCTACATTCCAAAGGGAGACGAAAATTGCACAATGACACTATTATCTGGTGATTCAGTAACTGGGTGGCGCAGTTCAAGAAAATTATACGATGATTTATGTAGTGACTCATGCTAACCTGCTGATTTAATCTTCTCGATTTGGAGCATTCTGACAAAATATTATAAAATTAAACATTAATCGGAGGACTATGCTGTACTATGCTTATTTCTAAATATAGAACATACTCGAAGTCAATATAAGCAACTGTTTTCAAAAATATTTTGAGGTTTCATCAATTTTCAATTAAATGTGTCTTGTTCTTTTACATCGAGAATTACTGTACCTGCTTTCATTCATTCAGTGTGTGGATATTTATTAAAGTTGACTGCTGTTTGACAATCTTTGCCTTAAACTGTCTGCAAATATAAATCTTAAAGTGGATTGAAACAGCTGTTATAAAAGTCTTTTAATGAACTCCTATGGACTTGAAACTTTAAGAGAAATTGCATTGATCAATTTTATTTATTGTCACAAAACTAGATCATTTATAATCTTGGAGTACTAAGGACTTACGCAAATACCAACTGTCACCAAAAGTCTAGAGAGACCAAACAGATAGCTCATTATCTTCACCATCACAATCTTGACAGTATCAGCTTAGGATATTTAAGTAGGCTAACTTGAAGAGTATTATATTTGTATATTATCTGAAACGAAGACTGACTTGAAGTTGAAAATTTTGAATACATTAGATTCGATTTTGAAAGCAACTGATCTTGATCTCACTGTTTGGCATTCTTCTGTTAGTTTTCTATTTTTATTCCGTAACAGTATGTAATCTCAATGTAACCTCATCTGTTGAGAAAGGTTTGTAAATCTGCTGTGCCTACCTACCTACCTACATGTTCATTGAAGTTGCTTTGAATTAAGTAAATCTTTCTGGCTCTTTTGACCTTGCTGCTGATTGATGTGTTGTTAAATGCTACAAAACCAAATCAAAGATGCTTCAGAAGTGTGAAGTGGGACTAAAAGTTTCATAGTTATTTAAATCAATTTTGATGTCATTCAAGATAACATGTTTCAGATTCTATTCATAATAACTTGTGATATTGTTTTGTTTTTTGACCAGGTTCCAAAACCAAACATTGTTCTTACCAGTATACATGCAAGGTACGTTGATTTATTTGTGTTCAGCTTCATGGAGTGTTATTCTTAGTCTGAGTAATCAGAAATTTTAGAAAACTTAAAGCTTAGGAAGAAGAATCTTAAAAGAAATTTTATGAGTAAATTTTATTAGGCCAAAATAAAATATCTTAGCTTCCTATTTCAATTTCTCAAAATCTTCAGTTTGTAGGGAGAAAGTAAAAAAATAATTTTCAGAAATTTTTATTTCGTATTTTCAGTTAAAGATTTAGCTGTTTAGAGACTTCTTAAAGAAAGATAAATGTGTAAAAGCAGTTTTATTTCACTTCACTGCATTATTTTTTATCAGGCTTTTACGTTGTAGCGTTGTAGTTACTATTTTTTTATAGATCGGAGGTCTTTTTCAGAGGTCTTTTGTCCTTAAAAGGAGAAGGAGTTTCGTCCTTTAAGCAGGATAAGACTAGTGCGAGTTTAGTACCAGCCTTTAGAAAATTGTGCTGCAACCTGAACTCCCTTCCTTTCGATCCTCGGTTGCAATCTGATTGCATATTTAAAGCATGGAAGGTAAGGTATAACTTTAGCCAGTAAATTTACCGCTAAGCGTAGAGTGTTTTTGGGATATTTATGAGAGTTATACTTACCTTCCATGCATCCCCCGCCCACCTCCCTCGTTCAGGCAGGACTGTTCTCATATGCTCCGACAACACCACGGTAGTGGCGTTTATTAACAGACAGTGAGGCACGAGATCCAGTAGTCTTTGGATCCTAGCCAGGTCACACTCCATGCGGTCCACCTGCCAGGTAAGGAGAACATGATCGTGGATCTGTTATCCCGCCTCCAAGGAACCTCCACTGAATGGACCCTCCTGCGGGTGGCCGAGGCGATCTGGTTAATCTTCGGTCTCCCGGACGTAGATCTGTTCGCGTCCGTGAACAACCACAAGCTACCAATTTTTGCACTCTGACACCCGACCTGAGAGTCTGGAAAGTCTACGCGTTCACAATCAGGTGGACCCACATCGTGGGCTATGCCTTCCTACCGTTTGCACTGGTTCCAAGATTACTGAGTACGATCAGTGTCGCATGTTTCTTCTGGTAGCTCGCAACTGGCCCGGCCAACTGTGGTTCCCTCAGCTGCTCAATCTTGTCGCAGGCTTCCCGTATCAACTTCCAATCACGGACCAGTTAGTCTCAATCCTGGGCTCCGACAAACTGCACCACAATCCAAGAGCACTCCATTTGACTGTGTGGCCTCTATCCGCAAATCCCTTGTGTCGCAGGGTCTTTCGGAGACAGCTGCTCAAATAGGTCTTTTTAGGGATGTATGCTTCCAGACTCTGAATATTCCGCGACTGGTGCCCTCGGTGGAATGTTAAGTGAGGCTTAGTAGAGATAACATGGAGGTCAGGGCTGGACTGGTAACTACGTTTTAAAGGTCTGATTGCATATTTACAGCATGGGAGAGTAAGGTTCAACTTGAAGTAAATTTACCCGTTAAGTGTAGCGGAGATATTTATGAGGTTAGAAGGGCTGGGCTGGTAACTACGTTTTAAAGGTCGGTTAGAAGTACGTTAGAATCAGGTCATGTGACCAGATTACATATTTATAGCATGGAAGGTTGTATAACTCTCGTAAATATCCCAGCTACACTTGGCGAGGCAAGTATTTTGTAATGTTTTTCTCTTCAAAATGGCAATAAAATTGTTTTTACAGTCAACACTTTTATATAACATAACAAGATTATGGGCTAAGAAGGGTTAGTCATCCCATAAAAAGCCCAAACTAACACCACCAACACCACAAAAAAAAAATCAAATCAAAGACACCCAGAGTTAGTAAAGAACTTACCAATGTTGACCTTGAAATTGTGAACAAGAATTGGAGCTAACTACCCACTCGGGCAAGCCATTCCACTTATTAACAACTCTTTGCGAAAAGCTAAACACCAAATATTTATCCGTGAGAATTCTTTGGTCAACTCCAAGCTGTTACCACGTGTCACATGAGGAGTAGCTGAAACATGCAAGAAATAACAGGAAGTCAAAGCATTACTACCAGATAGGAACTTAAAAACCTGAATCATATCGCCACGTACTCTTCTCAACTCAAGTGTGGTCAAACCAAGAATACGCAACCTAGACTCATAAGGGAGATTCCTTACTTTGGGAATAAGTCTAGTGGCTCTTTGCTGGAACTGCTCCAAATGAACTTATCCTTCTCATTTAAGAGACTCCAAGCCTGAATAGCATACTCAAGGTGAGGCCTGACTAACTGCTTATACAAATTAAGAACAACCTCTCTACCAAGAAAACAAAAATTTCTTCTTTTCAAAGCGAGCATCCTATTTGCCCTTGCAGCTGCTAGAGCACACTGTGTAGAGGGCTTTAGATTGCTAATAATGACAACACCTAGATCCCTTTCTTGATCAACAACACAACCAAGATTTGAACCATTCATGCAATAATCGAAAGCCAAATTGCTTTGACCAAAATGAATAACTTTGCATTTATCAACATTGAATGACATCTGCCATGTTTGGGACCAAGAAAATGACTTATCCAGATCAGTTTGCAAAAGTGAAAAATCCCTAGCATCATCAACATTCCTTACACCTTAGTGTCATCAGCAAATTTACAAATCCTGGAGACAGAGAAACATCAATATCATTAATGAAGATCAAGAAAAGAAGAGGACTCAATACAAAACCCTGAGGAACACCACTTGTAACCTTCTTCCATGGAGATACTTCACCATTAACAACAGCTCTTTGTGACCGGTCAACTAACCAAGAATACTGGAATATCCAACTGGCACACTTTCCCTCCACACCAAGTGCTCTTGTTTTCATCATGAACGGAACCTTGCCAAATGCTTTTTGGAAATCTGAATAGATAATATCCACATTATGACCAGAATCAACTTGTTTAGTAAGATCATCAAGAAACTCCAATAAGTTAGAAACACAAGACCTCTTAGGTAGGAAGCCATGCTGGGACAAATTCAACAAATTATTGACCAGTAGATGATCTAGTAAACATCCTTAACAATGGACTCCATGATTTTGCACACAACACTAGTAAGACCCACTGGCCTTTAGTTACCAGGCAAATTGGTCACCCTTTTTAAAAATTGGAGTGACATTAGCAATTCTCCAATCGCTAGGAACACCAACATTAAAGCACTTTGAAAAGATAATACTCAGGAGAAGAGAAAGAACATCAGAACACTCATGTAAGACAGCAGGATGTATACCATCTGGACCGGGTGCTTTATTTGAATTCAAACCCTTCAACTTCTTAGACACAACATCACTGAAAAATCAACATTTTTAATGGATACTGGAGAGTGCACACTAAGATAATCCACAACATCATCAGCAGGGGACTCATTAGTAAAAACAGACACAAAGTAGTCATTCAAAACCTCAGCCATATCCTTGCCACTCTTGATAGTAACACCATCATTACCCTGAAGGGGACCAACAACCACCTTAGTTTTTTGCTTATGAGCGAAGATATGAATGAAACGACTTAGGATTAATCTTAACCTCTTTGGACAAACGTTTTTAAAAAGCACTTTAGTATCTCTTTTTAAACCCTTTGGAACTTTTCATATGACAGTTGATTGGCAGCTGCAAACGTTTGGGGCCTTGCTGTTTTATACAATAGAGAATTGGAACAATATAGTAGGAATAAAATGCAAAACTCTTAGTTTTTTACAATTTAAAAATTTAATTTGAAAACTAAATGTATTTACATTAGCAAATAATATAATCAGTTAGTGACAATGAAAAAAGAAAAAAAAAGAATTTGCTTTTAATAATTCGAGCAAATGTAAAATGACAAATTATATTAATTACTTGCCTCTGTGTGTTAATATTGGGAATGTAGTAAGTACCTACGATGTTGATTTTAAACCTTTTCATATGACTCTGACTGAAGAACAACTTTTTTAGTATTATATGAGGTGTCAGACATTTATATGAATAAGATAGGGGAAAAGAATAATCCCATGATAATATATCAATAAGGAATATCATCATAAGAATTAATTATAGAATTACTCATCTTTCTCTTGAGAGGAGAATTATAAAATTTTAGTCACAAAATAATATAAAGCTAATTGGATGGGAAGTTAAATGGATTGTGATTGCAAGTTGTTAGTTTGATTTTTATAGAGAAAATCATTTTATTGAATTTGCAGCTTGGCCTCAAGTTCTGAACATGAGGAAGTTTTGCTGTGATAAAAATTATTGGAATAAGTATCTGCATTCTATTTCTCAAGATTGATAACAAATTTGGTAGATAGAAAGGTGTCTGAAATTGTTGTATTCTTAGTTTATTAAATTATTGTCATAGAAGACTTGCATCACCAGTGTGTCTGATATTTATTAGATTATGAACTGTTTTCCACCCACTGACTTCTTCAGGTTGTCAGAATCTTGATACCTTGTAATTCTACACTCGCTCAACCACAAACCACTTCTGATAAATTTCCATTGTATTCCGACATTTGTTGCGTCTTTCAAAGTCTCTGTGACTGTTACTTAGATCATGGAGCTATTAACCGAAATAGCTAATAGCTATTTAATAGCTCCATGCTTAGATCTTATTGAAACCTATCTGGAAATATAGACCTAAGATGTTGACCTTCCTCTTAACAACTTAAGACCTAGAAAGGTCTGTTATGATCCTTTAGGGCAGTATGAACAATTTGATAAGTGCGTGTTGTGGTGGGAGGGGGGGGGGGCAGGGGCAGAAATGTAAAACTCAATCCAATTCAACTTAATGGAGAAGATTACATCAATGTTATTCAATTGTAGTAAATATAACATATAGATACCAACATCTCAGGTACACTACAACCTTAAAGGAATATTCCCATGGATTTTCATTTTTTATATATGATAGAGAAACATTTCAGAAACATATTGGTGAAAAAACTATGCTATTATGTTATTTTATTTAGAAGTTATAACAATAAAAGAAATATTTCTATTGATTATCATTTTTTCATATACTGTATGATAGAGAAACATTTCAGAAACAAAGCGGTGAAAAAACTATGTTGATATCTTATTCTGTTTAGAAGTTACAAAATTTAAAAGTATTTTTGAATTTGGACAAAAGTGACTGATTGGCAACATCTGTGATGTCATAAAGACAATTTCAACAAAACATGTTTTGTATTTCTTTCAAAATCATTTGGATTTTTTTCTCATTGAAAATGTGATGTACACCAAGAAAAAAAATGTTTTCTTGTAAAGTATATATTTCACCTTATCCAAAAATGCTTTTCGATAAGGTAAAAAAAGTTTGATTAAATTTATAAGAAATACATAAGAACTGTGCTGGAAATGCCTTAATGACATCACCAAGCTGAAGGACATATACTGTATAAGGTGTTTTTAAGAACATTTTTCTACTTTTTAATTGTTATAACTTCCAAACAGAATAAGATACTGACATTGTTTTTTCACCACTCTGTTTCTATAAATTTTCTCTATCATATATGAAAAAATGAAAATTCATGGGAATATTCCTTTAATTATTTAAGTGCCAACATGCATAGGTATACCAATAGTTTGATTCGACATGCCATTTTAATAGTTTCACATTTTTCCTTCTAGTGAGCAAGGTACGATTTTTGCCATCGTCCGGAGCATGGGTGGATTCAAGATTTCAGATGCTGTCAATGCTCACACAACTCACGTTGTGACTGGAGATGAGAGGAGGACCCTTAATGTGCTTTCTGCTATTGGACGGGGATGCTGGCTGCTCTCAAAAGAATGGGTGAGATTCATTAAAAGAATAGTCCTGTGAAATTTTGTTTTCATTTATGTGGTAGAGGATAAACAAATTGGTGAACAAAGCATAATGTATTACCCCGCTTAGGATTTATTGCTTTTAAAGATTTCTCAAAAAGTGACCTAGCAGTGTAAAGTGTTATGTTGTAATTGCATATTCAAAATAATTCTGTATTAAATATATTTTCCTTTCATTTAGAGTGTAAGGTAGGCTTACACAAGCAGAAGGGTGAAGCATGTTCTTGTAAAGTGCATGTTATACCCCATCTCGATCGCAATAAAGTTTCCGATCATTTGGAAATACAATTTATTTTAAAAGAAATTGCAAGATCACTTCTCACAATGGAGCTGGAATCTTTGAAATGCAATTACTTCTAAACAGAATAAGATATATATATGGTTTTTTCACCAATTTGTTTTAGGCTATGGGTCAAATGCACTCCCCCACCCCGCTCCCACAACTCTCTGAACAAATATTTTTCTAAAGCCTTAGGGTCCACTAAACACGTTTTCAAGTGGTTGCAGTAAAAAATTGGTCTGCACTATTCAAAATGGTGGAAAAAGACAATGGCTGCCAAGTTTTTAAAAATGCAGATTAATAATCATATAAATTAAGTTAGGTACTATTACAATTCTGCTTTAATTTTATGCATATATTTCATACCTGGCACCTTTTTGGAACATTTTCTGTCATCCAAGATAGCGGAAAAACAAAATGGCTGACAACAGGGTTATATTTCTACATTATTATAAGTATTTTCCAATCTTCCAAAATCTTTTGTTTTTGTACCATGATATGTAGTTGCTAGAGATTGCAATTTGGCACTGATACTCTTCATGCATCCAATGTTCATGGTTCTATTTATGAAGTAAATGTGTGTTTCTGTTATTTGCATTTCTATTTTAGAATCACCCTACATTGGTTCCAAGTTTGTCCTTTCACTCCACTGTATGTGTAAATGGGGATAGGTAACCAAGCTAAATGATACAATTTGGATTACGTTGGGTACAGGTTAAGGCTAAGCTGGGTATAGGGTTAGTTGCGGAGAAAGTGCCAATATTGGATGTTGATGCATAGTTGCATGCATACTATGGCACCCTCTCGTACTCGTTTTTGTATCATCTTTGCAGATCTTGAACTCCTTGGATAATGGAAGCTGGCTTCCTGAAGAACCATTTGAAGTGCACAATTATTTTCCATCGGCAAAGGTAAGTGAATGTTGTTTATTTGAGCCAGGCGCAAGACAACAGTAGTAGTACTAAAGTTTAGAAAGATGTTCCAAAACTGAGTTGTTCCTGAAGTTTGTGGGTGTGTGAATGGATGTGGGTAGGAGAGTGTGCATGGTTTAGTTATGAGATGAGGATAGGTGATTTAATGGAGGCTAGACAAGTGGAGAGTGGCCAGACAAGTGGAGGGTTGGTAGGCAATTGAAGTGTGTAGGGACTAGCGAGGAGGGGGAGGTAGGTTTGGGGAGTGTCCAGGAGGCAGGATTGAGATGCAGACTATGAAGCATACTGTTTTGGGGATGGAATGGCGGGTATCAGATAGAAGAGAGGGGGCAAATAGTTCTGAGGTGGTAGCATAGCATGCTAGAGGTGGGTATGTAGATGTGACTGGTGACTTACTGATAAAGCTATGTAAAGCATTATTGGCAAGGCACTTTTGTCTCTTTGTGTGATGTTATTGATTTTTTATGCTAATGCCAAGCAGTTTAACCCATGAAATATCTGTCACAACTTTAAAGTGTTAACCTACTTATGTGGAATATATTTAAGATTTTGTTTGTAATTTCTTGTTCTATATTATCATAAAACACCCTTCCTTTAAGCATCTTTTAGGAAAGTCTTCAGCTAAACTTGTAATCACATTTTATACCCTGGCCAACAAACTTGGTGATTAGGAATATAGCATCATATTGTCCATCCACACATGCATTGTTCAGCTACTGGAAATAATACATTTCTGCCCTTGAAAAGGAATTCTAGCTATTTTCTTACTTGGAAGGAAATTCATAGAATGAAGACTTCCCTAAAAAGAACCTAAAGCAATGCATTCCTGACATGTATAGCAATCACAGTACAAAACTGAGACTCTCATCTCAATAGAACTTAAAAGAAAGAGTAGACACATGAGAAGAAAATTAAGCAATAATTGCAGGTTTAAATAAAAAGGAAGCAAACGATTATGATGATCTCCAGGGTTTTTTTCTGTCAAGAATTTGGTAGATAAATAGCCCTTTATAATTTTATCATTAACGTATGACTTCTTATTAGTATCTCCTTGCAAAGTGATGATGTTTATCCATTGCAAGCGATGATGACCAAGACTACGAACGAAGAGTCTGTGATCGGGTGCTTTTGTACGTAGATGACTAAAGACGACGATTTGCTCGCGGAAGTCTCTTCCACACATAGGGCAAGCATGGGTTGGTCCAATGGAGGATGTAACAGCATCCTGTGCCTTGCGAGCAGCATGCTTCCAGTGTGCCTTGCGAGCAGCATGCTTCCAGTGTGCCTTGCAAGCAGCATGCTTCCAGTGTGCCTTGCGAGCAGCATGCTTCCAGTGTACCTTGCGAGCAGCATGCTTCCAGTGTGCCTTGCGAGCAGCATGCTTTCAGTGCGCCTGAAGCATTCTACATTGCTTAGCAGTATGAGCTCCACTCCTCAGCTTGCTACACCAGGTGGTGCAATCATTAGCAAGTCACAAGTTGGTACGTCAATGCAGAAGCATTAAAGTGAAGACTTTAAGCACATCCTTATAGGCGTCTTTTCTTGCTACCTACTGAACCCTGACCTTCACAGAATAGTAGCTTGGGATGGGAACACGTCCTGCCCATCTGTCAAAGTTGTTGAATGGTGATATAGAATCTTGACCATTCGTTCATCTGTTGTATGTCCATCCAAATATCCATTGTTAAGTTTCTCTGTAGGTGAGTGGATGTGGGTTGGTGATTTGGGTGGGTGGGCTGGTGATTTGGGTGGGTGGGCTGGAGGTTGGGTACTGAGTAGAAGGTGCCTAAATGAGTAAAAGTGGGTGTCTTGACTTAGTATAATAGATGGATAGAGATGGATAGGTGAATGCAGAAGGTTAGGAGTGGGAAGGTTATGTTGATGCATGGGAAGAAAGTTGCAGTTGGGTGTACATGTAGATGGTAGGTAATACAGAAGGCCATGAATGGATAGATGGATGGATGGAGGATTGAAGTGGGCAGGTTTATTGAAGTGGGAAGGTGTATTGAAGTGGGCAGGTGTATTTAAGTGGGCAGGTGTATTTAAGTGGGCAGGTGTATTTAAGTGGGCAGGTGTATTTAAGTGGGCAGGTGTATTTAAGTGGGCAGGTGTATTGAACTGGGCAGGTGTATTGAACTGGGCAGGTATATTAAAGTGGGCGGGTGTATTGAAGTGGGCAGGTGTATTAAAGTGGGCAGGTGTATTGAAGTGGGCAGGTGTATTGAAGTGGGCAGGTGTATTGAAGTGGGCAGGTGTATTGAAGTGGGCAGGTGTATTGAAGTGGGAAGGTGTATTGAAGTGGGCAGGTGTATTGAAGTGGGAAGGTGTATTGAAGTAGGCAGGTGTATTAAAGTGGACAGGTGTATTGATGTGGGCAGGTGTATTGATGTGG
Source organism: Chiridota heheva (assembly GCA_020152595.1). Lineage (NCBI taxonomy): Eukaryota > Metazoa > Echinodermata > Holothuroidea > Apodida > Chiridotidae > Chiridota > Chiridota heheva. The sequence goes on from JAIGNY010000380.1 coordinate 57,228, forward strand.
GCAGGTGTATTGGTGTGAGCAGGTGTATTGATGTGGGCAGGTGTATTGAAGTGGGCGGTGTATTGGAGATAGTAGTTGTATGGGTATGGTAGATTGAAGTGGAAGGGTGTATGGGCAGGTGTATGGAAGTTGGAAGATGTATTAATGTGGGTAGGTGTATTGGAGATTTTAGGGGAGTGGGGGAAAATAGGTAGGTAAGGCTGGGTTGTTTGTTGGATTAGGGACATCTGGTGGTTCGAGGATTTGAGTGGAGTAGGAGGCAGTGGGGGGGGTTAAGGGAAGAATGTTGGGTAGAAAGTGAAATGATGGGTGGGAGATGGAGGAATTGGGGTGGAAGGATGAGCATGTAAAAAGTGGATACTTCCAAGGTAGATTAAAAAGTGAGTGGGAGATAAAGTAATCAAGAAATAACTATACCATATTTTGCAAAAATTATATGTTATTTCCACCTTTTTGATCTTCATTTTTTGTATTCCAACTCAAATCATTTTTGCCAAAACCAGATCTGGTAGTCATACATGTTTCAAATTTGTTACATTTAAAGGATAAGCTTAGCAGACAGTCATGTCTTTCTTGTATACAGTATGCTATCCTTAAACAAGGTGTGATAAGGTCACAAACTGGACAACGTTGCACAATTTCTTGTGTAATATATAGTTATTTATTTGATTTTACAAGTAATACATTACATTTGTTTGAATTTTTAAGTATTTCTTGTTCCTGCATTCAAATTTATAGTTGTATTTGTTATTCTTAAAGTAAGTGAATGAGAAGCATGTCAGTAGCATAAAAACTTCATGGTATTTTTTGGCGTTGTGGGATGACTGTTAATGATAGTCCAGCAGATAGGTATGGAAAAATGAAAAACAGTCGCCATCTTGTTTAATAAATAGATTTGCGATGCTCCTATAAATAATAATATCATTAAGGAGTAAGGATATTTTTCATACTACATGCCAAATTTCATGCTTGTATCATGAAAATATCAAATGGCAAAAATAGGAAAATACCTCCAGATGGTGGACATTTGAAAAATGACCGCCATTTTGGTTAAGAGAAAAATCTACGATTGCCCTATAACTAGCACCATTCCATTGTTTTTACCAATTTTCATGCTTGTACTGTATATACAAGCATGTATGATACAATGTAAATATCTTTCTGCTGGACTAGTCGGTGTCTTCCTATTGCAATTCAACTATTGCTAGGAGTACAGGAACATGTTATTCACAGTTTAGAAAAAAACGTGATGTTTTGTACTTCCTGGAGCATATTTTTGTTGCTCCTGGTGTACTATATGAAAGATGACAAAATTGATGTTTACAAAGAGCATGATGTGTATCCCAGGATGTGGTGCCTCACCATATATGGTAGTCTGCTATGATAACGGGAGTTTTACCTTCAATACTTTTATTTCATGTTTGTGTTGAGAAGTTTGTTTTTGAATTTTCTGAATAAACTTCATTTTGTTATTAAGCACCCACTATTTTCTAGAGCTTTTTCTTTATCAGCAAGTTTTCTAAATGTAGCAAGCAAACCAACTTTTGCTTGTGTGACCCCGCTTTAATCGAACCCTACAAGTGAACCTAATTGTAATGTCTAGGATTTAAATGCAGCACCACAATTGATTAAGCTTCACGAATTAAGTGTAAGCCTTCCATGGCTTTAATGCAGCCCCATGAATTATTCATGAGGTGTAATGTCCACGTTTTCAATGTAGCCCCACAAATCAAGCATAACATGTAATGTCTATGGTTAAAATACAGCCCCACAAATCCAATTAAGAAGTGTAATGTCCACGGTTTGATTGCAGCCCTACAAATCTTATATGAAGTGTAATGTCCATGGTTAGATGCAGCCCTACAAACTAATAATAAGCATAATATCCACATTTCCAATGTAGCCCAATGAACTAAGAATAAGGTGTAATGTCCACGGTTTCAATGCAACTTCAAAAATTGAATGCTAAGTACAATGTCTATTGTTTTAATGCAGGCCATCAAGTTAAAAAGTATAATATCCACAATTTGGATGATGCCCATGAATTAAGCGTAAGGTACGAGTTATGTCTACGGTTTCAGTGCATTAAAACATATTAGAGTTTAAGTGTATAGCACGGTTTACAGTATCATATGTCATGTACCATGTCGAGTATCACAATACATTCATGGATTTAATTCAGCCTAAAAGACTGGAAAAAGTATTCAATTGCAGTAAATTAATCCTTTTTTTCATGGTTTTTTAATATTACAATTTTGCACCAAACATCTGCCTACTGAATATAAGATTACAACTGAAAAAAGTATTCAATTGCAGACTTAAATTAATCCATGGATTTTTTAAAAGACTGGAAAAAGTATTCAATTGCAGTAAATTAATCCTTTTTTAAAAGATGACAAGATTGTAGGTTTTTTTAATATCTACAATTTTGCACCAAACATCTGCCTACTGAATATAAGATTACAACCTTTTTGATGAAATCAACCACATAAGTTCCAGATCGACAAATCGGCAGACTTACATATGTCCATGTTTCCAATGGAACTCTCCAGAAATGTCCACGGTACTATTGCAAAATAACAGATTACATCCACGATTTATAGTAAATTTCAGATACAAGAATAAAGTGTGTATGTCCTGATTTTAATTTATCATATAAATAATTTGTTTCCAGAAAAGGTTCATGCATTTTCACATAAAGCCTTATATATTGATCCGCTGAGATATTTAGGCAATGTAAAATTTCAATGGAATAATGCTCACAGAACAAGTCCACGTTTTAATAGTTTAAAAAGTCTCTGCGATTTTCACCAGATACACGTATGTGAGTGTGTGTGTATGTGTGATGCTTAGCTCGTAAACACGATATCTCAAGAAACTAGATTCATGTCATATGTGGTAAACAGATTACCCGTGGTACACAGATTACCCATGGTCCGCAGATGTGCGATATTTATTCTGATGGTAATGTCATGCATATTAATGAGTAGGCGGGGCTTGATTTAAAAAATCTTGAAGTGTTCATATTTCAACAACCACATGTCTGTTTTGTTTCATATTTAGTATAAATATAATATAAGCTGGTGTGCATGTTCCTGATGTAAAAACATTGAATTTCATTAATATGCATAGTGGGCAGGGCAAGAATGTGCTGAAAAGAGTTTGTAAACACGTTATCTTGAGAACGGTTAAGTGGATTCATGTCATAATTTGTACAAAGACCCATGGTCTGCATATGTACCTTACTGTTTTTGGCGTTGATATCGTGCATAATAATGAGTAGGCGGGGTTTAATATAAAAGTCTTGAAATGTTCTTATTTTGGCAATCACATGTCTGTTTTTTTTTTCATATTTGTTTTAAAAATGATGTTAGCTAGTGTATACATTTTCATTATATTATTGACTTTCATTGATATGCATAGTGGGTGGGGCTTAGTATGATTTTGTAAACAAAAAGCTTGTAAGCACGATATCTCATAAAGTATGAACAGGGTTCTCGCCATGTGTGGTATACAGATAGCTCATGGTTTGAAGATGTGTCCAAATACTTTTGGTGGTGATTCATGCATATTAATAAGTGGGCGGGGCTTAAGTGCAAATTTGAAAAAGTGATACATGAGCAAGTATATCCGTTTTGCGTCATATTAGGCATGATAATATTGTTTGTTATTGTGTGCATTCTTATGTTATCAACAGGTGTCATTAATATGCATGGTAGGTTGGCTTAATGTGGAAGTGCTAAAGGATGTAAACACCATATTGTATCCATGAACGGCATATCGGATTTATAATATGTTGTACACAGATGGATCATGGTCTGTACATATGTTCTAATGTTGGGGTAGTGATGTCATGAATATTAATGAGTAATGTGCTTGCTGACAGATTCTTCAAATAGGATAAATGAGCAACCATTTTTGCATCATACTTGCTATGATAATGTTAAATATTGTGCAAATACTAATGTTGTCAACATTTTCATTGATTTGCATGGCTTGTAAATAGATATCCTGGAACAAATATTTCATGATATGCAATGACATGACAGTTAATACAAATTTTGCAAATCAATCAGCTTATAGAAGAAAGAAAAAAAAAGCATTTTCATTTTGTTCTCTCTCCTTAATATCCCCTCTCCTAACCTTCTCTGTCCCTAACTCTTGAGCCTTAAATTTTAACACCCTTTTGGCACATTTGACTCTGACTGTTGCAGTTGCATTAAACATCAACAAACAAACATTGATGTATGAAAGTGCATTCATTTCCATTTTCTCATTTAAATAGTGTACCATGATTGTTTAAAGAAGATTAGCTGGTCCTGACAGACAGATTATAAATCTTAAGCATAACCCCATACCCATTTGGTAGGCTAGGTATAAAAGATAAAAGTCTTTTCGTTTTGAAAGATTTGGGATGAAAGGAAGCAATAAAAAGAATTACATAGACATTTTCAGCTGTCTTCTGGTTCATATGTCTCAAGTTTTGCCTATTTGACGTGATATTTTAAAGGAATATTCCCATGGAATTTCATTTTAATATATTTAATAGAGGTTAAACGAAACAGATTGGTGAAAAAACCAAAGTAATATCTTATTCCTACAAGAAGTTAATGAATTTTAAAGATTTTTCTTGTCTGCGTAAAAGAAATTGCTGTTCTGAGTCTTAAGTCATCATTACATCATCACAGCACCTCTGTACTATTTATATGTATATTTTTGAAAAATTGATTTTGTATTGTCTAAATGATTAGGAACATTTTTTCTCAAAAAATTATTAAGAATGGTGTACTAGAAATTTATAATAATATTTTCCAATCTGTTCTTTGTAACTTTTCCATTGTAACTTATATTTGAATTATGAAAAAAATTCAAAGAAATACATACAGATTAGTACAAGAAGGTGCTACTGTATGAGGACTTCACAATGATGACTTAGACCAAGTACAAAAGTCCTTTTTATGCAGGCAAGAAAAATCTTTAAAGTTCAATAATATTTTCTAGGAATGTGATATCAACATGGTTTTTTTAACAATCCGTTTCTTAATTTTTTCTCTATCAGATACACAAAATTGAAATTCCATGGGAGAAATATTCCTTTAATAATTTTAAGACTTCTTAATATTTTAAGAATATTTTGATAATGATTTTCAAGTGCTAATGTCTGCTATAAACCCAATTTAACAGCAACTATTTTTGAGTGATTAGTAACTGTAAGTGTAGGTTGAATAATACTTAATGTATATCATAGAAATGTTTAGTGGCACTTTCCACAGAAAAATGTATTTAAAAAAAATTCCTTGAAACACAATTGAGAGGTATACATCAAAAATAATTATATTCTTAGGAAATTGTTGTTCTTTGGAGGTTGGATATGATCTTTGGTGCATGCTTTTATAAACTTTTGATTGTGTTTCGACCATCATATTAAATGAAGGTTTACATGCTTATATGTTTCTGCAGCCAGTTTTACTTCAAGATCCATTTGCTATATGCCTCTGATCTTCGGGTGCTTCATAGATCATTTCAAATTGATTTTATCCAAACATGATTATTTCAGAGTACGTCAACCAATCAACTGCTTGGGGAATATTCCTTTGTTAACCAACCAATTATCTGCAGTTGATGGGGGATAAGTTGCAACAACAGTGCAAGTTTATTACTTTAGTGTAGTGTATTAAAATTACTGTATGGAAGCATATTTTTCCTATGCTTGATAACACAACCTTGTTGAATTGTAAAAGATAGATAATCCCCCAGTATTTGACTGGTGGATAAGATTTCCCCAGTATACGATTGGTTCATTATAGATATGTAAATTTTGGTCATGTAACATTAGAATAGTATTTCAGAAATTACTGAAACAGTTTTGAAATGGTCTATTGAGAGTGCTCAATTTTGCAGATCAATTCCCCTTATACCCTCGCCTTGCATCCATCATCTTTCTATTGGCAATGGCAGCATCAATTGATCTACCATCAATTTGTGGGAAATGAATTTTAACTAGTTGTTTGAACGATGATGGTGCAATCTTTTCAAATTGTAGCTTTTTGTTTTTCAGCGATGTGATGACTTGCTTTTCTTGTATCATAAGTAGCTGGTCATTTCTGAAAGATCTCACCCTGATGCTTAACCCGGGATACCTTGGGTTGCTTTCAGTTAATATTGTATAGTGTTTCAAGTTTTGAAATGGGTTGCCAGGTTTGAAGGGGTGAAGCAGTCCAACGTAAAGTGCAGGTGCCACCCTTTTTGCATTGCCTCTCAGTGAAATTGATTTGTAGTAGGTTATCTGGTACTGCTGCGTGTAGCCAGTCAATCTGACCGTCACTTCTTTTAACATACTTGTGTTTGAGGAATAAGTGGAAGTAGGTTGGAGATTCATCTTCAAAGTCCACTGATAGGGCTTGTAAAAAGAAGGAACTGCAATCCAGCATCAACTATGTGATGACTTCCCGGGTGTGTGAGATTTCTTATGCATATACCCAAGTGACATCCATAGATTCCTTTGATACTACACTCGTAGTAGTAAGTATCAAAACCCAGCCTGTCCAGTAGAATCTTTAAAAATGTATTAATGACGGTGCAGTTTCCTCCCTCTTTGTTGAACATGAGTTCCTTTATCCCTTGGAAATTGGGGAAATTCATGTCACGCATTAAGTAAATGTTGTGCCAGGGGATTTCCTGATGGGCTTGCCGCATGATTTCATTCACCAGTAAGACTCGCTGAAATCTGAGTTTCTGTTTTGGATTCTCAATCTTTAAAACATTGGAGAGGAAATAAATGGCTTCATCTCTTGTAAGAGGGAATGCTGCATCATCGGTTTCAGTTTCTGTAAAAAAAAATATGTAAACACATTTCAAGTTTATGATTACGGTGGTTTAAAATTCTCTAAAACCATGAAAATAGCTACAAAAAAGTCATTCAAATTAGTTGAAAAATTGATTATTGTACAGCTTTTTTAATTTTCTTGTCTTAATATGCAAACATAATGCAAATTTCTGATTTACAAACAGGCAGATTTCTTTAGTTTCTTATATGTTGATCTGTTATTTATTTTTCTCACCTGTGACAATATTTTGAAGAGAACTAGCTTCATCTGCTAATCGTTTTTTGATGTTACCCATATTTCATTCAACATACAGATGGCAAAAAGGCATATGGACTCAGATTAAGAGATAAATAAAAAGAGTATTAAGGAGAAAAATCTAATGATATTCCATACATACACTAATAGGTGTAGGAACGGAGGGCCAGGGGAGCACGTGCCCCCCCTCCTCCCCAGGAGGTTTGCAAAAAATGAAAAAATGGCCCCTTTGGAAAATGAAAAGTGTCCATCAACTACTGACCAAGTAGTAGGAAACTGGTGACTTTTATTAGTTCCATGTGGGGAGGGGGGTTCCTATTGGAAAAGTGACCCTTCCTGAAAATGTTTTTACCCTTTTAATTTCAAATATTAAAAAAAAAACCCATCACAATAAAAAAATAAAAAAAAAAAAGATGTAGAAAAGAAGGTTCAGTTTGGAAATTCAAATCAGATTTTCATTGTGCTCAAGCTTTCACAGATCTTGAATCCCCAAGAAAGTGACCTATGTTCACTAAAAACAAAAAAGATATTAAAGGTATAAGGACAGGTAGAGATTTTGCCATAAATATGTTCCTTTTAATATTCTGAACATTTCATTAATAATCTATCAATGGTTTTTATTCGTTTCTGAGATATTCATGAAAACTGGTGAAAAATTAAGCCTGCCAATTAAGGCTGGACTTCCACCATTAGAAATGGTGTGTGACATAAGAATAAAGACACAGTGAGGCCTACTACAATCCATAACATTTACTGTGTCATTGTGTCACATTGACCTAGGCTACATCTAAATATCAGTTTCATTGCATTATACATCAGAATATCCCTTAAATATAAATTAGCTAATTATTTTGTGACATTTTCTTGTGGATGAAATATTGACTCAAGATCAGTTCCATTTTGATTGGGGAACTCCACTTGTTACGTTAGGCTGTAAGTATTACTGTATGGTACACTAACTTTCACATAACGTTAGTGTTGTACTGTCCTACACTTACACCATGAAAAAACCAATACATAATGAACATATGTTTGGTGACCTAAAAAAAGCCAGATTATTCACATTTTGGAATCGATTTTGTTAGAAAGTGTTTGTGGTGAGTTTTTATGAAGGCCATTTGTATCAATTTATGCAAAGTGGTTGCTACCTGTCCATATACCTTTGTGGTGAGAGTTATGAGGGCCATTTGTATCAATTTATGCAAAGTGGTTGCTACCTGTCCATATACCTTTAAGTGAGGTTGGTATTGGTTATTTCATGTAATCAAGGAATGTTGTAGTCCATATTGCATATACTCTTGGTATATAAAACTTATTACCTCAGTACATATTATTCCTTTGTCAACAAAGTAGGTGAATATGCCATCTTTAGTTTTGTTCTTACTTGAAAGGAAATTACTCGAAAATAAGACTCTCAAAAGAATTATTACAAAAAAATTGCATTCCTGACACGATTAGCTCTTAAAATGTTTGCATCTGAAATTATACAATGGATCCTCTCGCAGAGTGGAACTGAAAATCAAAATCCTTGCATGAAAAAAATTTTAAGCATAAAAATTGGTTCATATAGAAGTGAAGCCTTAAAGATTTGTATTAAGTTTTTGATTAATCGGTCGAGACTTTTCAGTAAGATTTGGTTGACACACAATCCTAACTGATTATTTCAGGATGTTTGATTGAGCCTAATATTTTTAAAAGGGAATTAGGACATGAAAGTCATTTGTAGTGTTTTTCTATGTATGTAAGGTCATGAGGAGTACTAATTAGCTGCAGCATGACTTGTCCTTTCCCTTCAAAAATTTGTTTCAGCAAATGATAATCACAAACTTACTGAAGCAAATAATGAGATCACTTACCATAATTAAAATAACCACTCAACCACACAATAAGGACTTCATCCATTGCTAATTTAATACTCAGCACCAACTTCCACAACAACTCAGGACCAACAGGAGACCGAATACAGTGGAGCCATTGATAAGGGAAGTTTAATCCTAATTTGGTTTTCATAATAAAGAAAATAATGAGGAAAAGTCTGACCCGACCTGCTTATCTATCAGATTGGGTCTGATTGTTTTAAACTTTAAGGAGCAGAACAACTAATGTGTAATAGAGGGAGGAATTTGGGGCTAGGTTGGGTTTATAAGTGTGGGAGAGGGCAGGGATAAATTAGTTGGTCAAAATGAGAGGAAGATAATTTGGGTAGAGGGTGAGTGGGTGGGTAGGGAGGGTAGGTGAATATGGTGTTAAGGTGACAGGGTGTTACACAGCAAGATTGAAAAATGAATGGGAGATGGAGATTAGTTGTTGTGACTAAAATGTATCCAAGGCAAGTTATCAGTCATGAGGGGATTTTATCATTCTGCAATACCTTGTTGAAATGATGGTCAGTAAGGCTCCACAGTGTTTCACGTTGTGTACTATAGGTACCAAAAATTAATACTCATATTTAATCTATTCTGTTTTGAATAATCTTGTAATTTGAGCACTCCTTATAGTTTTCAGAAATAATGAGGATGGGACAAAAAATTAAATTGTGGTGTGAATTTGTGAAAATTGAAATTGTGAGAAATTATCACAATCAAATAATCGAACTATCATGCCGCTCTGAAATCATTTATTTTGGGGATGAAAAGGAAGAAAGTTTATAGCTAACTTACCGGTGAAAAGTCTGTTGGCAAATTCCTGCACAGTGGCATCAGGACTAATGTTGTTTTGACAACTGCTAGTTCTTAATGCAGCAAGTGATCCCGGAGAGAAAATGTTTGGTGAAAAATTGGCCATTGTGAAAGGGTAGGTGTCACTCTGAGATCAAAAACAAAAAAAAGCATGTTGATTCCGACAGGATTGAAACTTTCTTCAGGTTCTAAACATCTGCAGCTCATATTAATGAAAGTGATGGATAACAAGGTTGTTGTTGCACTGGACAACCCTCCCCCCTCCCCCCACTCACCCTCCCCAACCACCTCACCAACTAGCACTATGGGTTATATGAAGCATACAAAAGTCTTTGTGTATCTTATTGGATTTTTGGTTCCGATGCGATAGCATCAGGAACCTATGCGGTTATGATGGCGTGTGTGTGTGTATATGAGTGTGTATGTATTTGTGTGTATGTATGTGTGTGACGGCCAGCTTGTAAATGCAATATCTCAAGAACGATGGATTCCTGTCATATGTGATACACATATAGCCCATGGTCTGAAGATGTGCCCTATTCTTTTTTATTGTGATGTCATGCATATTAATGAGTAGGTGCACCTTAATGTAGAAATCTTGAAACATTCATATTTTAACAACCACATGTCTGTTTTGTTTTGTTTCATATTTAGTTTAATTATGTTGTTAGCTGGTATGTACATGTTCATGACATAAAAATGTTGAATTTGGGTAAAGAGCTTGTAAATACAGTCTCAAGAACAGTAAAATGGATTAATGTCATATTTGGTACACAGATAGCCCATGGTCCATAGATGTACCACTTTGTTTTTGATGATGATATCATGCATATTAATGTGGGTGGGGCTTAAAGTGAAAACCTTGAAAAACAACCACATGTCCGTTTTGTTTGCTTTTGTCAGTCCCATGTACAGGAGGAATGGGTCCTCAATAGAAAAGTGCCCCTTTCTAAAAATGAAGTGTCCCTTTTACTTAGCTTTGTTGCTTTAGACTCACTTTGGGATGGGGACCATACGACTTGGGAAGTGCCCCCTAATTGGTCGTACCACCCCCCCCTCCTCCCCCCTCTCCTCCCCCCTCCTCCCCCTCCCCCCTCCCCTCCCACACACACACTTTTTGAAGCCTCCTACACTCCTGTAGCCAGGGTGACCCTTTAGTTAAATTCTGACCCCAAAATCCATTGTTGTAATGTAGTAAACAGCTTTCTGATTAAAAATTGCCACAAAGTATAAATCTATCTGGTGCAGCTATGCTACTGTTACTCAAAGGTATGAAAGTAAGGCTCCATTCCCGGTGACCACTGGGCCATGTCGAAATACAATACTTGGCATGTACCAACCCTAAAATGTACTCTATATCATTGCTTTCTAGAGTTATAATTCATAAAGTGAGTTCTACTTTTGAACAAGATTCGGGTAAGTTACGATTTGACATGACAGCACTAGCATATGAAAACGTTCCCTAAGGGCTAACGTAGAGATAGGTAAGTAAAGTTCATGCATTTCTGTTTGCCCTGTTCATTCGTGGTATCATTTATAGTATGTACAGTATCAATCTTGGTGCCATCTTTTCTTTCTTCCATCTTGTTTAAAAATGCAAATGGGCTAAATATTTTTAATTTTTTGAAAATGGTATGAAGATTTTTAAGGCTACCCACATTTTTATTTCAGTACGCAATCTTGTAAGAGCAAGGCTTCAAACTTTTTCACTACTTTATGCATAGAAATTCAGAACATGAAAACATTCCCCAAGGACTACCGTAGAGGTAGATGTGTGAGTAAATCCATGAATTTCTGTTGTCCTGGTCGTCCGTGGTCTCATAGTATATGCATCATTGTTTGTGCCATCATTTCTTTCTTCTGTTTGAAGTTTCAAATAGGCTGAATTTCTTTTTAAAATACCATATGAAGCCTTAAAAGGCCGCACACATTTTATTTTAGTACGGAATTTTGTAAGTGCCAGGCTGCAAACTTTTAACTACTTTATGCATAGAAATCCAGAACATGAAAACATTCCAAAGGGCTATCGTAGAAGTAGGTGGGTGAAAGTAGTAAATCCATGAATTTCTGCTTGTGCTGCAGTGGCGGCACCCAAGTTTTGGTCATAGAGTGGGGGTGGACAAGAGGGCCAATTTTTTCTGATGGGGAAAAAAAAGCCTATACATCGGTCAAAATATGTCACTTTACCAAATTTTCTGGTGGGGCAAGTGAGGGAGGGGGGAGCGATCTCCTGGGGAGGGATACAGTCACTGTTGTCCTGGTCTCATTTCTACTACATGCAGCAGTGATTGAGATATGATTTCTTTCTTCCATGATTCTTACAAAGTCATAGACATACATGTTCCACCAGTATAATTATTGGGCCCAAAATAAAGTAAAGGGGGAATTTCATTTTTAGAAGGGGCACTTTTCCAACTAGGACACATTCAAACATTTCCAAGTGGGACCTATCATGGATTATCTAGGTGGCAAGCTACTGCACTTAATGACCTACAGTAGTAACATTTCAAGGTTGATGCAAAATTGAAATTGAGAACATTTGTTATTATTTGCCAACTGTTTAAAATTACTAAGGAAGGAGCAGTCAAGTTTCCTTAGGCGTACATATGATCAGATTGTCTTCAACTGAAAATCGCTTTGAAAATGCGCACTGGAGGAAAAAAGGTGGGCAAGATATGTTTCATCTATAACTGTGACATATAGTACAGTAGTTGCTGATGTAGGATAAGTGTATTTTCTCCTTGGGACGTACAACAAAAAATTCAAATGTAAACAAAAACAAAACATCGAAATTCATACAGAATAATGAATATAGACATCTATAGAAATTAAATGTTGTCACGCAGGGCGGATTTTGTATACACAAAGTGGAGGGAGTATGCCCCAGGGTTAATGTACCCCATCTACCTCTCCATCAGACTTGTTCTTAAAATATAAATATATGATTTTGAAACACATTGTTTAACTCTCAAAACATTTGTACTTTTGATATTATTAACTTTTCTCATTGCTTATGCTGTGAGCAAAGGCAGTCAAAGGGGTCAATTTCCAAGAACTTTGGTCTTGATTGTTGGATAATGGACTAATATAATGTAAGCAAACAATAAGACTCAAGAGAAGAAATATCCTTTTGATTCATGAATTGCCAGTTAGGAAATCCTATCAATCAGAATGAAAACAAAATTGTGCAGGAAAAACAAACAAAACTCATTTTAGATGATATAAAACAAATTAAATATAACATATCTAAACAGTAAAAAGGTTAAATAAATAAATAAACAAAAGTATACTTATCTCCCTAAAAGAAAGAAAAAGAAACTAACATTAGATTTTAATGGAATATGAAATAGACAATCATGACCAAAATTGTATCAAATAAACTCTACACCAATTTCACTGTAGGCTATTCTTATTATATTTTGATAGGGAATAGGAAGAGGAAGGGGGGGGGGGAGGGGGGGAGACGCCCACGATTTCATGGCCATCATGATTGGTACACTTCAGGCCAGGGCACGTGTATCCATACATTGTTTAGCATTAGTTAACAAAAGTTATAAGCCGTTTTATATCAATTTTATTGTGCAACTCAGTGGTTGTTGCCATCTTGTATTGGTCAATTACCAATGATATGCGAGGGCAAAGGTCAATTTTACTGCAGCATATTGTGAAAAATACATTTTATAATACATATATGCATGGTGTCCATATTTCAACACAATTTTAAGCCTAAGCTAGTATTTTTACATGTAAGCGTATACGTAGTCCCCTAGTAGTACCGTTAGGCAAATGATGCTAAGATTGTCCAGCAAACCTTGAAACAATATTGATTCTTAAACTTTGTCTCGCACATAATGAAATCACTAACTCAGGAATTTACGTTATTATGACGTACCAAAAAAGCGTGAAAACAAACAAAAACGGAGCCGAATTTAAGGTACGGATCTGGATACACTCAGGTTGAAATCACGATATTACGTATTATCGTTGATGCGTGATATTACGATATATAGTTCAATCGTGATTTATTGTTGTATAGTTAAAACGTTAGCAAGTGTTCAGAATTTCGATATGAAATTTTATCGTGATCACGATAGATGACGGATGGCTAATCTAATGTGGGCGGTACTGTATGTGGTATGTTCATGTTGTTAGCTGATGTGTACATGTTCACTATGTAAAAATGTTTAATTTTGGTAATATGCGTAGTGGGCGGGACTTAATGTGATTTAGTAAACAAAGCTTGTAAACATGATATCTCAAGAATGGTAAGCTGATTTAATGTATTATGTGGTACTCAGCTAGCCCATGGTCTGTAGATGTGCCTTATTGTTTTTGGTGGTGATGTCGTGCATATTAATGAGTAGGTGGGGCTTTATATAAAAATCTTGAACTGTTCATATTTTAACAACCGCATGTCTGTTTTGTTTCATATTTGTTATAATATTGGTAGCTAAGTAGTATGTATGTTTTCATTGTATAAAGACATTGATTTTCATTAATATGCATAGTGGGCGAAGCTTTATATGATTTGTAAACAAAAAGCACAAGTAATATATTTAATATCTCAAAAACCATGAACTGGATTCATGCCATGTGTGGTTCATAGATAGCTCATGGTCTGCAGATGTGCTCTAATGTTTGTGGTTGTGATTTCATGCATATTAATAAGTGAAAATTTGAAGTTATGAATGATGAACTGTATGTCCGATTGGGCATGATAATGTTGTTGGTTATTTTGTACATGCTTATGTTATCAACATAAGATGTCATTAGTAGGCATGGTAGGCGTGGCTTAATGTAAAAATGCTAAATGATATAAACACCATACTGTATGTATCTCATGAAGGGTATATCAGATTTATGTCATATGTCGTACACAGATGAATCATGGTTTGTACATATGTTCTAATTGTTGTAGAGATGGTATGAATATTAATGAGTGGGCGGGGCTTACTGAAACATTCTTCAAATAGGATAAATGTGCAACCACTTTTACATCATATGAGCTTTTATAATCTTTTTAATTATGGTGCAAATGCTTATATGTTGTCAACATTTTTATTGATCTGCATGGTGGGTCTGGTTTGTGAATAAATATCATGGAACAAATACTTCATATGCACTGACATGACATTAATACAAATTTTGCAATCAATCAGCTATATAAAAAAGCCTCGGAACCACAAAACCTTTTGGTTCTGGTTGGTTCTTGTTATCTTGTGACATAAAAAATAAATGGGTTAGGGATACACTGAATATCTGGTCTGGCCGGATAGTGACAAAAACTCCGGTTCCTGTTCCGGCCCGATCTGAACAAAAATCCGGCCGGATTATTCTAAAAATATGGCCAGAATTAATTCTTAAGATGGTGTGGTAATAACCTAATTTTAAGTAACATTTAAATTTAAGTAAGATTTCTCTAAAATTGATAAAAACTGTCAAAGTAACAAAAAAAAATACAGTTTAACATGATATTTTACTTAAAATTCTTAAAAGTTTGAGCTACTGTTAGAAAAATTAACCAAACCAATGATACATGACCAAAATGATACTGTACAACTGAATTGTAATGAAATAAGCTTTTCATAGTATAGGGCCTACAACAATCAGTTGGTATGATAAAAGGGAAACATTTCTGGTAGCATTTATCAAGGTAACAGTGTAATACAACCCCCTAGCTTAAACGATCCAGAAAGGGACAGGAATGTCACTGACCAAAAGGGGTAGGGATGCCACTGACCAAAAGTGGCAGGGATGTCACTGACCAAAAGAGACAGGGATGTCACACACCAAAAGGGGCAGTGATGTCACTTACCAAAAGGGACAAGGATGTCACTCACCAAAAGGGAAATGGATGTCACTTACCAAAAGGGGCAGGGATGCCACTCATCAAAAGGGGCGGAGATATCACTCACCATAAGGGACAGGGATGTCACTCACCAAAGAGACATGGATGTCACTGATTAAAAGGAGCATTTACAAGGCACCAAGGGCACTTTGATGGCAGGTTTGAATGCTTACTTTGAAATGTAAATAAGGGAATAATTAATGCAATAAGTAGTGTCCCTGCATATTGCCAGGAGAATTATAATCAGTATGGAAAAAAAAAGGTAAAATAGTTATCAAAAGTGTGTTCTTGTGAACAAAATGTAGCATTCTTAGTGAAAAGGGGCAGGGTGGATGCAATAAGGGCACGGTGGAGCACCCCTCTGAAAACATTAAACTAGGAACCTGTAATCAATTTGTGCAGTTAAATTTGACTATAGACATTCCTTATTCCTGTAATTGTTTATTGCCTCTTTACTTTACCTCTTTTTCTTCATAATTTTCATCTGTGTTTAACCACCCCTTTATATTGTTAAATATCTGAATTCCAGTAAATTATATAATGCAACATAAAATACATGTAGTCTCTTTTCAGATAGATAAAGCAGAAAAGTTTCCATCTAATGGGGTCATTTACATTACAATGGAATATCATCAATCATCTAAAAAACAAATTATTTGATAACACTTCTAGTGAGTTTTTAGCATAATTAAGCACATTGAAATTCATCCACATGACATAGCTCAGAACATTTTCTTCCATTTTAGACTGGTATACACAATGATGTTTTTTTTTTATTCTAAAGAAAATATCTATTTTTACAAAAAAATGTATAATTAATTAGTTGTAAATAGTTTCATTCTTTACAACCCATTTATTTGCTTTCTTTCTCAATATATGAGCTTTTTAAATGTGACTTTTGCACAAACTTCAAAGTGCACTGTTTTTCAAATAAACACATTTACATGTATCAAGCAATCATTAAAAAACTTTTGTTGCAGTTATTACTTATATTTATTAGATAACATACACCACTCCTAAGTCCTATTTAATCTTTTACAGGGACTTTACAACTTCTTACAAGTTATATACTTCAATGTAGATATTCTCCCTTTCCATAATTGCATTTGGTTAAAGGATTACTTTAGTGGTCAAGCATGTCCATCTTATATGAAAAGAGGACTTCAAAAGAAACAAAATGGTGAAGAAAGCATTCAAAATCTTATTCCGTTAAGGAGATATTCAGGTTTAAAGCTCTGTCTTATCTGTGTAGAAATGACTGGTGTAGTAAGGAACCATGAAAAACTACCATGGAAAGTTGGCATCTTCATCCTCACATTCTTAACAACTGTTAATGTATTTTAAAGAATTTTTTTTTTTTCTTAAGTTTTTCATTATTTAAATTATTTTTCCTAAACTTTCTTCAGTAGTATATTATAGATACCCCTCCTATATTAAGTTTAACTACTTTTTTATCCCATGGTATTTAAGCTACAAAATTGCAGGACAAATTATAATAGAATACATAAAGACTGAGGAATCTGAACTAGAGGAATCATAAATAGTCTGATTTCAGTCGCTTCTACACATGATGTTACCAAACTTAAAACTTAGATATCCTCTTTTACAAAATAAGATTTTTGACTGCTATCTTCACCATTTTTTTACTTTTGAAGTCCTCTTTCATTTTAGATAGACTTGCTTGATCCTTGAACTAATCCTTTAAGGATTTCTTTTTTGTAAGGGAAAAATCCGGTCTGACCGTATTTACTCTAAGATCTGGTTAAATCCGGTTCCGGCCAGATCCAAAAATTTGGATCCGTAGTGACAAATGGCATGCGATCCAAGTCAAACCACTTTATGGGTCCAGGGGGAAAATGGGTCCAGGGGTCAAAGCCCCTGGAAGCTCTGAAGATTCATTGTAATTGACATTAATGAAAAACTCACTAGCTTTGAGTCTGTTTTAACCCTCCTTATTTCTGGCAGAGCAAGTCTTTAAATTTTCCACGTGACCTTTTGTTGAATTAATAATGTCATTCTAAAAATCATCACAAATTGTAAGATCATTTCCAATAATAAAGTCTATAGTGTGATGTACCCAGCATGTCCAGTTTCGGAGATGTACAGTAGGACAATACCAATAATGTACCCACTCCCGTACATACGCCCCTGAAGGTACACTATGAATATCGCCCTATATCTCTTAAACTGGACATGCTGGGAACATCACACTATAGACTTTATTAATGGATATGATCTTACGATTCATTTGGTATCCTTTTTAAAAAGATTGGTAAATTTGTCGGTTTTAACCTGTATAGTGACCAGTCAAAAGTTTGATGACCGTTAGCATATTTCCAACCATAGCAAGATATTCGAAGGTCAAAGATATGACAAACTATCATACCTTTTTGAATTCCTTATGACCAGCTGAGTAATTTAATACATTTGTTAATAGGATTGGCCATTTAACATTTTTGACCCCATACTAACCTTTGACCTTGAATTGCTCCTGACCTAGACTTCAAAAACCAGGCACCTCTCTCTAGAATTTTTCTATAGGACCTAAACATAAAATGTACAAAGTTTGGTGCTTTAATCCAATGTGTATAGATATGAGCCAAAACCATTTTGACATTGGAGCATTTTAAGCCTAAATACTGTTATAATTACCAGAACAATTTATTCTGTTAAACCAAAGTCATCTTTTCATTGATCAGTTATTCTGTACATTCTCTTAAATCTACTATTTACAAATTTAGAATGATTTACCGAGTGACTTACCTTACATACACAACTGAAAAAAGCCCACTTTGCTGTGTTTCATGCCCTGTTGTACACTGATTTGATCATACCAGGAAAGTAACAATTGCTTTATCACACAGTAACTCTTAGGATAACTACAAAGTAGCCTACTTCATATGCATGTTGATCTCTTTCAAAGAATTAGTTGAATAGTGATTCAGCTGTTTTGGCATTCATCACATGGTTGTAGTTCTTTACGTACTTTGACCTTTTGGATTCTCAGTGACAATTCTGATTAAATGTTATATATTTTTGGTCAGACATATCCTTCTTTAGAAGTCAAGGTTATGACTTTCATGAATATTTCTATGTATCTTTTATACTTTTATGTGTGAGTATGGAGATACACACTGACTAATAAGCACTGACAACTGCATGCTGTTTGTTTTATATTTGGTATAATTATGTTGTT
>JAIGNY010000381.1:5000-20000 GCA_020152595.1 Chiridota heheva
TTTCGTGTTAATGAGCTACATACGAGCAAAATCACATTTAGCCCTGCCCACTACGCATATTAATGAGATTCAAAAGTTTTACACACTACCTACCAACATTACTATTTAAAATATGAAACAAAACTTACAAGCGGTTGTTGAAATATGAACATTTCTAAATGTTTAAACTAAGCTCTGTCCTTTCATTAATATGCATGATATCAGCATCAACTTTTATAGGGCAAATCTGCGGACCATGGGCTACCTGTATACCACATATGACATTATCCAATGTGTCGTTCCGGAGATTTCGTGTTTACAAGCTCTATTTGGCAAAACCACATCAAGCCCCGCCCACGACGCATATCATGCGATTCAACGTTTTTTTTATACTATGAACACGTGAACACTATCTAACAACAATATTATACTAAATATGAAACAAAACGGACAAACACTTGTTGAAATATGAGTATCTAAAGAAAATTATATTAAGTCCCGCCCGATCATAAACATGTATGACATCAACACTAAAAACAATATGGCACATATACGCACTATGGGCTATCTCTGTACCACATACGACATGAATCCAATGTACCAATCTTGAGATATCGTATTTAAAAACTTGGTGCAACACACTCACCCACCCACCAACCCACCACCCACCCACACACGCACACATACATACATACATACATACATACATACACACACACGCACACACACATACATACATACACACATACATACATACATACATACATACATACACACACACACACACCCTCGCACACATACATACATACATACACACATACATACATACATACATAAATACATACATACATACATGCATACCTACCTACATACCTACATACATACATACATATATACATACATACATACATACATATATACATACATACATACATACATACATACATACATACATACATACATACATACATACATACATACATACATACATACATACATACATACATACATACATACATACATACATACATACATACATACATACATACATACATACATACATACATACATACATACATACATACATACATACATACATACATACATACATACATACATACATACATACATACATACATACATACATACATACATACATACATACATACATACATACATACATACATACATACATACATACATACATACATACATACATACATACATACATACATACATACATACATACATACATACATACATACATACATACATATATATATATATACATACATACATACGCGGACCAGATAGGTTTCTGATGTTGATTGCATCGGAATCAAAAATGAAGAAAATATTCCGAAAATGAGGAAAACTTTTCGAAACTCTTCGAAAATTGAAGCAAATTTCACGAAAATTGACGGAGATTTAACTAAAATTTAAGATTTCCGTAAGGAAAGATGCCATGACGGAATCTGACTCTTCAAAATCAATTTGTTAGATCTTCATTATTGGAGGATAAAGGGGGGGGGGGGGGTCGGGGGGAGCAAGTGGCGGAAATGGTATTTGGCCCCCAGTACAATTATTGGGGTCCTTGGCCCACACCCGCCTCCCGATTCCTACGTCATTGATGTATAACAATTATTGTAGAATCGATTATTATAGAACCAGTGGCGCCGAAAGCGGTGTTTAGGGTTAGTCCCCAGATCTCCAATTTACATTAAAAGACATTGTAACAGCAAAGATATTAAGTAAGCAAATACTGAAAGGATGTCAGGGTTTGACCCCCAACGATCAAAACCTTCCGGCACCGTTGGCACAAATCCACAGTTGACCAGTTTTAAAACAAAATTCGACCAATTATGTGAGATTATTGGTCAGATAACGACTAAATTGATATAAAATTGGATATCCAATTTTGTCGTTTTCCTAAGATTTTGGGAAATCTTGCCAATTTTATGGCAGAATAATAAGTTTATATATAGATAAAATAATGGATTCTGTACTATATACAAGTATACGATTATAATGAATGAGTAATACTGATGGGTTGAAACTTACCTTTGAATGTTAAGTTTAGACTTGGGGTGCGGGCGCCCTCTTTCTAATCAGTAGACCAAATGAAGAAACACAGTAGTCTTTGCGTTGCCAATTTATTTCTTCAAATCATGCGCAGCATGAATGGTAAAACTGAAACATAAAATAAAAAGACTAATAAGTGATCTGTACAATAAGCATTGAAAATACATGAACACCCATAGCACACTTACACAAAATTATAACTCCGCCCAGTCCACTCCACAACACTCACAACCACTAGACGAATAAATATGCATATGTGAAAATGTAAATATGAATATGCAAATGTAAAAAATATGAATACGCAAATGTAAAAATGCAAATATGAATATTCAATGTACTCAGGTACAACAAAGTCAGGTACGGCGTAACCTCAAATCACAAGCAAACTAGCCAATGAGGTAACAAGTGAAAAACCAGCACAAACAATCGCCAAGGAAAATAAATCAGTGTCATGACATCCGGACAATTAATCAACGGTGGAACCATATAAAACTTTCATGCCACGATACACAACACAATACTGCAATAACTACAAACACTTACAAAATGTAATCTCCAAGCTCAAGTGCCCCTGAATCACAGTTACTCAACTTGAAACATCTGAAATCCCTCAGCGGTCGTTACCTCACCTGGGAAAAGAATCAACAATAAAACAATTCTGAGAATACAAATCTAGATCAACAATATAATGGTACCATAGACCTGCACCTCTAACCAGATATGCTTCCAACACATATAATCCATAACTGATAGCAATCAAACGCACCTAATCAATGACGAACCTCATGAATATTCATAAATCAAAAGGAAAATCGACGTGGGGGGTCCTTAAGCAAGTGCTCAGTTAGTACAAAAACTAAGTTCACAAGGGTTCAAAAAACAAGGAGAAATACCCCAAATACATCATAAAGCAGTACGCCATATACATCAAAAATATCTGTAAAACATGGACATCATCATGGTGGTAACTACGAGGCTAAAAAAAACAATCAAACATATGAAATTCTACGCTCGAAAATCAAAGGTAGGACCCCGTGAAAATAAGATAATCGCCAAAGCACATACTTGCGACATAAGAGGACAAAGGCGGCATCACTGGCGATAACGGCTCACAGAACATCACAAATAAATCAATAAACCATTGTAAAAAACAAACAACAAATGTAAGAAACTGAACAGAACTCACCAGAACATCATCATAGATACAAAACCAATGAATATCGGCAACTAAAGCGGAAAACCTCACAATTGAAGGCAGTCAAACTTTAAGGCATGTTGCAAAAACTTCAACAAAAGAGAAAGTGCACCTCGCCGAGAATAGAGGGCGCTCAAGTAAACACAAAGGGGGCACAAGAAAAATGCGCGATCAGCACACTCCCCCCTGTGATAATGGCAATATCACACACACAAAGAAACAAAACTGAAACCAACAAGACAAAATCTGCCAAAAACAAAACCAGCCTAACCGGTCTCAAACAAGCAAAGGCCCACAAAGACACAAGAGACATTGCACAAAAAATATTAAAAAATCAAGGTAAGGCTTAAATACAATGTCCAATTCAATCACATAAAACGTTGACTTAGAGTTCATGGAACCTCACTACATAGTCCAAAACGAAAATAAGGTTCTAGAGTTAATCTCTCGGAATACATAGGGGCTAAACCGGTACTAGGAGCACCAACTCCCTGACAGGTCGCAACATCGTCTTCTTTACTATCCCATTGGTTGGTTGTCGGACTAGTTCGGTCCTGTCGTCTGCTACTACCTCTACGCGGGCTTTCCTTACACGACCATCACTGCTGGATATGACGTCAACAACTTTGCCCAATGGCCAATCATTTCGATGGGTCTCCTGGTTGACAAGGACGACATCACCAATCTTTAGGTCTCGTTTGGGAACCTGCCATTTGCTTCTTGTCTGGAGCAGGGGTAGGTAGTCTTTTCGCCACTTATTCCAGAACATGTTGGACAGGTGTTGGACTCGACGCCACTGACCCCTTAATAGGTCCTTCTGGGTAAACGGTCCATCGGGTGCTGTTACTTGAGATGGTTTCATCGTTAACAGCATGTTGGGTGACAGATTCAGCGGCAGTTCTGGGGTACTACTATCCGGTAGTAAGGGACGGGAGTTGATTATGGCCGCTACTTCAGCCATAAGGGTGGTGAAGACTTCATGAGTCAGCTGACTTGGCTTGACGTCTCTCAAAATTCCAGCGAGGATGCGGCGTGCAATTCCAATCATCCGTTCCCAGGCTCCACCCATATTCGAAGCATGGGGCGGGTTGAAAACCCACTTACAAGCCATGACTCAGCAAGTACCTCTTGACAGATTCAGTGTCTCCAATCTGACGTCCAATCTCATTGCATGCGCCTACAAAGTTTGAACCACAATCGGATCGGATCTGCCTGGCTGGACCTCTCATGGCAAAGAATCTTCTCAAGGCGTTGATGAAGGAGGAACTGTCCATGGATTCTAGAACTTCAATGTGAACACCTCTGGTCACCATGCATGTAAATAGTGCAGCCCATCTCTTAGGTTGACTGGAACAGGCCCTGGTTCTGCGACTGTTTATAGCAAACGGTCCGAAAACATCCACACCAACAAATGTAAATGGTGGTGCTTCACTGACCCTCTCTTTCGGCAGGTCGGCCATGATCTGGTCTTGGTGTTTTCCCCTCAGTCTGCGGCAAGTCACACAATCCTGAATTACCTTTGATACTTGCCTCTGACCTCCAATCATCCAGTAACCCTCGTTCCGCAAGGTACCCAGGGTGATATGTCGACCCTGGTGACAACACCTCTCGTGGAAATGCTTGATGAGAAGCTTGGTCACATGTTGGTCTTTCGGAAGGATCGTTGGGTGAGTTACTCTGTCCGACAGATGAGCGTGCTGTAATCTTCCACCAACTTTGAGGATTCCATCACTGTCAAGAAATGGGTTGAGTGTGGCTAACTTGTTGTTCTTACTCATCTTTCCTTTTGTCAATTCGGCTGTTTCTAAAGAAAATGCTTTGCTCTGAAGGCTCTTTAATATAGCAGTTTCTGCTTTCTGGGCTTCTTCTACAGCTCTGGCCTTTTCACAAACATGCCATCCTTTGCATTCCGACTTTACCTTGAAGGAATTTGCGATGTGTACCAGGTTTGTCGTGGCTCTGACTGCTGACTTCCAACTGGAAAATTTGGCAAATCTTTCCACACCGAGAGTCGCAGGTTCTAAGACAACCTTGTTGCAGTTAATCTCTACAGGACACACCTCTGGGTCGTCTACAAGAATGTCAACTTCTACCTTCCCTTGGTCGTTGTCTGTCTGCAGGTGCTGTTGCCATAGAAAATCTGGTCCTGCAAGCCACATAGAGTCATTTAGCTCTGTTGCTGGAATCGACCTTGAAGCTTGGTCAGAAGGGTTCTTTTCTGATGAAACATACATCCATTGCTTCGGACTAGTAGTTCTCAGTATTTGGTTGACCCGATTGCACACATAAGTGCGGAAACGACGTTTTGTGTTGGTTATATATCCTAACACTACCTTGCTATCAGTGTAAAACTTGGATTCATCTATCTCCATCTGCAGCTCTTGGGTGACATACTTTTCAATTTCCGTTGCCACCACCGATGCACAGAGCTCCAAGCGTGGTATGGTTGTCGCTGCTTTAGGCGCGAGTTTGGCTTTACCCATTACTAAACGAACATGCACTTCTCCGTCATCTGCAGTAGTCCTCAAATAACAGATAGCACCAATGGCTTTGTTAGAGGCATCTCCAAACGTGTGCAGTTCCCTTCTAACTGCCTGAGAAGAGGGAAATGGGGCATACGGTCGAGGTATTTGTACATCCGCCAAAGCACTTAAAGAATCTCTCCACGTTTTCCATTCTCTGAGCAATCCATCTGTAAGGGGTTCATCCCAACCGACTCCACCTTGTGTCATCTCACGAAGCAGCATCTTTCCTTTAATAATCACAGGCGCTGCCAAGCCTATGGGGTCGAAAACACCATTTACTTCTGAAAGGACCTTCCTTTTGGTGTTGGCGTTTTGATTGGGCTCTGCTAACCGGAATGTAAAAGCATCTGTTTCTAAGTTCCAACATACACCAAGAGTCCGCTGTACGGCTACCTCATGTTTTGATGAGAAATCTGCCTCAGCAAGGTCGGACGCCAACTCACTTTGGTCGAAGGCAGCCAATACATTTCTGTCGTTCGATGCAATCTTGTGAAGCCGAATATTAGCTGTCTGCAGCATATCCCTGGTCCTTTTGAGTGCATCCACGGCTTCTTCCACTGTGGGTAGGGACTTCAAGAGGTCGTCCATGTAGAAATTTGTTTCCACAATCTTCCTAACGTCTGCGCCGAAACGCTTCTCGCCTTCTTCCCCAGTTTTCCTTAGCCCACTGATGGCTACAGCTGGAGACGGCTTGTTTCCAAAAATGTGGACGGACATTTGGTAAGTGATGATCGTCCCCTCAGGATTGTTGTCTTCGTACCACAGGAACCGAAGATATCTCCTATGGTCCTCTCTGACTTTGAAGGCATAAAACATCTGCTCTATGTCTGCGGTAATCGCTACAGGTTCTGCACGAAATCTGATGAGTACACCCAGCAGCTGATTCATAAGATCTGGACCACCTAGCATGACATCGTTTAATGAAACGCCCGAATACACAGCACTGGAGTCGAAAACCACCCTTAACTTGTCTGGTTTACGAGGGTGATACACGCCAAAGTGTGGTAGGTACCAGACCTCACTGGTTTTTGTTGGGGAATCTTTACACTCAATCGGAATCTTCTCAGCAAGATTTTTGTCTAGAATCTTTCCCATGAACTCAAAGTAGTGCTCTTTCTTTCTTTCATCACTGGTCAGGGACTTCACAAGGCTTCTCATTCTTGATTCCGCCTGGCTTCTGTTGTTAGGTAGCTCCCTACGGTTCTTTCGGAAAGGCAATGGAGCGCACCAATTTCCAGCTGAATCTTTCACCATCTCCTTGTCCATCAATTCAGTGAATTCCTTGTCATCTGAGGAAGGACCCAAACTTTCATCTAAGGAGGTGCTCGCAAAGACATTCTCTCCTATCTCTCTTTCCTCCAACAGGCACTCCTTCACTTTGATCATATTGCTGCATGGCTGAAAGTTTACAGACATTCGGCCATTCTTCAGAACCTGAGTAAAAAAGGTTGTCA
The DNA here is from genome assembly GCA_020152595.1 of Chiridota heheva. NCBI lineage: Eukaryota > Metazoa > Echinodermata > Holothuroidea > Apodida > Chiridotidae > Chiridota > Chiridota heheva. The sequence continues at coordinate 12,236 of JAIGNY010000381.1, forward strand.
CAGTATCTTTGGCCATGTGCTTGCGATCACCTCTGACGTGTGCTCCATCCAGACAAACCTCGCCAACGACTACCCATCCTAAGTCCAAACGATGAGCCCAAGGTTGATAGTCTTCGCCATTTATCACCTCTCTGATTTTGTGGAATTGAGGAGCATCTCTGCCAAGGAGAATGGATATCTCCGCATCTTTGTGTAGTGGTGGTAGCTTCGTCGCGATTTGTTTCAGATGCTTAAAGGCTAAGGCAACTTCTGGTGTGGGAATTTCGGCCCTATTCCCTGGAATGTTATTACACTCAAACAAAATGGGGGCTGGAGCTTTGACAGAACCATCCAAACTCTCTATCGTAAGGCCTTCAAGTTTCCTTCCTTGCATTTGTTGGGCACCATTTACTGTCTTTACTGCATAGCTTGTTTTGTTTTTCGTAACGTTGAGGCGATCCAAAAGATTTTCGTCAATCAATGATCCGTCACTCTGGTCGTCTATCAGCACATAAGTCAGAACCACTTTTTCCGGGTTATCCTTTAAGTATGCCTTGGCCAAACATATCTTAGCACAGGATCTTCCTTGTTGCTTTTTGCCACATACCTTTGTGCATCTTGGAGTCACAGTCTCGTGGATGGGAACTGGTTTGTGCATCACCGATAGATGTTCCCTACCGCAAGTGTCACACTTTACTCCAGCCTTGCAGTTACGGGCGAAATGACCTGCTTGTAAGCATTTGAAACACAACCGATTCTCCCGTATCAGGATGGACTTCTCCTCAAACGGTTTCTCCTGAAAACTACGACACTCCTGTAGTTCGTGTGCGGAGTTGTGGATGGGACATTTAAATGATTTCGCCTTGACGCCAGTCTTCCTTACTGTGACAGCTTGTTTCTGCAGGGTACGGATGTTTATGGACTTGACATCTGCTGCCATGAAGCTGGGGTCGTTTTGTATGCGAGCTTGGTCCTGGACAAATTTCACGAATATTTCAAATGGTGGGAAGGGAACAGAGTACTTCTCCTTGTGCTGGTACCCTTTGTCCCGCCACCTCAGCCGAAGCCATTCTGGTAGTTTCTGAACAAGTGGCTGTAATCCACGAGATGAATCCAAAACCAGAAGTCCAGGGTACTGCTTGCTTTCCTTTACATATTGCGTCTCCAGCAAAAGAAATCCAAACTCCTCCAACTTTGCATGATCTCTAGCCGATAATTTCGGGAAATCTTCCAGCCTCTGCATTAAGTCATGTTCTACAGCCTCAGCAGATCCGTGCCGCTCATCAAGGTGCTTCCAGATACGCTGAAGGCCTTCTTCTGGTCGGTCAACATGTGTGTCATAAATTCTCTGGACTAGAGAATTGCCCTTTATGTTGTTAATGATCAAATCAATTTCTTGCACAGGACTCAGTTCCAGGTCTCTCGTTGCCTGTTTGAAACTTGTCTTCCAAGACCTATACTCCCCAGGGCTTCCAGAAAACAACCTTATCCCACTCTTTACAAGGTCTTTCTTCAAAAACATGTTGCCGAGGGAATTCAGGTGTGACAGGTCCACATCATTCTTTGAAGCAACTTGATGTTGTGTGTCAAACATTGCAGGGATAGCCCCCAGCTCATCACTTGGCAAAGTCCTGTGAATATACTGGAAATTTTGAGGTACACTCTGGACAGGGTGGTACGCAGGGCCAGACCTTTCAACATGGTTCGCAGCAGCCATAGCGCTCTCCGGTAACTGCTCTACACCATTTGGAATTGTGTAATTCGCCGGGTCTGTCCGTAATTCTACATTCACCGGAGCCGCGGTGTTCTCCTGAACATGTTGAATTGGGTGATTTTCGGGAGAATTATGTTGCTTATCGTTCACCCCCGGGAAATGTTCTGTGACGTACTGTGTGGTGCGTTGGGTTGGATCCGCATTCGGCAGTAACAAATTAGGTCTTAATACTGACCTACCTTCCTCTGAGACAGCCGCCTCCAAAACCCCAGCCTCTGCCTCAGCCATGGCATACTCTTTCTCGGCTCCAAGAACCAGCAGTGCGTTGGCTAGTTCTCTTTCTTGCTGCCGTAGACTGGCCTCCTTCTTTGCGAATTCTATATTTGCCTTGAGGGCCTGTGCCTTGGCTCTGGCTTGGACGGCTGCAGAACTCGTTGTTGACCTTGAACTCCCACGTTGGGATGAGGCCTTTGTATCATCAGAGTCGGTGATTTCTTCAATCATCTTGAGTGGAGTATTTTTTTTACTGTTAAGTTTAGACTTGGGGTGCGGGGCGCCCTCTTTCTAATCAGTAGACCAAATGAAGAAACACAGTAGTCTTTGCGTTGCCAATTTATTTCTTCAAATCATGCGCAGCATGAATGGTAAAACTGAAACATAAAATAAAAGACTAATAAGTGATCTGTACAATAAGCATTGAAAATACATGAACACCCATAGCACACTTACACAAAATTATAAACCGCCCAGTCCACTCAACAGCACTCACAACCACTAGACGAATAAATATGCATATGTGAAAATGTAAATATGAATATGCAAATGTAAAAATGCAAATGTAAAAATGCAAATATGAATATGCAAATGTAAAAATGCAAATGTGAATATTCAATGTACTCAGGTACAACAAAGTCAGGTACGGCGTAACCTCAAATCACAAGCAAACTAGCCAATGAGGTAACAAGTGAAAAACCAGCACAAACAATCGCCAAGGAAAATAAATCAGTGTCATGACATCCGGACAATTAATCAACGGTGGAACCATATAAAACTTTCATGCCACGATACACAACACAATACTGCAATAACTACAAACACTTACAAAATGTAATCTCCAAGCTCAAGTGCCCCTGAATCACAGTTACTCAACTTGAAACATCTGAAATCCCTCAGCGGTCGTTACCTCACCTGGGAAAAGAATCAACAATAAAACAATTCTGAGAATACAAATCTAGATCAACAATATAATGGTACCATAGACCTGCACCTCTAACCAGATATGCTTCCAACACATATAATCCATAACTGATAGCAATCAAACGCACCTAATCAATGACGAACCTCATGAATATTCATAAATTAAAAGGAAAATCGACGTGGGGGGTCCTTAAGCAAGTGCTCCGTTAGTACAAAAACTAAGTTCACAAGGGTTCAAAAAACAAGGAGAAATACCCCAAATACATCATAAAGCAGTACGCCATATACATCAAAAATATCTGTAAAACATGGACATCACCATGGTGGTAACTACGAGGCTCAAAAAACAATCAAACATATGAAATTCTACGCTCGAAAATCAAAGGTAGGACCCCGTGAAAATAAGATAATTGCCAAAGCACATACTTGCGACATAAGAGGACAAAGGCAGCATCACTGGCGATAACGGCTCACAGAACATCACAAATAAATCAATAAACCATTGTTCAAACTCAAAAAAACAAACAACAAATGTAAGAAACTGAACAGAACTCACCAGAACATCATCATAGATACAAAACCAATGAATATCGGCGACTAAAGCAGAAAACCTCACAATTGAAGGCAGTCAAACTTCAAGGCATGTTGCAAAAACTTCAACAACAAAAAAAGTGCACCTCGCCGAGAATAGAGGGCGCTCAAGTAAACACAAAGGGGGCACAAGAAAAATGCGCGATCAGCACGCGGAAATATTTAAGACCAGACTTGCCAACGGCACTAAATAGAGGGGATTCTGAGTCCGAAGGGCCGCTCCCAGCGATTTCAAAGTCATTCAAGAATATTGGACACGATTTTAGAAGACATTTAAATAGTTTCTAATCTGCTGCACGGGAACTATTTCATTGGTTTACTTAGTCCGTCGGACATCGTTCTTCTATGCCTGATAGTACACCTTATTTTGGATGGGCGCAGAATGCGCATCTGTAAAATTCCAACCAGTACTGTTAAAGGTAGACTTGTGCGCCGGCGCCATCGGCGCACAAGTCTATCAGACCGCGTCTGCTGGACCTTGGCCAGACCGCCCTACAGCCCTACTTGATAATTAGATAATAAGATTTTTATCATTTGAAACAAGTAAAGTTACATAGAAAAATCACACAAAATGACTCCTGTTGACCCGGGATCAGGGACCGTGGAGACAGCCCCTGACTCCCACACTCAAGTTATATTATACGTGATATGACCTGAGAGAATTTCACCAAGTTCCCGATTTTTCCAGTTAGGAGGTAAAATTGGGAAATTATTAACATAAAATTGAAACAATTGGCAAAATTGAAGGAAAATTTGGTATAATTAATTGAAATTTTGATCAAATTCCTCAACAAATATCCCAAAAATTGCTCAAAATCGAAGAAAATTGCTTAAAATGAATTAATTTTCCCAGAAATGAACGATATTTTCCAAAAATTGACAAAAAATCCTTAATAATGAAAATGAAGAACATTTCCCGGAATGTGAAGAAAATCGCCCAAAGGGAACAAAATTTCCCTAAAATTGATATACAATTGATGAACAAGTCATCGAAATTTTAATTGAAACTGTCCGAGAAAAAAATATAAAAATTCCCGAAATCGAAGAAAATTGAAAACAAATGAAGAAAAAATTCCCTTAAATTGATATACAATGAGTAGGGACCGAAATTTTAAGGAAGGTGCCGCGAACTGTCGAAAATGATAGAAATTTCCCCAAAACGAAGAAAATTTCCGAAAACTGAAAGATACTTTCTGATTAGTAGCAACGTTAACGTCAGGGATGGAACTTAATTTACCAGTTCAATTTTTTTCCACTTACGTTCGGGAATTTAGCTTTTTTTTCTTCCCCCCCCCTTCCCCCCTTCCTCATGAGGTGACCCTCCCTATGCTCTTGCCTATTATTTGCTGTCAGTGTTGGCCTACAGCATGGTTTAATCTGAATCTGATGGCGCCTTTTATTTTCGCCATTCATTTCTTTAGCCCCGTCTTCATTAATTGCTCCGCGGTCCCAGAGATTTAGCCAGGGGCGTAACTTAAGGAGGGTGTGGGAGGTGTTACACACCCTAAAAATTATTTCGTGGGGCAATTCCAATTTTGAGTATTTCGTCGGGCGAAAAATGGCCCAGAATTGAAGAAAAAAATCTTTGTTTCTTCGCAACTTTTGAAAATGTTCTGGATATATCAGTTGTTTTGTTGGCCGGATACCAATCTTAGTCCTGCAAAGATATAGATTCATCGGATGTATTGTATCAGAGCATGAAAGATTCGCGCTCTTACATCAGCGATGGTCGGTTTTTCCACATGTTAGAAAATCGAACATCTCAACCCACCGAAATTTTACGAATCACTGCTCTCACACACTCCATAAATACACTGTACGATTATACATACACTGTACGTACGGAGTTGATTTCGGGAATGGTTGAAGAGGACATAGAAAGTACAGTTAGTTGAGAAATATTGAATGAGGATGCTGCAAGTAGCAATGTCGTATGTTGGGGCACAATATTGGCATGGTATACCTCAGTCAAAATTATTTAATCAAAATGGGCTAAACAAAGACCATTTATAGCATTTTGTCAATCTAAGGCAACAATTTGCATATTTTATGCAAATTTTGTGATGTTTGAAGGCAACCTTGAAATTCTCATTTTTATTTTTGTACTCTTATTCGTACTCAGGAAATGAAAATGTGAAGTACTCGTACTCTTACTCATGGCTTAGGGACTCGTTCTCGTACTCAGGTCCTATACTCGTACTCACGAAAATGTACTCGACTACAAGGTCCATAAACCTGTAAACACAACAAATTCAATTGCCCAAAGTTTCAAAATTTGCAGGGTATATTTCTCCTCTGTCCGTTTAGGAATGGTTACCAGGCCAAATGCTTATCTGACTAGATTTCAACATTTCTTCTTTTCATCAATTACATTTTACAATTACATAGCACTCTCCTCAACACACTTCACTCTCAGTTTGGAATTGCTGGTGACATCCAACAATGGCTCATATCCTATTTACCGTCTAGAAAGCAACATGTTTTTGTTAAAGGTGCTAGATCCAAAAGCTTTCCGTTGGACTGTGGCGTACCTCAAGGCAGCTGCTTGGGTCCCATATTATTCTTGTGTTATGTTTCTCAACTCTTCAGTATTGTGTCAGAGCATATCCCACAAGCCCATAGCTATGCTGATGATACTAAGCTTTACTGCTCGTGACTGTCGGCTCTATCTCAGAGAAAGAGGCAGTCGGGGCAATGCTATCTCTTATTGCTGAAATAAGGTCTTGGATGGTCAAGGATAATCTTATGATCAATGACTCCAAGACTGAATTTCTTCTAATTGGCACTCGTCAGCAATTAGCTAAAGCTGGAGTTCAATCCATCAAAGTTGGTGATGCTGAAATAAAACCATCTGTTAGTGTAACAAATTTGGGTGTTTATTTGGACAATCACATGTCTATGAATATTCATATTGGGAAAGTTTGTTCCAAAGCTTATCACGGTCTTTATAACATTCGTCAGATAGCCAAATATGTTAATGTAGATTCCATGAAAACCCTTATTAATGCTTTTGTTATAAGTCACATTGATTATTGTAATTCACTTCAAGTTGGACTACCTGATTATCAACTTAGTTTACAGAATTCAAAGAATACTTAATGGTGCTGCTCGGTTGAGTTTCAAGTGCATTAAAGGCCTTGCTCCAAAATATTTATGTGAAATGGTAGTTGAAAAACCATCTCAGATTCGTTTCAAGTCCCCATTTGCTTTAAAATATTTATGTGAAATGGTAGTTGAAAAACCATTCCACGATGGCTTTCGTTTCAAGTCCCCATTTGTTCCCCCGTATTAAGCATACAACTCTTGGCGAAAGGGCCTTTGATTATAAATGTCCTTGGTTGTGGAATTCACTCCCAACTGAACTCAAATGTATTGATAATGTATCCCTGACCTCCTTCAAAACTAAGCTTATCACTTTTTTTGTTAAAAAAGACATTAATCTAATGTGCAGCTTGATCCATTGTATTTCTATTTAGGTTGTCATTTCTGTATTCTTATTTTTGTTTTCGTATCTAATTTCCTTGTATGTAAAGCGCTTTTGAATGTTTTTTCAAAATTAGCGCTATATAAATTTATGTATTATTATTTTGGAGTTTTGTGCACTTGTTGATTTTGAACCATATTCGGGTATCAAAAACAATCCTTCAGACCAAGTTTCACTCATGAACGCCTAGGCACAATTTTGCAAGATTTTCTCAGTTTTCAAGAGAACTTATCCCTCTGTCCGGTAAGATATGGTAAGCCTATAATGTTTATCTGAGTAGACTTTAGCATGAAAATTTAAAATTGTCTTTTCATCACTTATATTTTCCGAACTTCACTGTCAGTTTGTGTTGATTTTCGGCCATTTGGGAACATCAATTATACGAAATCTTCAGAGCTTCTGCACATGGGGGCTTCGTTCCTTGGACCTCTTCCAAGGGGCCCCTTCTGGGTTCATACTCTTGCTTCGCCTCAGGACCCCACGATTTTTAATTTACATGTTGGAACTTTGTTGGTATTAAGCAATTTTGGAGCATCAAAATCAATTGTCAGACCAGAGCTAAACCATGAACCCCACAATTTTGTCCGATTTATCCTCAATTTTCAGGAGAAATTTATCTTTTGCCTTTTTAGAAATGGTAGAGAGATGTTGTGGCTCAGTGGTTAAGGAGTCATGCTCGTATTCGAGAGCTACAGAGTTCGATTCCCGTCGTGAGCGCTGCATTGTGTCATTGAGCAAGACACTTTACTCTACTTGTTTCAGTCCACTTAGTTGTAAAATGAGTACCAACACTGCTGGGG
>JAIGNY010000381.1:25000-79948 GCA_020152595.1 Chiridota heheva
ATATATATATATATATATATATATATATATATATATATATATATATATATATATATATGTATATATATATTTATATATATATATATATATATATATATTTTATATATATATATATATATATATATATATATATATGTATATATATATATATATATATATATATATATATATATATATATATATATATATATATATATATATATATATATATATATGTATATATATATATATATATATATATATATATATATATATATATATATATATATATATATATATATATATATATATATATATATATATATATATATATATATATATATATATATATATATATATATATATATATATATAGTACGTCGTTTGCAGCTCCTGCTCCTCATTCAGCTGTTGAGAAAAGTGGCATCTGCTATGCAGGCTATAGCTTGACGTCTATGCTCCATGTAGGAGTCTTGTCAAGTTCCAGTACGGGAGGATCATCTGAATCTGAATCTAAATAGGTTAAGTCGGCAAAAATCCTTCTAGAGGACATGAACGCCAACCGAGCGTAGCAAAAGTATGAGAAAAAATATATACATATACAAAAATAAAAAATCAATTAACAAGCTTAGCAAGTTTAGCCTTAAAACAGTATAGACTCGGTGCATGTACAATGTCCGATGGTAAAGCATTCCAATTTTTAAGTGTTTGAGGAAAGAAGGAGTATTTATAAGCATTCTATTTAGCATAGGGAACGTGAAAATTCATGGTTATTTCTTGTATTAATTCTTGCCTTTGGGATCAGGTTATCATTATCAATGGCGACAAGACTGCTATTGATTTTACATAGCATTTTTAGACGGGTGTTCCTTCTTCTTGTTATTAGCAAGAGCCAATCTAATTTATGAAGCATGCTAGTGACACTGGATTTATAAGAGTAGTCTGCCATACAGAACCTGGCTGCTCTGCGTTGAATTGATTCAATCTTATCTACATCGCACTGGTGATGGGGGTGCCAAACTGCTAATGCATACTCAAGTACTGGCCTAACTAGAGCTTTAACGTCAGTAGGACAGTTTGAGAGGTTACGTCTTAATAAACCATGTACAGAGTTTATAAACTGGTGATTTATAGCATTTTCTAGGAGATATTGTGAGGATGTAGCATTTAGAGGGGTTGAAATTCATTTGCCATTTTCTTTTGCCATTGTTCAAGTTTATTTAGATCATCTTGGAGGATTTGTTGGCCAGAGGATTTATCAGTTGTTCTATACACAAGACAATCATCAGCAAACAGTCTAACCGTGCTGTTTATATTATCAGGGATGTCATTGACATATAAAAGGAAGAGTAAAGGACCTAAAACGGTGCCGCCAGTGCACCACAACTGGTTATCAAAGGCCGTGGACATTGACTCGGTTGTCGATGTTATGTCTGTCCGTACGTCGTATCTGTGTTCTCGTCCGGGTCGTATGAAGCGTTTCGTGATAGCATTTGTACTATCATAACCGAATACGCAGGCGACGACCCCGTCATTGTAATTGTGTGTTCAACTCTCTCTCTCTCTCTCCTAAAACGGTACCTTGTGGTACGCCAGATAGAAGTTGTTTAGGATTTGAGATTTCGCCAGCACAGACAACACGCTGAATGCGGTTCGTGCTGAGGAAGGATGCACACCAGGCCAGTAGATTTCCATCAATGCCATTTGCGGAAAGTTTGGATAACAGACGTTGGTGTGGGACCTTATCGAACGCTTTTGAGAAGTCGAGTATAGCCATAGAGATGGTACTGTTTTGGTCAATTTGTTTAAAAATATAATTTATTGTTAAGAGAAGTTGTGTTTCACTTGATCTTTTTGCTCAAAAGCCATGTTGGAGATCAGTTAAGATATTATGCTCATCAAGAAATTTCATCACATGTGAGTGGATTATATGCTCAAGGATTTTACTACACAGTCACGCAGGTAAGAGAGACTGGTCCGTTTTTAGCTGGTTTGTGTTTATCACCTTTTTTAAGCACGCTTCATATGTATGCTTCTTTCCACTTGTTTGGGATAGTACCGTTATCTACAGAGCTTTGGAAGAGATCAGGTAGGATTTCATAAAGGTCTTCCGCATGTGTTTTTAAGAACCATGGTGGTATATGGTCAGGACCTGAGGCTTTGTTTGGTTTTAGGTTTTGAGGTTGCTTTTTGACACCTTCTGGAGTGATTATAAGTTAGTTTATTTTGTTGGTGGTGAGTGGTTTAGTTACAGGGATTTCAGAGGTATCTTCTTCTGTGAAAATGCTGAAACACTGGTTGTTTAGAATGTTAGCTTTGGTCATAGTACTGTCACTATAGAGTTTACTGTTGTTCATAAGGTCTGACACACCCACGTTACTTTTAAGTCTTTTTATGTAGGACCAAAATGCCTTAAGGTTTCCAGTTAGGGAATTTTTAAGTTTATTACAGATGAAGTTGTTTCTAGCTACTTTGATGTTTTTACGGACAAATTTCCTAAAGCTTTTATATGTAGTATTCCAGTCATGGATTTGTTGAGTTTTCTTAGCTTTCTTGAACAGTTAATGTTTTTTCTTACAGAAACGGCGTTGGATATTGGTGAACCAAGGTAGATTTAGTTAAGTTGAGGTTGATTTGTGAGGTTTTTTTTCTTTCAATAATCAGTTTAATTTCCTTTTTAAAGAAATTCCATATATTCATCAACATCAATGGATGAGCTATTGAATTTAGAATAATATCGCAGTTTAAGTTTAGACAGGTCTTCTTTTATGCGTTCTATGTTAGCTTTTATCCTTAAATAGATTTTACTTTTAGGCAACTTTTTACGAGGAGGGGAGATGTTTAGGGTCAGTTCAACAATATCATGGTCACTTATACCGGGTATGGCGTTAGCTGAGCTAACAGCTGGTGAGTTGTTAGTAAATACAAGATCAAGAATGTCGTTATTTCTGGTAGGTGATTGCACCATTTGAGTGAGGTTAAATGAATCGGCCACTTCAAGCAGCATTTTGGCTGCTTCGGAGGAAGCGTTAGTACCTGAAATAATTTTTTGGTTCCTAGCAGTGTTAGGTTGGTTGAAATCACCAGCAAGAATAACATTGTTTTTGTCAGCATTTTTTCTTAACTTTTGTAGTGATTTTCTCAACTCAAGCAGGCTAGTAAGGTTATTGTGACTGTGCATGTTAAAAGTTCCTACATACATGCTCTTTTCCTTAGGGAATTGGAATTTGGTCCAGATGATCTCACAGTCAGAGTCTAGTTTAGTGAGCTCTAGGTCATTTTTTATTGCCTCTAATACACCACCGAATTGCGAATGACTTGTGGGGAAAAAAAAATCGGACATGTTGATTTCAGAATTACCCAGGTTTTAGTGCCAATAATGACATCTGGGTCTTTGTCTTTTATAAGGCTTTCAATGGAGGCTTTTTTGTTTCGAACACTTTAAAAGTTGATAACAAGAAATTTAAGAACCTTCCGTTTTAACTTTTTTGGATTAGTTTTCAATTTGACATCGGGATAGTGGTTGGACTCTGAGTCAAGGCCGGAAGAATAATTTTAAAGTGCCTCATATGAGCTAGTACAGTTGATGGAATTGTTAGTTAAGAAGAAAGAATCGGAGAAGTTCATGAAGTCACAAGTATCTCATATCCAGGTACAGCTAGAATGCATGAGGTCGCTGTATTTTGAGTCATCCATGTTGCAGCGCTTCTGAATCTGAATCTGAACAGGTTAAGTCGGTAAAAATCCTTCTAGGGGACATGAACGCCAACACTTAGTGTGGATCCATTGAACACAATTGTCACACTGTACTGCTTTATCAGATATCCTACACTGGAGTCCACACAGGCCACAAGGAGCCGAACAAAACCAATCATCGATTGATGATGCAAGGGTGTTTTAAGCTACATTACTAATGCCTGCACACTTACTATGCACCCAAGAGTCACAGTAAAAAAAAAATCATGTACAAACAAACAAACAAACAAGTTTATCATCAATTAACACAAATAAAAAATATCGCAATAGACAACACCGAAATCTCTTTTCTCGATCAAGATTGGAACCATTCATGCAGTAAATCAAAAGGCCTAGGCACATTGCTCTGATCTGATAACTTTTTTCCTTTTTCCCAAACCAAAAGCTCTGACGACGCCACTGCATGGGCTTTGATTGGGCATCAATAAAAGGTTTAAAAAAAAAAAAAAAAAGCGGAAATGACGTAATTTTAACCCTAACCCGCCGCGGGAAAATTCAATTGTGCATTACAGTCGACTGAATATACATACATTGCGAGGCTGGTAAATAAAGTAACGTAGGCCTGCATGGGCTCTGATTGGGCATCAATAAAACATTTTTGAAAAAAAGCAATTTTCAAAAAGCGGAAATGACGTAATTTTAATCCTAACCCGCCGCGGGAAAATTCAATTGTGCAGCACAGTCGATCGATTATACACACATTGCGAGGCTGGTAAATAAAGTAACGTAGGCCTACTTATATTTACTACTAGCCTAGGCCTAGGCCTAGGCCTATGTAGCTTGAGCCGGAGAGTGACAGACTGAAATTTTATGCAATTGATTTCCAATGCGTGTCTGACAGAAGGTGGAAAAGGAGAGGATGGAGTGAAAACGCAGTGTGATGCAATCAAAGATCCAACACTGAGACATCCAACACTGAGACGTGAGTGAGAAGACTATCAGGTAGGACCATAACATTAACAACAGCACACAGGCGTCCCTAGCATAAAGGCAAGCTAGACTAGGCCTATATTATGATAATTATACTAAGGTTAGGCTACCTAAATTGGGCTCACCTCAAATAAATATCCATAACTTGGGCACTATCGTTACGGTCATAGAAAAAAACACAAATTTTCGTTTTGACGCCGAGCAAATGTTAGTCAGATAAACATCTGACCGTATTATTTAGTATCGCTAGTAATGACTGCGAATATGTATTGCATGATAATGTAGGCCTAGTGCGTAGCATGATGTAGGGCATACGGATGTTATCTCACTAAGCAAATGTAGGCCTTTATTAAATACCATTGACCCAGTGTAGGCCCGTTGGTCAAGATTAATGAACAACAGGAATGCAGGGCATTCTGCAAATTTAGGCATAGACCTACCGCATACTAATTACTATTACTACACTGTAGGCCTACCGCATGGCGCTAGTACTAGTATGCTATAAATGACTCGTTAGTAGGTCTAGGCCTACAATTATTGTTGATGACAAATTGACTTGAACTAAGCTTACGTTTTTAGTGGTTGGCCTAGATGTACTGTAATGAAAAATGTATTTAATTTTATCAAGGCCTTGGGCATATTTTTTTAATTTTTGGATTGTTTTTGTTGTAAATTATGTAGGCTTATCGGGTATTATTATTATTAATGGGTATTAAAAACAATCCTAAAAAAAAATGAGCATCATATCTCAAGCCATTATTGAGTTATAGTTGAGAAGATTGTGTCCTGTTACAAATTATCAATAGGTCAACAATCTTCCATTGTAGATAAATTCTTATTCCTGTACGTTATGTATCTGTGCGAATTTATGCAAAAGGAACTGCTTTATTCAAACGTATCTTAATTCTCATCTGTGCGATCAAGCAGACCCTAATGTTTACCTTTTCCAATACTTCAGCCAATGTCACAAACCTGTTAGTTATTTCAAGCCCATTTTCAAAAGAATTTTTGCATTCTATCACATAGGCCTACAGCATGAGTGGCAGATATTTTCTCAGACTATCAAGAATGAAGAAATAAGTTTAATAACAACTGATCTTTAAAAGGTCACTTTTGTAAGGTCATTACCAGTAGGGGCCCATACAGTATGATATACTGTACATCAAACTAGATTTTACTTCAAAGTGGTTTTGTTTTTACAGCATTTTAAACTTTGATATGGATTTCATACAAGTTCTGCTAAGTACAGACATAAACACAGAGAATAGATGTTTACAAATTTTATAAAATGGAATTCAAATAAAATTTTAATCAAATAAATATCATAAATTTAGAAGCTGTGTAAGAGCTTTAACTGAAGTACCTGCAATGACCTCAAGTGTATATGGCATTAGGCCTATGACCGACCATATAGAGATAGTAGGCTCCGCCTTTGAATATCCTGACTTTTCCAACTCTTTTGTGAAAGCCAACAAAGTAAAATTGGTTCCAATTAGCTGATTCTGGTACAGTAGTTGATTCCATGAATTCCACACCTAAACAAAGAAGACATTTGTGTAAGCTTTCAATCTGGGCCCAACCTTGGCCTCAATTAGTGAGATAAACATCTCACTCAGTATGCCCTACATGCTACACACTACTTGCAATACTGAGTGAGACAACCTTACACAAACTGCCATTGGGATTTTCATTTTGACCTACATACAATTTGACCAACATTTGTACAAATGTGATGGCAAAACCATTAAAAATAGTACTGACGAGCTACCAATTTGATGACAATAATATTGTAAACTTACTAAATATATTTTTATCTCCTTATATATTAAAAAAAATGAAATTGAATGATTTTCGGATCTAATTGTTTACCTTAAAAACTTTGTCTGTCCGCTCGCGATGGGCGTACACAAGTAACGCACAGCTCAGGCCAGATTACACTGGCGAGTGTTAGTTTTCAGATATTTGCACTTACGATCTTCTTTGAAAGACAACAAGTTACCAGTGCGAGAAAAATTTTACATCACATATTACACGATGGAAGAGCATGTTGACATGCAATAAAATATCAGTTGAGCGAAATAAAATATATGTGGCAAAACGGTCCAAAAATATTTGGGAAAAGACTGGACCTATACAGCTAAAAGAAAGTCTAGCTTAGTCAATAATTGCTCTTCTAGCAGTTATTGCATATTTGTTTTAATGAATTTCATGTCCATGTTGTGATGCTCAATACATTAGTGTAGGAACGAGAAGGGCAGGGGGAACGTGCCCACACAAAAAATAAAAAAAGTGCCCCTTTTAAAAATGAAAAGTTCACCTCAATTACTGTCACAGGTGCGAGATTTTGTGGCGGAATTTGCGGACATTTTTAACAAATATAAGAAAAGTGCCTTTTTAAAATGAATGCCGCTTGGGTTTAGAGATTTTATCTACTGGGGAAGGGGAGGGGGATGTGTGTTCATTTATTAAATGAAAATGAAATGTTTTGTCAATCAAATTTTACACCTGTAACCAAATATTTTGTTCAAAGAAAATTCATATATTTTGGCTCAGCAATTTCCATGCTCCTTACCCGGACCAATTTAGCCTCATGACGCATACGGACATGAAAAGTGGGCCGAATTTTCCTACCGAAAGTGGGGCAATGTCAAAAGTTTGGTGGGACAAAATCACACTAAGATGCAAAAAGTAATCTTACAAAAGGTTCAAATTTGGGAACAGTCGAAGCAAAGAAAAGGGGGGGAGGGGGTGCCTTCCTTTCAATTTCCCTTTTAAATCCCGCCTGTGTACATGAACAACGGTGACCGATATGGTTAGTTTTCTCGTTTACATTCACCATGTGGTATATGTTACGTATTGTTGTCAGATTTCATTCATACTTTCAATATCAAGCTTTGTCATTATTGGTAAGCACGCTAGTTGTTCGATTTAGTGGTGTACGCCCAGATTCTTTTGAAGCTTGGGCGTTCACAGTGCTTTTTACGGCGCTAAATTTACTGGCGTAATTGTCAAACTTCTTGCATTGGTACTGTACTGCTTAGTATCCCTTCAATCAAATTTGTATCCTTTTGAGATATGGTTTCCATACCTGAACTCTGTAGTGTACTATTGATTTCAAAAATGATTTATGCAAACTGATGATAATTTTTCTGTTCTGTAAGTTCCTTTTGATTATTTCCATCACTTTTGCTTGTCTTGAGTAGTGCTATTATAAACTTTTACAGTAGGCCTCTTTCTTCTTTTTTGTTGTTGAAAGTAGTTTGATTATTCATCAAATAGGGATTATCTAACAATTCCTTTATCCACGGCAATAGCTTCCTTCTACACTGTAAGCCTCTACCTTTATACTGAGTAGCACAAGCTCAAAAGCTCATATCCAAATAACGAACAACCACTTGTTCACCATTATCAATTTTACTTGTCAGGTGATTTCACTATTCCAAAAGATTTGTTACAGGTGATTGTTTCCTTCTAAAGCCATGTTAACTGTTTCCAATCAACGTGGTATTCTATGAATTATCTGTTATTTTATCTTTTATTTCTAACATCCCTGAAAATTTACCAGGTACTGAAGCAGGGTGTGATAAATGATTATGAAAGTAATTTGTCCACCCATTAGTGATTCTTGACATGAGTTTGTTTATCTTCAAAATTTCTGAGCTTTATGCAAGTATTAAAGTAACTGCTTTGTCAATATCTCTTTTCTGCTTTGTCTGTTTGATTGTCTTTTCCCTTTTGACTCCAGCTTCTTTGTATTTGGTATTTTACTGGTCACTATAAACTGAAAATCATAAAGCTGTTATTTCTACAGTCTCGTACTCTATCCTTTGCCAGTGCATCTTTTTTTTTGCTTTGAATACTAAGACTGTGCCTTGGCAGTAAATGAGTGACCCTAATGGCAAGTTTGTCTCAACTAGCATTGAAATAGATTAACCAACAGTTGAAGTTGGTGTGATTGACTCTGTTTATCTTTCTTGCTTGGCATAAGTCAACTAAATTCAACTTCTTCTTACTATATTACTCTGCCTCATTCACACTTGAAGATTATTGCAGAGCCATGGATGAACATGAACTGTAAAGCTCATTAACTTCCATGTTCAACCTTTTCCTTTCCATACAGCCTTTTCAAGGCACCTTCAATATATTTTAAATGTAGAAGACACATGTTTTTTGATATTTCAGACTGCAGCTCTGGTGTGATTTAATACCAATGAACATTTGAATACATCTCAGGATAAATCATTCCATATGTTCCATTGTGTATGGATTGTTTTGTGAGACGATTTGTGTTTCTAAGCAAACTGCAATAAACTATTAACTATTAGTGCTACAAGTACTATTCAGAATTTGCATATGTCTGACAAAATAAGAAACCTATTTTGACACAACATACCATAGCTTCAAAAACATGTCATCTGAATGGATCACAGTTTACTTCCTTAAGTAATCCTGCTCATGGTAAAAACAGGCTTGCTTATAGCAATACCGTACTTGCTTGTGGTAAAAGCAGACTTGCTCATGGTAAAAACAGGCTTGCCCATAACAATACAGTACTTGCTTGTGGTAAAAGCAGACTTGCTCATGGTAAAAACAGGCTTGCTCATAGCAATACAGTACTTGCTTGTGGTAAAAGCAGACTTGCTCATGGTAAAAACAGGCTTGCTCATAGCAATACAGTACTTGCTTGTGGTAAAAGCAGACTTGCTCATGGTAAAAACAGGCTTGCCCATAACAATACAGTACTTGCTTGTGGTAAAAGCAGACTTGCTCATGGTAAAAACAGGCTTGCTCATAGCAATACAGTACTTGCTTGTGGTAAAAGCAGACTTGCTCATGGTAAAAACAGGCTTGCTCATAGCAATACAGTACTTGCTTGTGGTAAAAGCAGACTTGCTCATGGTAAAAGCAGACTTGCTCATAGCAATACAGTACTTGCTTGTGGTAAAACAGGCTTGCTCATAGCAATACAGTACTTGCTTGTGGTAAACACAGACTTGCTCATGGTAAAAGCAGACTTGCTCATAGCAATACAGTACTTGCTTGTGGTAAAAACAGACTTTCTCATAGCAATAGAGTACTTGCCTGTGGTAATAGCAGACTTGCTCATGGTAATAGCAGACTTGCTCATAGCAATACAGTACTTGATGGTAAAACAGGCTTGCTCATAGCAATACAGTACTTGCTTGTGGTAAAAGCAGACTTGCTCATAGCAATACAGTACTTGCTTGTGGTAAAAGCAGACTTGCTCATGGTAAAAACAGGCTTGCTCATAACAATACAGTACTTGCTTGTGGTAAAAGCAGACTTGCTCATGGTAAAAGCAGACTTGCTCATAGCAATACAGTACTTGCTTGTGGTAAAACAGGCTTGCTCATAGCAATACAGTACTTGCTTGTGGTAAACACAGACTTGCTCATGGTAAAAGCAGACTTGCTCATAGCAATACAGTACTTGCTTGTGGTAAAAACAGACTTTCTCATAGCAATAGAGTACTTGCTTGTGGTAAAAGCAGACTTGCTCATGGTAATAGCAGACTTGCTCATAGCAATACAGTACTTGATGGTAAAACAGGCCTGCTCATAGCAATACAGTACTTGCTTGTGGTAAAAGCAGACTTGCTCATAGCAATACAGTACTTGCTTGTGGTAAAAGCAGACTTGCTCATGGTAAAAGCAGACTTGCCCATAGCAATACAGTATTTGTTGTGGTAAAAGCAGACTTGCTCATGGTAAAAGCAGACTTGCTCATAGCAATACAGTACTTGCTTAGGGTAAACGCTGACTTGCTCATAGCAATACAGTACTTGCTTATGGTAAAATTAGACTTGCTCATGATAAAAGCAGACTTGCTGATGGTAAAAGCAGACTTGCTCATAGCAATACAGTACTTGCTTGTGGTAAAAACAGGCTTGCTCATAGCAAAACAGTACTTGCTTGTGGTAAAACAGACTTACTTATGGTAAAAGCAGACTTACTCATAGCAATACAGTACTTGCTTGTGGTAAAACAGGCTTGCTCATAGCAATACAGTACTTGCTTGTGGTAAAAGCAGACTTGCTCATAGCAATACAGTACTTGCTTGTGGTAAAAACAGACTTGCTCATGGTAAAAACAGACTTGCTCATAGCAATACAGTATTTGCTTGTGGTAAAAGCAGACTTGCTCATGGTAAAAGCAGACTTGCTCATAGCAATACAGTACTTGCTTATGGTAAACGCTGACTTGCTTATAGCAATACAGTGTTATGTTGAGTAAATGACAAGACACAACTCACTCTCATGAGGTTCACTAGTCATGTGTGTATTGACCTTCTAGACCATGCTTTATCTGACCTTACATGATTAACATATTATAGTATGAAAATGAACATATATAGATGGGGCTATTCTGTTAAGATGACAATCTATGTTATAGGTGTCTCTATAACTATATATGTGACATCCCCCTTCTTTAAGTCTAAGATCCATACTAAACAAACTTTCAGAAACAGTTTATCTTATTGCTATGAGACAACAATACAATTCCAGAACACATCTGCTGAAAACATGCGATGAGAATTGCTTTAAGTCTTTAAGCTGTTTTTTTGCCAGATAAGCTTTTACTGATCACAAAATATTAAATCTCTCTTTTCTTTTCACTAATAAAGATATCAAACTAAATTTCAACTACACTCTGCACTTCTGCTGTACAATCGACCATTACTCAATTGGTAAACTCTTTGTTTAATATAAACAAAGATAATATGAAACCAAACTAGGTATAGCATGTATACAGGAAACTGAATACCAACTTTGTACTCAATGTTTTTGAAACTTAATCCTCTTCAATGAACCGTCTAGGTCTTTTGATAACTCTACCACTGGATGTTCTCAATTCATTTTCGTTTTGAGTGACGTTTTGAGTGACAGGTGGAGGGTTGTTGTGGCAACCGGCATCTTCCTCACCCTCAGGCATGATAATGTGTGATTCATTTGTTTTTATTAAATGTCTTCTGTTTCGTCTGAGTTGACCAGTGGGAGTCTGAACAATGAATGAGTTAGGTTGAGATGACTTTGTAAGGACTTTTGCTGGATCCCAAGTACCTTGTTGATTTTGAATTCTCACTGTATCACCAGGGTGAATTTGTGAAAGAGGTTTAGTGTTACGGTCGTAGTACACCTTTTGCTTGTTTTGACGTTCAAGCAATTTTCCTGGTACATTTTTTTTAATTTGTGGTTGCAGTAGTTTAGTGGTAACTGGCACAGGGTCTTAAGCCTACGACTCATCAGCAATTGTGCTGGTGACCCTAGTGTATTGGATATTGGAGTGTTTCTGTACTCCAATAGGGCAAGATAAGGATCTTTCCGATCTAATTTGGCTTTTTTCTAGAGTTTCTTGATTGTTTGGATTGCTCTTTCTGCCATCCCCTTAGATTGGGGATAAGTAGGACTCAAGGTTGCATGCGCAAACTGCCATTTTATAGCAAATTGCTTGAACAGATGACTTGCAAATTGGGGACCATTGTCAGACACTACTTTGTCCGGTATTCCGTGTCTGGCAAATATCGACTTCAGACCGATAATTACTCCTGCACTGCTGGTATTTGTTAACTCTAATACTTCCACAAACTTAGAATAATAGTCTACAACAAGCAAATACGTCTTACCACCTAGATAAAACAAATCAGTTCCGACTGCCTCCCATTGCCTATTTGGTACTGGGTGTGGTTTTAGTGGCTCTTTGAGATTTGAATTTTGGTATGTCAAGCAAGTTTGACATCTTGAAATCAAGTCATCAATTTGAGTCATCATTCTAGGCCAAAAGAGTACTTCTCGAGCCCTTCTTGTACATCTGTTCATCCCTTGGTGCCCTTCATGAATTTTCATCAACGTTTCTTTTCTGAGTGAGGTAGGGACAATAAGTTTTTCACCCTTAAATAACATTCCTTCAGCGAAATGTATTTCCTCTCTATAATCCCAGTATGCTTTGATTTCATCAGGAACCCCCTTTTTGGTTTCTGGCCACCCTTCTTCTGTGACCCTTTTGAGTTGTTGCAGTGTTTTGTCTGCTTGAGTTTCATTGACAAACTCCTGTTTCTTTTGAGCTGTCATGGGAAGGTTAGCCACCAAGGAGTGAACGACAAGTTCAACTTCCTTCTCCAAATCATTGCTTTCATGATCCACCTCTAGGTAGGCTCTGGAGAGAGTATCGGCTATATACATTTCTTTGCCTGGCCTATAGTGTACCTTAAGATCATATTTCTGAATACGCAATAAAAATCGTTGGATTCTGGGCGGTGCTGACACAAGTGGCTTTCGTGATTATTGTTTCCAGTGGCCGGTGATCAGATTCAACCTGAACTACGCCGGCCATAAATGTATTGGTGGAATTTTTCACACCCATACACGATAGCAAGCATCTCTTTTTCAATTTGCGCATACCCCTGCTCAGTTGGGGATAATAACCTTGATGCATAGGCCACTGGGCAATTTTCTTGCAGCAACACTGCCCCTAATCCATATTGAGAAGCATCCACAGAGATTTTTACTGGCTTGTCTACGTTAAAATATTGCAATATTGGTGCCTGCGTAGCAAGTTCTTTCATTTTCTGGAACGCCCTCTCTTTTTCTGTGTCCCAGTGCCATTGAATTTCTTTCTTTAGTAGGGCACGAAGAGGCGCTGTGACCTCGGACAGACCTGGCAAAAATTTGCCAATGTATTGTACCATCCCTAGGAACCTTTGCAGGTCCTTTTTTTGATTCTGGTCTTGGGAGATTTGTGACTGCTTCTATTTTAGAAGTGTCGGGTTTCATGCCATCTCTTGTAAGTATGTGGCCTATGTATTTGATTTCAGAGAGGCCAATTTTGCATTTTTGTTTGTTCAATTTCAGCTTGTTTTCCCTCGCTTTGTCCAAGACTTGACAAAGGCGTTGATCATGCTCTTTCGAGTTTTGCCCCACACCAAAATATCATCTATGTATGTGTGTACCCCTTCTATCCCTTCAAAGATTTGGCCAACCGTTTTGTGGAAGACCTCAGGTGCACTATGGATGCCAAATGGCAATCGCAAAAACTGATACCTGCCGAAGGCGTATTGAACGATGCATAAGTTGGCACTATCTTCAGTCAGAGGATTTGCCAAAAACCTTGATTGGCATCAAGGACTGAGAAATATTGGGCCCCTGCCAGGTTACTTGTGATTTCGTCAACAGTTGGCAGTTGAAAATGTTCCCTTTTTATGGCCTTATTGAGGTCCCTGGGATCCAGACAGACACGTAATCTACCGTTGGCTTTTTCAACGATCACCAAGGAATTTACCCAGTTGGTGGGGTGTTCAACTTTTTGGATGATTTTGTCCCTTTCCATGCGGTGTAGTTCTTTCCGCAGCCTTTCCCTAAGTGCCACTGGTACTTTTCTGGGTGCGTGGATGACCGGCTTAACATCAGGGTCGACTATGATGTGATGTGTCTCTGGCAAGCATCCCGTACCTGTAAATACGTCATTGTATTCCTCCAATTTGAGTTTCCGCTCTTTGGGTTCATTGGTGACTGCCATCACACGCTGGACTAAATGTAACTGCTCACAACTGTTCAATCCCAAAATAGGCTGTGCCCTGTGCATATTCACAACCAAAAATTCTATTGGGGTGTTTTGTCCTTGGAAAGCACAATTAAAAGTACATTTTCCTACAATGGGAAGTTTTTCACCGGAGTATGTTGAGAGTCTTACTTTGGTTTTTTGGAGCTTTGCATCCTTGTTTATGCTTTGAAACACCTGGAGGGGAAGGATATTGGCCTGGGCACCAGTATCAATTTTCAAGTTGATTCTTTTTCTTTCAAGTTTCAACTCCACTATCCATTCATTGATTTGTTCTTTGTTAACTACAACGGTATCTAGAAACAGTTCTGCTTCTTCATCACTTTGATCATTATCTGCGATTGCATTGACCGTGTGATTATTCCTAGCGTTACTACAGCAACAATTTCCAAAATGTCCAATTTTGTGACAATGCGAACAGGTTTTGCCATAAGCTGGGCACTCCCTAGGTCCATGTACGTAGGAGCATTTTTGCACTTGAATTTCCTGCCGTTTGTTTGTTTGGGTCTGACATAGTTCTTTTGGTATTTGCCCTTCTTACCAACTTGAGAATTACTCCCTTGGGGTTTATTAACGGCAGCCGCATAACATAGTTTTTCTGTTTCTGAGTCTTTCAGGCCTGATAAATTTCTCACCTGTGTTTTGGATACCTCGGATGCACGACACAGATTGATCGCTTTTTCCAGAGTCAATTCCGCTTCACGAAGCATTCTCTCCCTTAAAACATCGCTGCGTACACCACACACAATTCTGTCTCTGATTAAACTGTCATGCAATTCACCGAACTCACAAGATTTCGCTTTATTCCGCAAGTCCGTCACATAGTGATCGATGGTTTCGTTTTTCTAATTGTTCTCTCGAGAAGAACTGATGGCGTTCAAGGTTATATTCTTTCTAGGGGTGCAGTATACTTCAAATTTTGCTTTTAGAACCGTTGGATCATATTGATCCTCTTCCCTTGCAAAGGTAAAGGAATTAAAAATCTCTAACCCAGTTTCTCCTATCAGATGGAGAAATATTGAAGCCTGGACTTTGTTGTCCTTGTTTGCCTTTCCAGAAGCAACCATATATAAATCAAAACGTTGGCTCCACTTCTTCCAATTCATGGAAACATTTCCTTCGAAGGACATCCATTCAGGCGGTTTCAAAACATCCATTTTTGAAAGCTATGGGTTGTTTTCTGACACCGTGTTATGTTGAGTAAATGACAAGACACAACTCACTCTCATGAGGTTCACTAGCCATGTGTGTATTGACCTTCTAGACCATGCTTTATCTGACCTTACATGATTAACATATTATAGTATGAAAATGAACATATATAGATGGGGCTATTCTGTTAAGATGACAATCTATGTTATAGGTGGCTCTATAACTATATATGTGACATACAGTACTTGCTTGTGGTAAAAGCGGACTTGCTCATAGCAATACAGTATTTGCTTGTGGTAAAAGCAGACTTGCTCATGGTAAAAGCAGACTTGCTCATAGCAATACAGTACTTGCTTATGGTAAACGCTGACTTGCTTATAGCAATACAGTACTTGCTTGTGGTAAAAGCGGACTTGCTTATGGTAAAAACAGACTTGCTCATAGCAATACAGTCACAATTAGCATGTCTTGTTTATGCACCTGGTCTAACATTCCTTGTAGCTTGGTGTAAAATTCACCCTTGGTCTCTTTTGCATTTTTTTTGTGGGTGCATACACATGGACCATCATAATCTTGATGTGTTTGGAATATAATCTGACATTGATAATTCTTTCATTTACTGGTTGCCAGTCAATGAGTGCGCTTTCTGCCTCCTTGGACATCATAAATGCAACCCCTTGCCTGTGGTTGTCACCAACTCTTCCAGAGTAGAGCACAGTTTCACCACTTGCAAGTCTCATCTTTTCTTGTCTTGTCAAGTGACTCACTGATTCCCATGATTTGTGTCTTTTAATTCATCTCCTTTGCTACTTGGGCTGTGTTTTCACTTGCTCATGGCAGAATTAGACTTGCTCATGGCAGAAGTAGACTTGCTCATGGCAGAAGTAGACTTGCTCATGGCAGAAGTAGACTTGCTCATGGCAGAAGTAGACTTGCTCATGGCAGAAGTAGACTTGCTTATGGTAAAGACACATTTAACTTATCTCCAAATTATCAGCTGTTTTTCTTCTTCAGTATAGTCTTGTCAGTTTTACAGGTAGTCCATTTACAGATGTTTCCAATTCCATGTGTTGAAAGCTTTTACTTTTCTTCTACAATTCTTAAACAACATGGAACTAGAGAGTCCCTTACTTTGGCTGTACCTATCCTATTTGTGTCAGAAGCTATCCACATAAAACCAGAGTGCTTGACCTCTAGTCATTTCTGTCTTTGACAGCACTTCTGGTGTTGACTGCCAACCAACCATACCCTATTTGTTTAGCACTGTGCACCTTCATGTTGTTTTAGGGGGCTCTCTTTTTCTCTTTCCATCAAGTTACAATTACCTGTGGTCCCTAAATTCTTTCCCAATTACATCATCACCCGAATCCCCAAAACTAACAAAGACAGATCCAACCCCAAAAACTACAGACCAATTGCTCTTACCTCCTGCCTCTGTAAGATCATGGAAGGTATGGTCCTTTACAGACTCTCCTGGAGAGGAACTCCATCCTCTCCCCCACTCAAAATGGATTCAGAAAAAAACCGAAACTGCCTGGACCACGTCCTCAAACTCGACACCTTCATCCATGAAGCCTTTATCAGTAATCATCATGCCATCTTTATCTTCTTCGACCTCGAAAAGGCCTTCGACACCACGTTGTGTTATGGTTTCCTCAAGGACCTCCACTCCTCTGGCCTCCAAGGCTCCCTCCCCACCTTCATCCAGAACTTCCATCACTCCCGCCACTTCTGACTAGGTGTTACTCATTGGTAACACGTACTCCCAAAGGTACACCCAACACCTGGGTGTCCCACAAGGCAGCATCCTCTACCCCACTCTCTTTATCCTCAAAATGAACAGCATCACCAAAACTCTCACCCCCAACATCAAAAGCTCTCTCTATGTCGACGATTTCACCCTTTCCATGCTTTCATATTCTCCAAAATAAGCTACAACACTGTCTGGATAGTTTGGCTCACTGGAGCAACTCCAACGGTTTCAACTTCTTAAAAGACAAACTGTTCTCATCCATTTTAACACAGCAATTCCTTTTTCCTCCACCCCATTCTCCACCTCAATGATTTCATAATCCCCCGTAAAGACAGTTCTAGCTTCTTCGGAATCACTCTTGACTCCAAACTTCCCTATCTCCCCCACATTAACTCTCTCAAAATAAAATGCCACAAAATTCTCAATCTCCTCAAGGTCCTCTCAAGCACTGACTGGGGAGCAAACCGGAGAGAGAGAGAGAGAGAGTTGAACACACAATTACAATGACGGGGTCGTCGCCTGCGTATTCGGTTATGATAGTACAAATGCTATCACGAAACGCTTAATACGACCCGGACGAGAACACAGGTACGACGTACGGACAGATATAACATCGACAACCAAGTCAATGTCCACGGCCTTTGATAACCAGTTGTGGTGCACCGGCTCACTATGCTCACTTATATTGCTCCCTCCTCAGATCCAGGCTGGATTATGGCAATTTCATCTTCGCTTCTGCTCGTAAATTTTAATTGAAACACCTGGAGGTCACTGAGAACACTGCCCTAAGGCTTTGCCTTGGCGCCACTCACACCTCCCTTATCACCAGTCGCCATGGCGAGACCAATGAACTCCGCTTTGACCTCCGATGCACGAAGGCCTGCCTTTCCCTTGCTCTCCGCATCCTCACCGATCCACGTAACCCTTGCTTCCATTCCATCCGTTCTCCCTCCTTCACCAACCTCTTCAATCTCAACAAACGCATCCTTTCACCTTTGACTATTCACTACCCCGCCAAGGTGTACCTCCTCTCTCACTCACATTCATCTCTCATCCGACTCCCCTCTCTTATCTGGCTCCCACCCCTCTCTGCCCCACTTGTGACACCGATCTCTCCATCAAGCATATCTTTGCAACCTGTCCCTTATACCAGAACTCCAGATCTCTTCTCTCCTCACTATCCTCAATTTTGGACCTTTTCGAAAACAATTCTTCCTCAAACATCATCAACTTCCTCCGCAACAATGACCTCTTCCACCACATTTAACTTCTCCTTTCACCCCCTTTCTACACCTAACCTTACTTGCCTCCTTTTATTTTTTTCCCTCTTTCTGTTTTTTCCCCCTTTTCTCCCTTACAAACCTTCCTTTCCTCACTATCCTAAATCTTACACCATAATTGATTAACATCCTCTTGGCACATTTGACTCTGACTGTCGCGGTGTCATTAGACATCAACAAACCAAACCAAACCATCAAGTTGCCATGTGAGAGCAGTGTTACCTAAATTGTTTGGTCTCTCTTGAGAATGTGCCCAATCCAGTTCTATCTCCTTTTTCTCACTTCAGTATTTGTGTTAGTGCATCCAAGATTTTTTTGGCCACCTTATGATGACAATTCTTAGTCAGCTATTTTTGAAGACATTTGATGTCTTTTCCTCAGTTTTGTTGTAACACTGGGACTTAGAAATACAATTACTGAAGCTCAATACATTTTCATTTTCTTAATTATTTTAGCTATACTTGTCCTGTATGCAAATCCATGTCAAAGTTTAAAATGTTGTAAAATGAAAACTAAAGAAGTTACCATTCCCATGTTTGACTGGGATCTAGTTTTGAGGTACATATATGTACAGTATTACAGGCTTCTACCAGGCTTTTTAATTATGGACAAAACCATGTGAAAAGTGATCTTTTAAATTTCTTCGAAAATAATGGTATTCAAATTTCAAGCTTACACATTCCTTGCACCATTTAACCATAAGATTTTGACTATCCCATCACTGCCACTGATGTAAGATAGTCCTAATCTTACGGTTGATAACACCAGGCTTAATTGTATAACAAAGGCAACACAAGCTGCACTCAGCGGATAAAATAAAACATCAATAGAAAAATTCTTCAATTTCTGGTCGTAAGTTTATTAAATCCTTAACATGCTTTAAGTTTCAATGGTTTTTACAAATGATTGACAGTTCTTTGAAAGGAAAATACAACAGATGATAAGTAATAAGTAAGAGAAACCACAACACATACTTCACAGAACAACCACACGGATGAGACTGACTCAAAGTGGATAGATCATATGCACTTCCAAGTAAACAACTATCCTGATTGGATAGGCGTGAAAACCTGATCAGATCTAACCATGTGATTGGAGGAAAGTACCATACTATGTAAATCAAACTAATGGTGACACTTCAAGGTGATTGGATGTCAAGGATCCCATGATTAATCCTGCTTTACTTATTGGACATAAGTATCTAAATATGTAAACGTAAGTAGATGAAGTCTAACAACTGATGTACATGTGACATACATGTGAAAATTAAGCAAACAAAGGATAGATTAGGGATATCTTACAGTAGCTTAAGTAAGCATCATATGTACGGTAACTTCAGTAACCGGCATTCGTAGGGTAACTTAAGTAAGCAGCATACGTACGGTAACTTCAGTAAGCAGCAAACGTATGGTAACTTGAGTAAGTATATTACATACGGTAATTTAAGTAAGCAGCATACGTATGGTAACTTAAGTAAGCAGTATACATACGGTAACTTAAGTTAGCACAATAAGACGGTAAATTAGGTAAGCATATTAAATGGTAACTTAAGTAAGCAGCATATATATGTACGGTAACTAAAGTAAGCAGCATATATATGTACGGTAACTAAAGTAAGCAGCATAGGTTTAGTAATTTAAGTAAGCAGCATACGTACAGTAACTTAAGTAAGCATAATACGTATGGTAACTAAAGTAAGCAGCATATGTACGGTAACTAAAGTAAGCAGCATAGGTTTGGTAACTTAGGTAAGCAGCATACGTACGGTAACTTAAGTAAGCAGCATTTGTACAGTAACTTAAGTAAGCATAATACGTATGGTAACTAAAGTAAGCAGCATATGTACGGTAACTAAAGTAAGCAGCATATGTACGGTAGCTTCAGTAAGCAGCATACGTACAGTAACTTAAGTAAGCGTAATACTTACAGTAAATTAAATAAGCATAATAAATGGTAATTAAAGTAAGCAGCATATGTACGGTAACTAAAGTAAGCAGCATATGTACGGTAACCTAAGTAAGCAGCATATACGTACAGTAAATTAAGTAAGTATAATACGTATGGTAACTAAAGTAAGCAGCATATGTACGGTAACTTAAGTAATCATAATACGTAAGGTATCTTAAGCATAATACGTATGGTAACTTAAGTAAGCAGTATATGTATGGTAAGTTGAGTAAGCAGTATACCTACGGTAACTTAAGTAAGCAGCATATGTACGATAATTTAGGTAAGCAGCAAATGTATGGTAACTTAAGTAAGCATATAACATACCGTAACTTTAGTAAGCAGCATAGGTATGGTAACTTAAGTAAGCAGAATACGTACAGCAACTTTATAATACGTATGGTAACTAAAGTAAGCAGCATTTAGACGGTAACTAAAATAAGCAGCATATGTACGGTAACTAAAGTAGGCATCATATGTAAGATAACTTAAGTAAGCTGCATAAGTATGGCAAATTAAGTAAGCAGCATACGTATGGTAACTTAAGTAAGCATAATATGTATGGTAACGTAAGTAAGCAGCATAAGTATGGTAACTTTAGTAAACATAATACGTACGGTGAATTGAGTATGCATAATAAATTCGGTAACTAAAGTAAGTAGCATCGTCACGGTGGCAAGTAAACCAGCATACTTACGATGGCAAGTAAGCAGCATCGTCACGGTAAGCAAAGTAAGCATCATCGAAGGGTAACAAGTAAAGCAGCATACGTACAATAACTTAAGTAAGCAGCATACGTGTGGTAACTAAAGTAAGCAGCATAGGTACGGTAACTTAAGTAAGAATAATATATACGTAACCTAAGTAAGCAGCATAAGTACGGTTACTAAAGTAAGCAACATACGCATGGTAACTTATGTAAGCAGTATAAGTACGGTAACTTAAGTAAGCAGCATACATACGGTAACTTAAGTAAGCAGCATATGTGCGGTAACTAAAGTAAACAGTATACGTACGGTAACTTAAGTAAGCATAATCCGAAAGCAGCATACATACTGTAATTAAAGTAAGCAGCAAATGTAGGTTGACTTAAGTAAACAGCATACGTAGGGTAGCTTAAGTATGTAGCATACGCACAGTTATGTAAGAATCTTGAATGTAAGAGTCTTTGATTTTGATGTGTTCCGAATGGATGTTTATAAATCATATATTTTGAAATTTTTGTTGTATAGATCATATACCTTAAGGTGTTGTTTTATCCTTGACGAGGATTTATTTGATTAAGCTGAGTATGATTGTGTAAGAGTTGAAGTTGTATTATAGTTATAAGAATTGGTGTTATAGTCGTAGGTCCAGATTTACCAAATCATAGTTACGGACGTTCCTTGAGTTGTTTACGTCACGAATGTACGTCTAAGAATTGATGACGTTAGGCTTTGGATATTTATTCTTTGATTGCACAATTTTCACATGTCTGACTCATGTACATCAGTTGTTAGACTTCATCTACATACATTTACATATTTAGATACTTTAGTCAATAGGTAAAGCAGGGTTAATCATGGGACCTTTGTAAAGAAAACACCTGTAATTTAATGGTAATTAGCCTTACTAAAATTTGCCAGAAAATGCTACTGCCATCCACCTATGTACTGTAGGCCCTGTTCCACAACTCACAGCCTTTGTTGTCAGTATAGGGGTGGCCAAATGACTATGTCACTCTGCATGAATTTTGATTACTTCCACTGTTCTCATCACTGCAGGTTGCAGCTCAAGAATCTTGTTAATCCATGACCAGCAAATTGAATCATCTTATTGAGTTCTTTTACATGCAAAAGAGACTGAAAATATAGAGTAAAATTAGTAATGAAAGGGTGGTGATCTACCTGACGTGTATAGTGTACTACTACTCTTCAACAAAAGACACATCTTTACTGTACTGTGGAGTTTATGCACATTTGCCTACCTTCACTTAAGTCTCTCCAAGGATTGCACTGAGCCTAGTTGAAATGTTGTGAAGCCCAGGACCCATTGTCAGCGGTTTCGAGACCCATTGAAAGAGTTGCGGTTTCACAAACGAGGAAACTAGGACTTACAGTTGGTGAGTAGTCCAACTGAAAATTACAACAATGCCTAAGAATTAGTACTCGGAACAGTTTGGGTTTGAATATTATTGAGTGTGACATTGGATATGAGTTTCTAACAGGAGGTGCAGTGGCTCAGTGGTTAAGGAGTCTTTCTTGATTTTAAAAGGTATCGGGTTTGAGTCTCATCCTGAGTGTTCCTCATACTTCACGTTTGGGAGGAGTTTAGGGCACCTAATAGGATCTATAGGAAAAAAGTCTTTCAGCAAACTGTTCAGGTGACTTTTTGCTGGAGAATTATTGTTGGGTAGTCATTGATTTTTTTTTCTGAATGGGAGATGAAACCCCCAATTTTCCAAGTGTATTGGTGTGGGCGCTTTCTGACATGTTTTTGAGGAAGCGTTGGTCTTTGACAAACTTGGCTTCTTTCTAATCATCTAATATTTCAACATAACTGTCATCATTACATCGGGAAATTAGGATCTCTTTGGTGTAGATGTGATTATCACATGTGAGACATAGTGGGTCGTTGAGTGGTTCAACCATAGTACGATTGCAGATGCACTGACTTTTCCTACAGTTCCACTCATCCAAATTTGACCTGTGAACATCCATCCCAGACCGGAATGTTGTGCCCATGGGAAGCCTCTCTGGCCATTTCTGTTTCTCTTACCTTTAACGGTTTAGGGCAGTTTTTTCCAAGAAGTATTATGATATACACATTATCTGTTGGTTCTGGAATCAAATCGGAGATACCCCTGAGATAACGATACCTGTGGCAAATGTCTGGTGATGGTATCTTTTCTGTCTCCAGGTATGTATGTGTTTTCTTTTACTGTTGGTAGTTTCTCCTTCTATCCAGCCAATGATTCAACACTAATTTCATTGGCTCGTCTACCTGTGGAGATGATGCGATGACCACCGCAAGTTGACAATTTGTATTGGTGTTCAGGGCCCTTAATGTTCATTTCCTGTGAAAGTTGAGGGTCTCCTAAGCATGCCTTTGACTGATCGTTGAGGACAACATATCCATGTGTCCAGGTTGATGGGTCCCTTTCATGATATATTTTCACCAGTACAATCTGTGCACAGGCACTAGCTGTCGCACAGGTAAATAGCTTTGTGCATTTAATATTAGCTTCTCATGGCTGAGGTGTCTCTGACTGATTGATTTCTTGTCAATTTTGGTTCTTTACTTTGTTTTCATTGATGTGCATCAAAGATGCATGGGTGATACCATCAAATTTCTTACATTTGAGACTTGTGTCGCAAGGTGATTCTTCCCACAAGCCTAACCTTTTACACAAGCCACAAATGTAAACAATTTTACTTTGTTTTCATTGATGTGCATCAAGGATGCATGGTTAATACCATTACATTTTTTACATTTAAGACTTGTGTCGCAAGGTGATTCTTCCCACATCTGTAACACAAGCCTAACCTTTTACACAAGCCACAAATGTAAGAAATGTGAGGGTACAACCCATGCATCTTATGCACATCAATAAAAACAAAGCAAAGAACCGGAATAGAAGAAATCAATCAGTCAGAGACACTTCAGCCAGAAAAAGCTAACATCAAATGCACAAAGTTTTCACTTGTGCCACAGCTCGTTCCTGTTGAAAGATTGTACAGGTGAAAATATATCATGAAAGGCACCCATCAACCTGGACATATAGATATGTCGTCCTCAACAATCAGTCAAATGCATGCTTAGAAGACCCTCAGTTTGAACATTCAAGGCCCTGAACACCAATACCAACTGTCAACTTACGTTGGTTGTCGCATCATCGCCAAAGGTAGACAAGCCAATGGCATTATTGTTGATTAAATGGCTGGACATAAGGAGAAACTGTCGACAGTAATAGTCAACAAGTACATGCCTGGAGACAGAAAAGAGATACTATCACCAGGCTTTTGCCAAGGGTATCGCCATCTCAGGGATATTTCCGATTTGATTCCAGAACGAAGAGATGATGTGCATATCATATTACTTCTTGGTGAAGAAACTGCCCTGAATCATTGAAGGTAAGGGAAAGCAGAAATGGCCCAGAAAGGCACCCAATGGGCTCAACATCCATCTCCGATGGACGGTCTCAGGTTAAGTTTGTGTGAGTGGAACTGGAGGAAAAGTCAGTGCATTTGTCAACCATACTAAGGTTGAACCACTCAACAACCCATTAAGTCTCACATGTAATAGTCACATCTACACCAAGGAGATCCTCTTTGCGACAGAATGATCAAATATACTTCAAGTTATATCTTATTTTCCATGCTATAAATATGCAATCTAGTCTGTAATGTGATTCTAACACACTTTTAACTGGACTAAAAATGCTACCAACCCAGCACTAACTTCCAGTGTACCTCTAACATTCCTCCAATTTCTCAGTGCGTTGCTAGACATTACATTGCTGGAGCTGGAGGAAAATTTCTTGCTGAAATTTCACCCTTTTTCTAGCCATTTCTACCTAGCGGCTACAACCGTGAAGGTTTTCAAGCTGGTTTGACTTTTGTACAAGCTTTTCCAGTCATCTTAGGTAAGATGAAGTGGCCTTAGGCCCAGGGAAAAACTTCGGTCTGACTCATAGGGCAGTCTGCATTGAGTTTGTACTAAGTACAGAGTAGTTTTGCTATCGACCAGAGTTTCCCACTCTTGTGGCGGGTGGCTTTAGTCCCTAGAGCACCCAGTGTGCTGGTTATTGGGGCCTCATTCCCTTGGGTAGATGTGTTTTCACCCTAGGCTCCTTACCCACCACAAAGGTAGCCTAATGTTATGCTATGCACATGTATTACATGGTAGGATATCTTCATACATTCGGCCTTCCAGACATAGATCTGTTCGCGTCCATGGACGATCGCAAGCTACCAATTTTCTGCGCTCTTGACTCCTTACCAGCGGGTATGGGAATTGACACATTCACAATCAAAAGGACTTCCTACGTGGGTTACTCCTTTCCACTATTCGTGTTAGTACTGAGGGTACAAAGCAGGGTCATGTCCGACTGGTAGCATTCATTTGGACTGGCCAACTGCGGTTCTGCTCTGCTCTGCTCAAACTTATTGCTAGTTTCCCGTACCAGCTTCCAGTCAGAGATGTCTTTCATCTCATTCCTGGGCTTCAGCAAACTGCACCACAATCCCAGAGCACTTTATTTTACTGTGTGGCCCCTGTCCACCAATCCTTGGTGTAACAAGGTCTCCTATTTTGGGGATGTCTTCTCCCAGATTCACCCAAATCCAGTGTCAGATTTGATCTGTTTCCCCATATTCAGTGTCCCAGTCTGTCCTGGGTAAGTGTATCGATACAGGCAAGAGCGTTAGGATAACTGTAACAGCCATCCACCGAGTCTTTCCAGTGGGAATTGACGGTCACAGACTGGCGACCACTGGAGAAGTTGGTGAAATGAATGTTCTTATAAAGACCTTCTTTCAAGATTCTTGCTCCCCTGTGGGTAATGCAAGTTGTCTTAGTCACACTGGTGAAAGCTCTGTTCGAGCCCTCCCCCCCCCCCCTCTCTCTTCCTCCCATGTGCCCACTTAGGGAGTTGATGCTTAAAAGAGTTTTCTCCTTACCGCAGACTCTACTAGGCGTAGAGATGCTATTCGTGCGCTTTTTCTCAAAGAAGGTCATATTTATCTTTCTCCCGGAGCTGGTATTCTTACCATCACTTTCCGTGCCTTCAGACTCATCAGAAAAAAGGGTATTGTGTGTGCCCTGTCTGGTGTCTTCAAATTGCATTAAACTTATGCAGCTGGGCGATACAAAAGCGTTTTTTGTTTCATTAAGATCTCATCGTACTGTGTCGTGAGACACTATATCATGATGAATTGTTCAAAGCAACCTCTTAAAATGGTCGGCATTGTTCATGGAACAGCCAGGGTATGTACTCAAGTAAGAAGCATAGCCCCTTACATGGAATAATTTGCGCAGCCGTTTGGAAAATGCCTGTCACAGTTATTCCCTTTTACTTGACTTACTTTACAAAGTTTGTGTTACCCAGATAACTTTAACAAAGTTGCTAACAATTTTTTTCCACGATTTAAGAATTCCTTAATTTACCTTAGCTAACACATACTTCATTTTCGATTGTGTTCTGTCTCATGGACTAACTTGTTGAGTTTCATTGACACTGCTATGATAGTTATATTGTCTGAGCGTTCTTTTTGGTGGCATGCTTTTGTTTATGCAGTTATACTTATTGGGTTGGTAACTACGTTTTCAGTTTGGTTAGAAGTGCATTAGTATCACGTTAGGGACCAGATTGCATATTTATAGCATGGAAGGTACATGTAGGTAAAACTGTTGTAAATACCCCCGCTACACTAAGCGAGGTAAATTTATGCTGAAAGCTTAGATGATTAGAGAACAGCTGTTTCCATCGAAGACGAACGCTTCATCAAAATAATGTCAGAAGGTGCCCACACCAATACGCCTGGGAACTTAAAAGAGTTTCCTCTTCTGTTCAAAAGGCAGTGGGAACGTCTTAGGACAGTGGCAGCAACTTAGGGCGATGTCAGTGTCTTGGGGTGGTGGCAGCGTCTAGGCCAAGCTCTTCTAAGCGGGCCAGGCAAATCTAAGCGGACCTGGCGAGTCTAAGTGGGCCGAGGAAATCCACAAGCGGGCCGGGCGAATCCAAGCGTCATAAGCAGGCCAGGCGAGTCATGTGCGTGCCAGGCGAGTCATTAGCTGGCCGGGGGAGTCTAAGTAGGCAGAGAGAATCCAAGTGGGCCGAGGGAGACTAAGTGAGCTATGCGAGTTTAGGCGGGCCACGCGAGTCTAAGTGTGTTAGGCTAGTCTAAGCAGATCAGGCGAGTCTAAGTGGGCGGTAAGGTATCTAAAATAAGTGGCATGAGGTATCAAATATAAGTGGCATAAAGTAGCATCTGAACAGTGTGGCAGGCTGTCCGGGCAGTGTGGCGGGTTGCCTTTATCTTATATGTGGCATAAGGTGTGGCAGGCCGTCTGGGCAGTGTGGCAGGCTGTTCGGGCAGTGTGGTGGGTTCTCTATATCTAGCATAAGTAAGGTTCAGGCCATGTGGCAGGCTGTCCAGGCAGCGTGGGAGCCGTCCTGGCGGTGTGGCAGGCAGTCTGGGCAGAAAGGTATCTAATATAAGTGGCATAAAGTAAAGTGCTGGGGGTGTGACAGACTGTTCGGGCAGTGTGGCAGGCTGTCTGGGCGGTGTGGCGGGTTGTTTTTATCTCATATAAGGCAGGCCATCTGGGCAGTGTGGCAGGCTGTCTGGGCGTAATGTGTGGCATGCAGTCTGGGCAGTGTGGTGGGTTCTCTATATCTAACATAAGTAGCATAAGGTAGGTTCAGGCGGTGTGGCATGCCGTCAAGACGGTGTGGGAGCCGTCTGGGCAGTGTGGCAGGCTGTTCGGGCAGTGTGATGGGTGCTCTATATCTAACATAAGTAGCATAAGTAAGGTTCAGGCAGTGTGGCAGGCCGTCCAGGCGGCGTGGGAGCGGTCCTGGCGGTGTGGCAGGCTGTTTGGGCAGAAAGGTATGTAATATAAGTGGCACAAAGTAACGTGCGGGCGGTGTGACAGACCGTTCGAGCAGCGTGGCAGGCTGTCCGGAAGGTGTGGTTGGTTTTCTATATTAAAGATAAGTGGCATAAGTAAGGTTCCGGTGATGTGGCAGGTCGTCCAGGCGGTGTGGCAACCATCCAGGCCGTGTGGGCAGAAAGGTATCTAATATAAGTGGCATAAAGTAACATGCAGGCGGTGAGACAGACTGTCTAGGCAGGGTGGCAGGCTGTGCGGGCGGTGTGGCGGGTTGTCTTTATCTTATATATGTGGCATAATGTGTGGCAGGCTGTCTGGGCAGTGTGGCAGGCTGTCTGGGCAGTGTGGCAGGCTGTCTGAGCGGTGTGGTTGGTTCTCTATATCTAACATAAGTAGCATAAGTAAGGTTCAGGCCATGTGGCAGGCCGTCCAGGCGGTGTGGGAGCCGTTCGGGAGGTGTGGCAGGCCGTCTGGGCAGAACGGTATCTAATATAAGTGGCACAAAGTAACGTGCGGGCGGTGTGACAGACCGTTAGAGCAGCGTGGCAGGCTGTCCGGGAGGTATGGCGGGTTGTCTTTATCTTATATATGTGGCATAAGGTGTGGCTGGCTGCTGGGCAGTGTGGCAGGCTGTCCGTGCGGTGTGGTGGGTTCTCTATATCTAAGATAAGTGGCATAAGTAAGGTTCCTGTGGTGTGGCAGGTCGTCCAGGCGGTGTGGGAGCCGTCAGGGCGGTGTTGCAGGCTGTTTGGGAAAAAAGGTATCTAATATAAGTGGCACAAAGTAACGTGCGGGCGGTGTGACAGACCGTTCGGGCAGCGTGGCAGGCTGTCCGGAAGGTGTGGTGGGTTTTCTATATCTAAGATAAGTGGCATAAGTAAGGTTCCTGTGGTGTGGCAGGTCGTCCAGGCGGTGTGGGAGTCGTCAGGGCGGTGTGGTTGGCCATCTGGGCAGAAAGGTATCTAATATAAGTGGCACAAAGTAACAAGGGGGCGGTGTGAGAGACCGTTCGGGCAGCATGGCAGGCTGTCCGGGAGGTGTGGTGGGTTGTCTTTATTTTCTATATGTGGCATAAGGTGTGGCAGGCCGTCTGGGCAGTGTGGCAGGCTGTCTGGGCGGTGTGGTTGGTTCTCTATATCTAACATAAGTAGCATAAGTAAGGTTCAGGCCATGTGGCAGGCTGTCCAGGCGGTGTGGGAGCCGTTCGGGCGGTGTGGCAGGCCATGTGGCAGGCCATGTGGCAGGCCGTGTGGGCAAAAGGTATCTAATATAAGTGGCACAAAATAACGTGCGGGCGGTGTGACAGACCGTTCGGGCAGTGTGGCAGGCTGTCTGGAAGGTGTGGTGGGTTGTCTTTATCTTATATATGTGGCATAATGTATAACGGGCCGTCTGGGCAGTGTGGCAGGCTGTCTGGGCGGTGTGGTTGGTTCTCTATATCTAACATAAGTAGCATAAGTAAGGTTCAGGCCATGTGGCAGGCCGTCCAGGCGGTGTGGGAGCCGTTCGGGCGGTGTGGCAGACCGTGTGGGCAGAAAGGTATCTAATATAAGTGGCACAAAAAAACGTGTGGGCGGTAGGACAGACTGTTCGGGCAGCGTGGCAGGCTGTCTGGAAGGTGTGGTGGGTTGTCTTTATCTTATATATGTGGCATAATGTGTAACAGGCCGCTGGGCAGTGTGGCAGGCTGTCTGGGCGGTGATGTTGGTTCTCTTTATCCAACATAAGTCGCATAAGTAAGGTTCAGTCCATGTGGCAGTCCGTCCAGGCGGTGTGGGAGCCGTCTGGGCGGTGTGGCAGGCCGTGTGGGCAGAAAGGTATGAAATATAGGTGGCAAAAAATAACGTGCGGGCGGTGTAACAGATCGTTCGGGCAGCGTGGCAGGCTGTCCGGGAGGTGTGGCGGGTTGTCTTTATCTTATATATGTGGCATAAGGTGTGGCAGGCCGTCTGGGCAGTGTGGCAGGCTGTCCGGGCGGTGTGGTGGGTTCTCTATATCTAAGATTAGTGGCATAAGTAAGGTTCAGGCCATGTCCAGGCAGTGTGGGAGCCGTTCGGGCGGTGTGGCAGGCGGTGTGGGCAGAAAGTTATCTAATATAAGTTTCACAAAGTAACGTGCGGGCGGTGGGACAGACCGGTCGGGCAGCGTGGCAGGCTGCCTGGAAGGTGTGGTGGGTTGTCTTTATTTTATATATGTGGCATAATGTGTAACGGGCAGTCTGGGCTATGTGGCAGGCTGTTTGGGCAGTGTGGTGGGTTCTCTATAACTTACATAAGTAGCATAAGTAAGGTTCAGGC
The DNA here is from genome assembly GCA_020152595.1 of Chiridota heheva. Classification (NCBI taxonomy): domain Eukaryota; kingdom Metazoa; phylum Echinodermata; class Holothuroidea; order Apodida; family Chiridotidae; genus Chiridota; species Chiridota heheva. The sequence goes on from JAIGNY010000381.1 coordinate 55,266, forward strand.
ATGTGGCAGGCCGTCCAGGCGGTGTGGAAGCCCTTCGGGCAGTGTGGCAGGCCGTCTGGGCTGAAAGGTCTCTAATATAAGTGGCACAAAGTAACGTGGGGCGGTGTGACAGACCGTTCGGGCAGTGTGGCAGGCTGTCCGGGAGGTGTGGTGGGTTGTCTTTATCTTATATATGTGGCATAAGGTGTGGCTGGCCGTCTGGGCAGTGTGGCAGGCTGTTCGGGCAGTGTGATGGGTTGCTCTATATCTAACATAAGTAGCTTAAGTAAGGTTCAAGCGGTGTGACAGGTCGTCCAGACGGCGTGGGAGCCGTCCTGACGGTGTTGCAGGCTGTTTGAGCAAAAAAGGAACTAATATAAGTGGCACAAAGTAACGTGCAGCGTGGCAGGCTGTCCGAAAGGTGAGGTGGGTTTTCTATATCTAAGATAAGTGGCATAAGTAAGGTTCCTGTGGTGTGGCAGGTCGTCCAGGCGGTGTGGGAGTCATCAGGGCGGTGTGGTTGGCCATCTGGGCAGAAAAATATCTAATATAAGTGGCACAAAGTAACAAGGGGGCGGTGTGAGAGACCCTTCGGGCAGCATGGCAGGCTGTCCGGGAGGTGTGGTGGGTTGTCTTTATTTTATATATGTGGCATAAGGTGTGGCAGGCCGTCTGGGCAGTGTGGCAGGCTGTCTGGGCGGTTCGGTTGGTTCTCTAGTATATCTAACATAAGTAGCATAAGTAAGGTTCAGGCCATGTGGCAGGCCGTCCAGGCGGTGTGGGAGCCGTTCGGGCGGTGTGGCAGGCCATGTGGCAGGCCGTGTGGGCAAAAGGTATCTAATATAAGTGGCACAAAATAACGTCCGGGCGGTGTGACAGACCGTTCGGGCAGTGTGGCAGGCTGTCTGGAAGGTGTGGTGGGTTGTCTTTATCTTATATATGTGGCACAATGTATAACGGGCCGTCTGGGCAGTGTGGCAGGCTGTCTGGGCGGTGTGGTTGGTTCTCTATATCTAACATAAGTAGCATAAGTAAGGTTCAGTCCATGTGGTAGGTCGTCCAGGCGGTGTGGGAGCCGTCTGGGCGGTGTGGCAGGCCGTGTGGGCAGAAAGGTATTTAATATAAGTGGCACAAAGTAACGTGCGGGCGGTGTAACAGATCGTTCTGGCAGCGTGGCAGGCTGTCCGGGAGGTTTGGCGGGTTGTCTTTATCTTATATATGTGGCATAAGGTGTGGCAGGCCGTCTGGGCAGTGTGGCAGGCTGTCCGGGCGGTGTGGTGGGTTCTCTATATCTAAGATTAGTGGCATAAGTAAGGTTCAGGCCATGTCCAGGCGGTGTGGGAGCGGTTCGGGCGGTGTGGCAGGCCGTTTGGGCAGAAAAGTATCTAATATAAGTGGCACAATAAAAACGTGCGGGCGGTGGGACAGACCGTTCGGGCAGCGTGGCAGGCTGTCTGGAAGGTGTGGCGGGTTGTCTTTATCTTATATAAGTGGCATAATGTGTAACGGGCCGTCTGGGCAGTGTGGCAGGCTGTCTGGGCGGTGATGTTGGTTCTCTATATCTAACATAAGTCTCATAAGTAAGGTTCAGTCCATGTGGCAGGCCGTCCAGGCGGTGTGGGAGCCGTCTGGGCGGTGTGGCAGGCCGTGTGGGCAGAAAGGTATCTAATATAAGTGGCACAAAGTAACATGCGGGCGGTGTAACAGATCGTTCAGGCAGCGGGGCAGGCTGTCCGGGAGGTGTGGCACAAAAAAATGTCGCACAAGAAGTGGAGACTTAACTCACTATAAGAATAAAAAGATGTGATAATTGTTAGAAAGCATTTAACTTGTCACTGCCATTTCCCCGACTGTTGGCTTTGGCCCGACTATGTACTTGTGAAAATGGAATATTGGTGTCAGTTAATGGTTCCTTGGACCCTTATTGGCAACATTCATGGAGTGGCCCCGCCATTATGTCACCCCGGACTTGGCCCAAGTATGTCCACTGTGGTGCTATGGTAGAAGGGAATAGGGAACCAACTCTACCCTTAAGGGTACCATGATATTGCTAATGGGGTTTTGTGGCAATTGTGATGCAGTTATTTTCATTTTCACGATTTATAAACATCAAAACATGACGTCAGATCACGTCATTAATGATTTTTTTTTTCAATGCTGCTGACATGCCTGAACTATGTTCTGCTGTGAATGAAAAGTTGATAGAAATTCCTTCTTTTTTTGGGGGGGGTGGGGGGGGGGGGTGATTTATTAAGAAAATCAGCTTCTTTAAAATAAAAAAATTCTTTCAGGAGACCTTTTTCCTAGTCAAAGAAAATCAAATTTTCTGTTTCCTTGGACCCCCACCAGGGGCCCTGGGTTCCCACGCCAAAAGTGTTTCGCGCATTGCGCTCGCGCTCGCTGCCTTCGGCGCCAGCAATAAACTGCTTTCATTTTGTTCAACATTTATTTTTAATAAGCTACTTTCAGCTTTTTTTATCAAGTGTCTCTCACATGCCTGAATATAAGTGGCACAAAGTATTAAACAAGGGGGCGGTGTGAGAGACCGTTCGGGCAGCATGGCAGGCTGTCCGGGAGGTGTGGTGGGTTGTCTTTATTTTATATATGTGGCATAAGGTGTGGCAGGCTGTCTGGGCAGTGTGGCAGGCTGTCTGGGCGGTGTGGTTGGTTCTCTATATCTAACATAAGTAGCATAAGTAAGGTTCAGGCCATGTGGCAGGCCGTCCAGGCGGTGTGGGAGCCGTTCGGGCGGTGTGGCAGGCCATGTGGCAGGCCGTGTGGGCAAAAGGTATCTAATATAAGTGGCACAAAATAACGTGCAGGCGGTGTGACAGACCGTTCGGGCAGTGTGGCAGGCTGTCTGGAAGGTGTGGTGGGTTGTCTTTATCTTATATATGTGGCATAATGTATAACGGGCCGTCTGGGCAGTGTGGCAGGCTGTCTGGGCGGTGTGGTTGGTTCTCTATATCTAACATAAGTAGCATAAGTAAGGTTCAAGTAAGGTTCAGGCCATGTGGCAGGCCGTGGCCAGGCGGGCGGTGGACCGTTCGGGCAGCGTGGCAGGCTGTCTGGAAGGTGTGGTGGGTTGCGGTGTCTGGGCAGTGTGGCAGGCCGGTGTGTGGGCAGAAAGGTATCTAATATAAGTGGCACAAAATAACGTGGCGGGCGGTGTAACAGACGTGGGCGTTGGGACAGACCGGGCAGCGTGGCAGGCTGTCGGGAGGTGTGGTGGGTTGTCTTTATCTTATATATGTGGCATAAGGTGTGGCAGGCCGTCTGGGCAGTGTGGCAGGCTGTCCGGGCGGTGTGGTGGGTTCTCTATATCTAAGATAAGTGGCATAAGTAGGTCGTCCAGGTTCGTCCTGGCGGTGTTGCAGGCCGTGTGAGCAAAAGGTATCTAATATAAGTGGGACCGTGTCGGGCAGCGTGGCAGGCTGTCCAGGCTAAGATAAGTGGGAGTTCCTGTGGTGTGGCAGGTTGTCCAGGCGGTGTGGTGGTGTGGGGCGGTGTGGCCATCTGGGCAGAAAAGGTATCTAATATAAGTGGCACAAAGTAACAAGGGGGGGTGTGACAGACCCGTTCGGGCAGCGTGGCAGGCTGTCTGGAAGGTGTGGTGGGTTGTCTTTATTTTATATATGTGGCATAAGGTGTGGCAGGCCGTCTGGGCAGTGTGGCAGGCTGTCTGGGCGGTGGTTGGTTCTCTATATCTAACATAAGTAGCATAAGTAAGGTTCAGTCCATGTGGCAGGCCGTCCAGGCGGTGTGGGAGCCGTCTGGGCGGTGTGGCAGGCCGTGTGGGCAGAAAGGTATCTAATATAAGTGGCACAAAGTAACGTGCGGGCGGTGTAACAGACCGTTCGGGCAGCGTGGCAGGCTGTCTGGAAGGTGTGGTGGGTTGTCTTTATTTTATATATGTGGCATAAGGTGTGGCACGGGCCGTCTGGGCAGTGTGGCAGGCTGTCTGGGCGGTGTGGTTGGTTCTCTATATCTAAGATAAGTAGCATAAGTAAGGTTCAGTCCATGTCCAGGCGGTGTGGGAGCCGTCTGGGCGGTGTGGCAGGCCGTGTGGGCAGAAAGGTATCTAATATAAGTGTGTGTAACAGCCGTTCTGGCAGCGTGGCAGGCTGTCTGGGAGGTGGTGGGTTGTCTTTATTTATATATGTGGCATAAGGTGTGGCCAGGCCGTCTGGGCAGTGTGGCAGGCTGTCCGGGCGGTGTGGTGGGTTTCTATATCTAACGATTAGTGGCATAAGTAAGGTTCAGGCCATGTCCAGGCGGTGTGGGAGCGGTTCGGGCGGTATGGCAGGGTGTGGGCAGAAAGGTATCTAATATAAGTGGCACAAAATAACGTGCGGGCGGTGGACAGACCGTTCGGGCAGCGTGGCAGGCTGTCTGGAAGGTGTGGTGGGTTGTCTTTATTTTATATAAGTGGCATAATGTGTGGCGGGCCGTCTGGGCAGTGTGGCAGGCTGTCTGGGTGGTGATGTTGGTTCTCTAGTATATCTAACATAAGTAGCATAAGTAAGGTTCAGGCCATGTGGCAGGCCGTCCAGGTGGTGTCGGTGTGGCAGGCCATGTGGCAGGCCGTGTGGGCAGAAAGGTATCTAATATAAGTGGCACAAAAGTAACGTGGGCGGTGTGACAGATTGTTTGGCAGGCTGTAGGTGTGGTGGGTTGTCTTTATCTTATATAAGTGGCATAATGTGTAACAGGCCGTCTGGGCAGTGTGGCAGGCTGTCTGGGCGGTGATGTTGGTTCTCTTTATCTAACATAAGTCGCATAAGTAAGGTTCAGTCCATGTGGCAGGCCGTCCAGGCGGTGGGAGCCGTCTGGGCGGTGTGGCAGGCCGTGTGGGCAGAAAGGTATCTAATATAAGTGGCACAAAATAACGTGCGGGCGGTGTAACAGACTGTTCGGGCAGCGTGGCAGGCTGTCCGGGAGGTGTGGCGGGTTGTCTTTATTTTATATATGTGGCATAAGGTGTGGCAGGCCGTCTGGGCAGTGTGGCAGGCTGTCGGGCGGTGTGATGGGTGCTCTATATCTAAGATAAGTAGCATAAGTAAGGTTCAGCGGTGTGGCAGGTCGTCCAGGCGGTGTGGGAGCCGTCCTGGCGGTGTGCAGGCAGGCCGTTTGGGCAAAAGGTATCTAATATAAGTGGCACAAAGTAACGTGCGGGCAGTGTGACAGACCGTTCGGGCAGCGTGGCAGGCAGGTGTGGTGGTTTTCTATATCTGTTCCTGTGGTGTGGCAGGTCGTCCAGGGTGTGGGAGTCGTCAGGGCGGTATGGTTGGCCATCTGGGCAGAAAAAAATATAATATAAGTGGCACAAAGTAACAAGGGGGCGGTGTGAGAAACCGTTCGGGCAGCATGGCAGGCTGTCCGGGAGGTGTGGTGGGTTGTCTTTATTTTATATATGTGGCATAAGGTGTGGCAGGCAGTCTGGGCAGTGTGGCAGGCTGTCTGGGCGGTGTGGTTGGTTCTCTAGTATATCTAACATAAGTAGCATAAGTAAGGTTCAGGCCATGTGGCAGGCCGTCCAGGCGGTGTGGGAGCTGTTCGGGTGGTGTGGGAGCTGTTCGGGCGGTGTGGCAGGCCATGTGGCAGGCCGTGTGGGCAAAAGGTATCTAATATAAGTGACACAAAATAACGTGCGGGCGGTGTGACAGACCGTTCGGGCAGTGTGGCAGGCTGTCTGGAAGGTGTGGTGGGTTGTCTTTATCTTATATATGTGGCATAATGTATGGCAGGCCGTCTGGGCAGTGTGGCAGGCTGTGTGGCAGGCTGTCTGGGCGGTGTGGTTGGTTCTCTATATCTAACATAAGTAGCATAAGTAAGGTTCAGGCCAGTGGCAGGCCGTCCAGGCGGTGTGGAAGCCGTTGGGCGGTGTGGCAGCCGTCTGGGCAGAAAGGTATCTAATATAAGTGGCACAAAAAAACGTGCGGGCGGTGGGACAGACCGTTCGGGCAGCGTGGCAGGCTGTCTGGAAGGTGTGGTGGGTTGTCTTTATCTTATATAAGTGGCATAATGTGTAACGGGCCGTCTGGGCAGTGTGGCAGGCTGTCCGGGCGGTGTGGTGGGTTCTTTATTTTTAAGATAAGTGGTATAAGTAAGGTTCCGGTGGTGTGGCAGGTCGTCCAGGCTGTGTAAGAGCCGTCAGGCCGGTGTGGCAGGCCGTCTGGGCAGAAAGGGATCTAATATAAGTGGTGTAAAGTAACATGCGGGCGGCGTGACAGACCGTCCGGGCAGCATGGCAGGCTGTGCGGGCGGTGTGGCGGGTTGTCTTCATCTTATATATGTGGCATAATGTGTGGCAGGCCGTCTGGGCAGTGTGGCAGGCTGATCGGGCAGTGTGATGGGTGCTCTATATCTAACATAAGTAGCATAAGTAAGGTTCAAGCAATGTGGCAGGCCGTCCAGGCCAGGGTGGGTGGTGTGTTGGGGTTTTTATCTATATGTATAAGCGTTGACACACCGTTTGTGGCAGGCCGCCTGGGCTTTAGAAAGGTATCTAATATAAGTGGCATAAGTAAAGGTTCGGTGGTGTGCAAAGTAAGGCGTCTTGGCGGTGTGGCAGGCCGTTTGGGCAGAAAGGTATCTAATATAAGTGACACACCGTTCGGGCAGCGTGGCAGGCTGTCTGGACGGTGTGGTGGGTTGTCTTTATCTTATATATGTGGCATAATGTGTAACAGGCCGTCTGGGCAGTGTGGCAGGCTGTCTGGGCGGTGTGGTGGGTTTTCCATATCTAAGATAAGTGGCATAAGTAAGGTTCCAATGGTGTGGCAGGTCGTCCAGGCGGTGTGGGAACCGTCCGGGCGGTGTGGCAGGCCATCTTGGCAAAAAGTATCTAATATAAGTGGCACAAAGTAACGTGCGGGCGGTGTGACACACCGTTCGGGCAGCGTGGCAGGCTGTCTGAACGGTGTGGTGGGTTGTCTTTATCTTATATATGTGGCATAATGAGTGTGGCAGGCCGTCCAGGCGGTGTGGGAGCCATCGGAGCGGTATGGCAAGTCGCCTGAGCAGAAAGGTATGTAATCTAAGTGGCATAACGTAGAGTGCGGGCGGTGTGACAGACCCCTCTGGCACTGTGGCAGGCTGGCCGGGCAGTGTGTGGGGTTGTCTTTATTTCATATGTGGCATAAGTTGTGGCAGGCTGTCCGGGCAGTGTGGCTGGCTGTCCAGGCAGTGTGGTTGTATCTCTATATCTAAGACAAGTGACATAAGTAAGGTTCAGGCGGTGTGGCATGTTGTGCATGCGGTGTGGTAGCCGAGCGGTATGGTAGGCCGTTTGGACAGTAAAGTTTCTAATGTATTATGACATAAGGTATTTAATATGAATGGGATCAGGTACCTTCCGGAAAGTGTGCAGGCCGTCAGCTCCGTAAGGTATCTAATATAAGTGGCATTGGGTTCTAATATAAGTGGCATGAAGTATCTAATATAAGTGACATAAGGTATCTAATATAGGTGGCATGAAGTAGCCTGCAGGTTGTGTGGCAGACCATCTGGGCAGTGTGGCAGGTTGTCTGGGCGGTTTGGTGGGCTCTCTATATCTAAACTAAGTGGCATAAGTAAGGTTCAGGCGGTGTGGCAGTCTGTCCAGGCAGTGTGGGAGCCGTCCGAGCGGTGTAGCAGGCTGTTTGGGCAGTAAGGTTTCTAATATAGTGTGGCATAAGGTATCCAATATGAGTGGGATAAGGTACCATCCGGGAAGTGTGCAGGCCGTCTGGGCGGTATGGTATCTAATATAAGTGACATTGGGTTATAATATAAATGGCATAAAGTATCTAATATAAGTGGCATAAGGTATCTAATGTAAGTGTCATAAGGTATCTCATAATGGCATTTCTCTGAATGCACTTTGTAACTTTGAAGCTTACTCTCCAGCAATGCTGGCACTAATTTACAGCAGAGTGGACTTGAGCAAGTAAAGTGTCTTGCTTAAGGTCAATGCAGGATTACAACGGGAAGCAAACCTGGTATCTTTCTAATGTGGGCATTACTCCTTAACCACTAAGCCACTGCACCTTGTATTCTCTACAGCTTGCACATCTAGCGACACCCACAAGGGCATCCCTGTCAATGTCACTACTGACGCACTTCCAACATTGAATGAGGAATGTGATGCACATACTCTGAAGGGGGTTTTGCGACATCACACAGAGATCTTCCTGAGTCAAAGGGGCTTTGAGGATAACTTGATGTGGGGAACGGCTCCACTACATTTTGAGGTGAATTGCAAGTCTCTTTCGTTCTTGTTTTAAAGTTGATTTCAGTAGGGTTTTTGGGCTCTTTAGCACTATGTGTCTTTTGCTGTCAAAGCACTTAAGTGCTCTTATCAGTCAATTAAATCTGTTATAGCCTTCCTTTAGGGCTGTGAACATTTCTGAAATCATTAAATGCTTAATCGCAAGAATTTGTAGGATTTTAGCAATTAATTTACGGTTAATCAATGCCAAGATATGGTCACAATGCAAAACATTTTTTTAATATAGGAAAATTGGAAAAATAGAATGGGTGGCATCTCCCATTCTTAACAGGATTACTTCGTAATGCTAGCGCACTCTTGCGACCATTGTGTGTAGTTACACTATTTAGCATGCCAACACAAGCTATGAAACTTCAACAGAACTTAAAAGAATTATCATTTTGGAGCTTTCACAGAATTTGTGAAAAGATATCAATTTGCGAAAATGGAGAGATAAAAACAATTAATTGCAAGTAGCGTTTTTTTCAAACTTTTAATTCACATGTGTAATTGTTTACAGCCCTACCTTTTAATATTTTTGATGTGAAATGCTGCATTGATCTCGGGACACAATTTTTTTTCCATTTCAAATTGCATAATGCTCGGATACTGGACTAATTGAAGAATATACATTTAAAAGAAAGATTCATTGCTTGCAAGCTCACTCATACAAAATCGATATAAAAAGATTGAATGTTGGAGTGTGAAAAATAAAGAGAATATTAATGATTTGCATGTTCTAACATGCAGATAGAAAGATGGGTGCAAAAGATAACATTGAAAGAATATCAAAACACTTGTTTGGGTATTCATATTTTGCTGATAATTCTTAGAATGTTTCCGGCTCATTTTGATTTGATAATGATTACTATAATTGCATATAAGCTTTTCTTCTCTTGTTATGCTGAATGTACTGATTAAAGTAAATTCAGGTGAATGCAGTTAAAAATTAATAGAAACATTTGACCATATGTGATGAGATTAGTGGTCAAGCATGTTCATTTTATATAAAAGAATCTAATAAGTGGAGGAAAACTTACAACAACTTCATCCGTTAAGGAAGCTTTAAGCGTAAAGTTCTAGTTGATGTTGGACAATAAAAACTTATTTGGGTAGCTTAACATCATGATCAAACTGTAATTCTGGTATCATTTGAAAAAACTCACATAGATCTTTCAGAAAATGATTTTTTTTGATGGGGTTAATGTTGAAGATTTTTGAGAAAAAATGGATTGAAATAGAAAATTTAAAAATGCACAAAATTTACCAACAAAACGATTTCTTTCAAAAGCTGACCTGCTGTACTCTCAGACCTAGCCTTTGCTGGAAATGCCGTGAACAAGTGTCAAAGTATCCAATTCCAACTATCCAGCTTGAATTTTGTCTGCCTCTATCAATATCTTTTTATGTATAAAAGTTGTGTGAAATTTCATAATTTTTAGCCTTTTTGGGACAAATTTTTGAAGTAAATCATAACTTTGGATTGTAGTACACCTACCACACGCTGAAATTATTGTTAAGAAGTGCAATTCATGAACTTTGAATTGAAGACAAAAAGAGCAAGTACCCCACTTTCTTTATTGCCGTTGTTTAAAGGATTAGTTCATGGGTCAAGTCTTTCTTCTATGAAAGAGGACTTGAAAAGAAACAAAATGGTGCAAACAGCATTCAAAAATCTTATTTTGCTCACGGGATCTTCGTGTTTTAAGCTCTGCCATATCTGTGTAGAAATGACTGGTGTAGTAAGTCTACTATGGAAGGTTGGTACTCTAATCCTCACATGACAATTGTGTATGTATTTTAAAGAAAGTTTATTCAACTTTGTAACTATTTGAAATATTGTTCCTCAAACTTTCTTCTGGTGGTAAATTATAATTACCCTTACAAGATCATGTTTGACCTCTTTCCTGACATATCTAATGGTTTTTAATGACTTAGATATTTCCTTAACGGAATAACATTTTTGAATACAAGATTATTGCCACCTGAAGTAATCCTTTAAGTTTAAGCACAAACCCTTACACTGAAGCGTACGTGTTCTGGTGTAGCAGATAGTGACCAAGCTCGCAATGCACACGTCCCGAGTTTGAATACCGGCTTTGTACGCGGCTTAACTTTTTTGCAAGTAACTACAGCGGTGATTATTAATTGTTTATCTTTATTGTTTTGCCTTGAGAAATATAATTTGGACTGGTATCATTGGAAAGGAAATTTCACAAACAATCTAGAAATCCTCCATAGAGAAAATACAAGCTCAAAACAATTGGCCTAATTTTTCCTAAGATAGCAGATTTGCATATTTATGTTGATATTATCTTTACTTTGACATTTTTATTAAAAGGTTTATTGTCTTAGCATTCATATAAAGCAAACTTGTAGTGTGAGATAACGAAAGCAAAATTTTGAAAATTATAATTTTGAAAATCTCGACAATTTTTTGTCACGTTTTTACGCACCGGTCTTTTAAGGGTTAAATTTCCAAGACAAGTCATATGCACCTATTTCACAGTGTATGATGATTTCCGAACTGTCATTAGTAATAACTGAATTTATCAGGTGTGTGAACAGGTTGAGGCAATACTTGCTGCAGTATCTTGTTTTATAATTTGTTTACAACACATGTGAATTACACAATATCCTCTTAAAATCTGCTAAAGATGAACAATTGTACTCACTTTTTGATTTAGAATGCAAATTTTTTAGTATGAACGAGCAAATGTATTACAGTACCGTAAATCTTCTGCCTAAAATTTTTGAAGGTGAGCGATCGATTATACGATAGTAATCAACAACTGAGGTTAAAAGATATTCTGATAGGTTTCATTGATTGAAGTTTATTTAAAGAATTGTAGTTAAGACTTTGAGATGGTTTCCCATTCATAAGGAATACATTTTGCATATTTTAAAATTGAGTGAGGTTTGATCAGGTGCACCTTGAACACTGAGCATCCTAGGGTGTTGGCAGCTCATCTTAAATGTCTGAAAGGCCAAACACGATTGTCTTGTGGACCTAGATGGTCCATCTGTGCATGTGTTGATTATTGAGATTGAATATAACCTGCACTTTAAAAGACCATGCTTTTGCCATCTGGTCCTGTACCTTACACACCTAAAAGAAAGGAAAATTCATTTAATTTTATAGAAATACATAAAGAATTATATTGGATCTCTAATGATTACATCACAGTTTTAAACTGCAAGGTCACTTTTTTCTTTGAAATGCAGTAACTCTTTAACAGAATATTGAGAATATCAACATGGGTTTTTTAACCAATTTTGGTTTGTTAATAGTCCTCTGCTATATAAATGAAACTGAATATTGACGGGAATATTTCTTTAAACAATTCCTACCCAAGCTGTTTATATATATCACAACTCGGGTACGCTAGTCCATAATTTATTGTGTCTATATGCCTAATGGTTGTATCTGCATGTTACATTTTCAAAGTGGACAACAGAAACAAGAGGTATGTTCTATATTATCGTCATCATTGAATTCATTGTTTTAACAGGAAACACTTCACACCAGAACAAAATCAACTATTGCATTTGCAGATAAGAAACTGGGGACCGGAAATCACCACTGACCCTTAAAAGTCAAGATATATACAAAATAAGTTGTCCACCATTTTGTATCATCTGCAAGGGAGAGGATAGTGAGGACCAGTCAGCATCATCCACCTTTACTGTATGCTGTTCAGGAATGACATGGATCCAGGAGTACAAATCAACACCTCTTTTGAATTGAGAATAGCGGTAGTAAGCATGTTAATAATTACAAAACATTTATGGGGCTTACAACAAAGAATTTCTGCATGATGCCTGCACCAGGGGGTGATTTCACCTCCTGTCTTTCACCACATGGGGGGTAAGGGAATGAAGTGCCATATATTTCTTGGGGGCAAGAAATACCATTCATCATTTCTTTTATTAGCTCAACAAAGTTATAAAATGGGAACTTTTCTTTCAACTTTCGTCTCCCATTTTTTAAATGTATCTAGTCAAGAGGTTTTTGACTAAAAACTTCTGGAATTTGGCCGTCTCGAAGAGCATGAAAATTTCCACACGGGTTGTATTTAGTTTTTCATGTACTGTTTGTATACCTGAAATAGAGCAATTTTCATTTTATTCATTTTCATGAAAATCTGCAGTTAAATAAGGAAAATATGTGCTGATGTGTAAATAATTGCCTACAGCTGACTATTCACACCACGGAAATGATAAGACACCAAGGATGCACCACTTTGTTCACACTACAGTGCACAATATCCTCTGTTGTGTGGATAGCATTGAATACCATTTTTTTGCAGTTCTGTAGTTTCTTTAATCTAAGGTATAGCAAATGACAAAAAACGTATTGATTGATGAAACTTTGCTTATTCAGTTGAAATTTCAAATTAAGTACTATAATCTTCTGAAAAAGTGGGGGACTGAAGCTTCTTTCTCCTAGTAATTTGGAGAAAGGAGACCCCCCATACCCCTAGCCTCCCCCCCCCCCTTAAAGAAAAAAGATGGAACATTTGAGGAAAATTAACAATGAAAATGGAAATATAAGCCTACTAAGAGATATCTAGTTAATTATCTTATGAATGAGGACAATATTTTTATTTATAAATATTATTGCTGGAGGGCCTGAGGTGTACTTCCTTGGATTCCATTGGCAAACATGATAAATAACTCCGGCTATAAATTTTCAGTCTATTGCCCTTAAAATCACCAGAGTTTAAATAACTCATTGATGAAAACCTTCTTGACAATCCAAAGCAATCCTCTGCCACAAGTTACACGCTTGGTTTGGCCTGGTAGTAACCCTTCTTTCGTTTACATACAGTGTATAATAACTGTGATGTAAAATCACTAGGTTATCTGTGATGAGTTTCTTAATTGCTGCTTTTGGAGTCTAAAAGTCATACCTGCAGAAATGAAAGGTTCTTGCGGGTGAAAAGACTGAAAATTTATAGCGAGAATTGGGCATAATGAAGTCCCCTTTAGTTTTATGGATTTTTTCCCTCCATTTAGGAAAGTAAACTGCTTAATAGTCTACAAAAATAAGAAAATTGTCAGTTAAATAGAGAGATAAGTATTGTCAGTATGAAAGATTGAATTATTGTTTTCTCTGAAAAAGTATTGTGAGGGGTATGAAGTATGCTTCCTGCGAATCCAGGGGGACAATTCCCTAATTCCACAGGTTTCTCTTTTTTTGGAGGCAATTAATCATTTTTAGTTAACACATGTGTAAACAGATTTAATTGAATCTCCAAACTGCTTGGGTTTTGACATCAGCTGCCTCCAGCTAAATTTACACATTTTGATGGAAAATAACTTTGTTTTTTTGGATTTGGGGCATGCCCTCATAAAACAGAGGTGTGTGAGAGCCTTGCCCATTGTTAAGTTTCACCAAGGATGTGTTTGTACATCCTAGGTTTCACATCATATATTTGGCGCATTATCAGACAAGCTGATTGAAAGAAAAGATGTACAATGTTTGAGTATAATCAATGGAAATATTGCAAAGAATTAATTGCTTATAAAATACTTTTAAAAGACAGTGGGCCATAGAAATAATTTTTTATGCAAAACTTGACTTGAAAATGGCAACTCCCCATTTCATTTCATCTTCCTTTGATATTATCTTTGCTACTCTTTTGAACATTTTTGTGATAAAGTTGAGCTTTAACATCATTGATGTTCTGTTTGAACTTTTGAAGTTGGTCAGTAAATATGAACCTGGCAATGAAAATATGAACCTGGCAATGAAAATATAGGTTGCCATACTCTAAAACCTCTTTTTTGGAATGAATAATAGATGTTTTCATCACGATAAGTGCCATAATTCCTCAGTTTTAACCCTGCCATTTCCATCTCACCATATTATGGTACGACTCAAGTGTCATTGTAGAAAGTGGCCTCCCTTTTTTTCTTAAGTATAAAGATTTTTCTGAACCCAAATTGGATTGAATACAATAAGTCATGTTTCATTATAAAGTTATATAATCTATTATGAACAAGTTTCAAAAACTTTAGATAAACTTGGCAAATGTGATATTGACAGACTTTTAAATGGGAATGACTTTGGCTATTGATTCTGGAAAAAGCTTGTGCCACTATCCTTTTGATTTACTAAAACAATGGGTGCAGAGTAGGTTACGATTCCCATGTTTAACATTTTTTCTACTTCCTCCTTGACTTTATGCCTTAGTGCATGAAGCCTCACAGCCAGACGTTAATTTAATATCATGTGAGTCAGCATTTGTTCCGCAGGCAAATCTGTTAGGGTATCCCAAAATTTTGTACCACCCATTTCATATCTCCTAATTGCTCATCAGATAAGTCCTTACAAATGTTTACATCCTCAAAACATTCATGTGAGTGGGCACTCTAACATCGATATTGCTTGCATTTTGACCACCTTCTCCCTCCCCATTATCTATTTTAATTACTGATTCACGGACTTGGTCTAATATACCAGTTAGTTACCATATAGTCACAGTGGATTTTAAGTGTGCCTATTTGTGCTGAACTTGGAGCAGTTGCACGCTTGAAAAAATTCTTCAACAAGTTTGCATGAAAAACTTTTGAGTTTCCGTTACAATCAATGCAATTGTCCATAAAGCTTTTTCTCTCAGTAATCATAAAAGGACCTTTTCACTGTCTAAATAATTTGTTACGGAGGGTGGGCAAAAACAAAAGCACTTTATCGCCAACCTTAAATGACTGTTCTTTGGCCTTTTTGGCATACTGTGTTTCATATGTTTCATAGCGTTTTTGTGACTTTGCTTATTCCTCTTTTGCTAATTTGCATGTTTCAGAGAGCCTTTGTTGTAGATCAATTATGTATTCGTAGGTCATTTTTGTTCGTTTATTTTGCCAGACCACAATTCTTTGAGTATAGACAATGGCCCCATTACTTGTTGCACGTATAGCAATTCAAATGGAGAATAGCCGAGACTTTGTTGTGGATTGTCCCTGTAGGCGAACAGGAGAGCATTCAGATACCTGTTCCAGTCAGCTGGTTTTTCGACACACATTTGTTTTAACATTTGCTTTAAGGTCCCATTAAACCTTTCAACTGACCCATTTCAAAACGATAGGGCGTTTGTCACCAATTGGATAAACTTGAGAGTGGAAATACTTTAGGTGTCAAATTATTTTTAGAATCATGATATGAGACATGAAATAATTTCTTCAAAGTTACACATATTATACAATAAAATAATAAAATTAAAAAAAAATAATAAAGATGATTATGCAGAGTGAATATACACTAATTACAAGTGATGTCACTAAAGTACACTAGGTTGTCTTAATCAAAACAAATTTTAACTACTTGATAAAACATGAGTGTTTGCCGAGGTCTTTCTACAGTTGGTAGACCTCCAAATCAGTTCAAAGTTTGAAGTACGTTTTGCTCACTCTAGTTCTCAAACAGTTCAGATATATGTCCCTAATGAGCTATAATTCCACACATTAAAGATACTCAAGGTTTTACACCGAACGTCTCCGACCAGCCCGGTACAAAATGTAATACAAGTACCAGCTCTGCTGACACAGATAAGTTAGTAACTTAGCTCCACAGGTTGTGCTGTAACAAGCGGCATGCAGCCGCCAATAGATTGGCCCCTGTCAAGAGTGGTACAAGGTGGCAAAACAGCCTCTGCAAGGAGAATATATAACATATCTTTAATCAAAGCACAAAAAAAATAACTCTGAAAACATCTATCACACAAATTCTCCCAAGCAACCCCAAAAGTACCAAAATGATCATTGTATCATTTGCTGCGAACCTCTAGTCAAAATACAATAAAGGGAACGAATCCACATTCTTTTCATATAATCAACTTAATACTTGAGCTTCGAATTTGGTTGTTCTTTTCTTAAATAACATGAAACTAGGTAATCTCCTGACAATTACTGAGAATTAATAATTTTAGTTTTCGACATGACTAAATCGTCAACACATGAAATATCACTTCCATTGGCTACACTGTAGATTGGTAAAATTCACATAACATGGGTCATGATATATAGAAATTGCATCAAGCTAAAAATGACGTCCACAGGGTGACAATCAAAATACAATAGCATTGACCAGAGCAACAATTAACGCCCGACTAATCCAGTTTTCAGAAAGGATGGCCCAAACCTAAGAAAATGCAGATAAAGTAAGCTGCGCTTAAAAATACCCTTCATAACCATCTTACAAGAAATATTTACCATGATACATGGTTACATATCAAACAATAAACATCTTACCAAAAAATATTTACAATAATACATATCACATACATTGATAACACATAGTAACCCGTTTCACAGTGTCACAACAATAATCAAAACAATAACCTTGAGCACCATAATAATTATTTACATGAGTGAAGTACATGGCCCAACAAAAGAATTCGTAACTGAATCTAAATACCATCCCAAGAATTCAGTATTGATATTGACTATGTCCATCTTTTGGTAAATAGCACCTCACAAAGTACATCGGCATGTACAATGCACGAAACAACTAGAGAGATTCGGTTACCCAATTTAAAAGATTGATTCTTACCCCAAGAATAATAACAGCCAACATGAAACCCCATGGAAAATAATTTGGTTGCCATGATTATCATACAATAAACCCGAACCCACATGTAAATGAAACAGTAGCCTCATTTTGACACTCACCAGCCCAAAATTATTCACAGCGGAACAACCATGTCACACATCAGAGGTAGCAGACCAGACATTCAATACCCTCATAGGCGAAGAATAACCCTGCAAATTACATCTAGTCAGAAGATTTTCAATAACAATCGGCAATGGCAGTAGCGATCAAACAAAGAAAAATGTGTACCCTGACAACAAGCGTGGTCGACCTAATCACAGGCGTAACCATATTCCATAAGAAATAATCCCCTAATATACGGAACCTATACCGATACTGAATCGGATTAATACTTAATACTCTTAACATTTATAAAAATACCCAAATTACAGGCAATATTTAGGACACCTTCCCCAAAAATTGCAAGTCATAACAGGGACTAAATTCACACTGTCCAAACTTCTTAAACCACGAGGTGGTCACAGTTACGAGGCTGCCAGCAGACCAAACATCCAGTGCAGGGGGTATAGCACAATGATGAAAGTAGGTCAAATTTCGTTTCCCTTCAACTTCCCCCCGAATAACGTCATCGCCCTCGATGAGCGTTAGTCTAACAAAACCCACTTGGAAAAATTTTGGGACTAAACATAACAAGACTAAAATTCCCCAAAATAAAATTAAAATTGTACACAAGAACAACCTTAGCTAACTAACACCCTCGTCTTATACACTTAAAAGACATACCATGATTCCATTAGGCCAAGTCACAAATTGGCATAACTTTAGATAAACACAATTCTCATTGTACAACAGACAAGACTTGCTAGTAAAATCCACTAAGGACTTGGAGGATATGGCAAATGAAATGGATTGCTATGCTGGCCTTTGGTTATCCTCTTTGATCTCCGAGGCATCTGATCTATCGGATCCTCATCAACTTGTCTGTCCCGGAAAAGCCAATAAGGAAGAAAATCGTCAGCTTCAGCCTCAATATCTTCAGCCGTCAGATGAGGAATGGAAGTTATCCATAGGTCGATTTCATCAACAGACGGATCTGGTATGTCACAATCTCTGGGATCCTCCACTAGAAGTTTCCGATTAACAATCTGGATAGACCCACCAAGCAAGGGTCGGATATGGTACACATCTCCAGCTGGATTGACTTCTACGACAACATAGGGATCTCGATAATATTTGTCTTCCAACTTGTGGCGCCCTTGAAAAGCACAGCGCTTCAGCAAAACTCGACTACCAACCTTCAAAGGAAAGCTGATTGGTTGTTGGTCATGGCGTCTTTACTAGCCTCGCATGCTGCTTCCATTCTCTGTTTAGCCAGCTGATGTGCTTTTGCAAAGACTCTGCTTGATCTGAGATGAAATCCTCCTTCCACTCATCCTTTGTATTTGACAATAATTGGTCCATCGGGTGTACGGTTCTCTGCCAAACAGTAGGCGATATGGAGTCATCCGGTGACACTATGGGGCGTACAGTTGTACAAAAATACAAGGTGAGAAAGAAACTCTGGCCATTTCGGCGTTTCCCGGATCAATAGAGCGGATCATATTACATAGCGTTGGTTGAACCTCTCTGCCTGACCATTCCCTTGGGGTGGTACGGAGTAGTGTGAGTCTTGGTAATGTTGTACAACTTGCAAATTTCTTTGATCAGAATACTCGAAGTTCCTACCTGATCCGAATGTATCCGCAGGGGACTCCATAGTGGGAAAACCAGTTATCACGTAAGGCCTTGGCGACTACAGGTGCGGTCTGATCACGCACGGAATGGCTTGAGAAAACTTAGTGAAAGAATCGGTGATCACCAAGACATCTTGAATCCGCCTTTTCCTTTATCTAACTTCAGAAAGTCGATGGATACTAACTCCAGAGGACGGAAGGCAAGCAGGTGTCGTCTAGGCGTCCGTATTTTTGGAGCAGCGGCCTTGGTAACTGTACATGTGAAACACTGTTGCACGTAACTTTTAACATCCTTATGCAGACCTGGCCAAAAACATCTCGACTGCAGAATGCTGTACGTTCTATTTACGCCCTGGTGCCCCCAGTCATTGTGAGCTTGTTTCAACAGTCAATCTCGCAACTCGTGTGGAACCAGCAATTGTCTGCAACTGTTCACCCCTCTATCTGCCGTCTGGCGATACAGCACACCATTATATTCCACAAATTTAGGAAATTCTTTCAGCCAACTCTTCACTTCTGGTGACTGTGTCTCAAGGGATCACCTGGTATCCAACCCGATTTCCAAATCTCCCATACAGTTTTGAGCACTGGATCTGAATTTTGCATCAGTTTCAGCTGTTCATGAGTAAAAAGACGGTAACACGCAAGGTATGGGGTGTGACATCAAGACTTCACTTCACCTGCAGACTGGAATATTTCAACTGGGATGGAAACACTGTTCGTCAGTTCACCAATATGCATGACAGATACTCCTGTGTCATTGTCAGGACACCTACTCAATGCGCCAGCACACTTGTTTTTCTTTCCTGGTCTGTAGCGGATATCCAAGCTGAATGGAGCAAGTTGAGCTACCCACCGTTGTTCTGTGGCACCTAACTGTGCTTTGTCTAGGTAGGCTAACGGGTTGTTATCGGTGTACACAAGGCATTCAGATCCAATCAAGTACTCTCTGAACTTCTCCGCCACTGCCCACTTTAGAGCAAGTAACTCTATCTTAAAGCTAGAGAAGTCTGGATAGTTCCTTTCTGCACCTCGTAACCCTCTGCTGGCATAGGCGATGGGATGTAACCGACCTTTCTCATCCTCCTGAGACAAGCATGCACCTAACCCCTTAAGTGAGGCATCCACTTCCAACACGAACTTCTGTCCAAATTTGGGGTAGGCGAGTACTGGAGCCGTAGTAAGCAATGTTTTCAACTTCTCAAAGGATGTTTGAGCCTCATCACTCCATTCAAACTCAATTTTAGCCGTCTGCTTGCCCTTCTTTTTCCTGGTCTTTCCTGTAAGAGCATGTAACGGTGCAGCCAAACTTGCAAAACCAGGTACAAATCGGCGATAATAGGAAGCCAATCCTAGAAACGAGCTGAGTTCATTGGCATTCTGTGGCGTAGACCAATTGACAATTCTTTCCACCTTTCCGGGATCTACGCTCACACCTTGTGCATTAACTACATGTCCCAAGTGTTGCACTTCAGTCTTGAATAATTGACACTTCTCACCCTTGAGTTTTAGTCCATGGGCAATAAGTCGCTGGAAAACCGTCTCCAGCCTGCAAAGGTGTTCATCAACAGTTGGTGAAAATATGAGAATGTCATCCAGATACAGAACTAACTGTGACAGGTTCAGATCGGCAAATATCACTTCCATTATCCGCTGAAATGTGCTGGGACTGTTACACAGTCCCTGCGGCATCCGCTGGAATTCATAGAGACCCCAAGGAACACGGAACGCTGTCTTTGCTATCGAGTCCTTCTGCATGGTGACTTGAAAATACCCATGAGATAAATCAAGAGAAGAAAAGTATTTGGCTCCTCCTAAGGCTTCAAGTGTCTCCTCTATACGTGGTAGTGGAAATGAATCTTTGACTGTCATGGAATTTAACTGCCGGTAATCCACACAAAATCTGAGTGCACCTGATTTCTTCCGCACTAGCACAACTGGGCTGGCATAGGGACTGTTGGACCGACAAATTATTTTCTTATCAAGCATGTCTTGTAGCAGGGTTTTCACTTCATCCATCTGTGTTGGAGGAATCCTTCTATATGGCAGCCTTATCACCCTTTCATCAGTTATATTTATTTCATGAGGGATGACAGTACAGTGGCCTAAGTCAAAATCGTCCTTAGAGAAAGCGTCCTCATATTTTCATTATCAAACCTGCCACCTTGCAAGCTTGGTCAGGTGATAACTGCTTCAGGCTGACACCCATTGGTAGTTGATACTTAGTCTCATCTGGAAAATAAAGATTTCTGGATCCCCAGCTTCAATATCTGTGTCGCCTTTGTCTTCAGATGTGACAATCACCTCATGTACATCAACAGCTATAGATCCATCTTCATTAACAGCTAAGAAAATTTCATCTTTCCTCTCTGATTCTCGGGCCACCGCAATCTTACTGTGAGGAGGGATGTGTAACTAAATCACCAGTGCAATTGCAAATGATCACGTCTAACTTCTGCTTCTTTGTCCCAAACAAACCAACCTTCAACAGCCTCCTCTGATGATGGTCGATTTGAAATATAGAAATCCCTTCCTAAATTGTCACTACTGGAAACACAGCTTGTAATCACCTGAAAAGAATGTGGAGGGATAGTTTGTGCTTCCAGACCGAACAAAGGTCGATTTCTGCCACTTGATGGTTGTGTTCTGCATTCGTTAATATCACAGGTGAGTCTCCTATCCATAAACGAAACTCGTCACCCGCCCCGATTGCTCATGGTGGGCTAGCTTCCAACGCATTACACCCTAATAGTACGGATGAGACTTCCGATGATCCGAAGTTGGTACACTATCGGACACCACCAGGAAACTAACTGTAGCACTCTTCCCTTGGATAGTCACCTTCTCTCTGAAAAATCCTTCTACCGGGACTTCCGTTCCACCCAGCCCACGGCTGTAGTCCAAAATTCAGGCTAATCAGGGTCCAACAACTTGCTGCAACTCAGAATGATAAACTTTGGAGGGAACCAGTGACGCCTCTGCCCCGTGTCAATAACACAACCCAGCTCCACTCCAGCAATCTCTATCTTTGCTCTAGGGCTAGGGAACACAACATCTGACACCTTACAGGGATCATCTACGTTCACTCTTCCTTCTTCAGCCTCAATCTCTTCTAATTCCCGTTGATTAGTCTGAACTCCAACACTCATACATGCAGACACTGTTTCTTGCACACTATCCTTGACTAAGGGCACATCAACCTTTTTATACTCTGCTATTTGGCCCTCAACAGCAGAGACGGTTAGTTTCCCTGCTGCTGACTGTTCCCTTGCTGCTGATGGTTCCCTTGCTGTTGACGTCCGATGGGGCAGTTTCTGGCAATATGCCCTCTGTTACGACAGTTGTAGCACTCAAGGCCGCTATACGACCTCCTTGAACGATTCTGTAGGCGTTGGATTGTCTCCTTCAACTGATCTACATCAGCAGCCACTTGTCTCAATACACCTACCTCCTGGCGGAGCTTTACTACCTCCTGCATTAATGCTTGCTGTCCATCCGCGATATCCTGAGAAGTCGGTGCTGAACGCGAGGTAGTCAGAACCTCTGCATCTTCCTGAGCTGACGTGTACCCCTCTCTCACTTGGGCACGTCTCTGAGGTCTGGTCTCTTGGAACAGCAAGAGGGCTTCCTCTCTGATCTTTTCAAAGGGGCACTTGGGTTGGCAAGGACAATCCGTCTAAGCTCACGGCGTACCCATACTCTCTGGCTCCATTGCAGAATTGATTCGGAGAGGAATTCGAAGGAAGTCAAAGCTGCTGCCTCTTGTTCAGTCGGGCGCTGGCTTCCATCTTACTGTACAGACGGCAGTAGAGCTCTGCTAAAGTCTGCAAGTGTCTCCCCATCGAGCTGGCCTCGAGTGTGGAAAGCAGAATTCAAACTCTGAAGGGATTCTGAGGAACCAAAACAAAGTTTTAATACCTTAACTAGTTCTTGATATTTAGACCTTTTGAGTCAGGCAGACACAAAACTTCATCTTTAGCAGCCCGGCAAGGTGGTCTATTAGTGCCTGTGCTTTATCCTTGTCTCCAAGGTCGTGAGGACGAATCACCTGGTTAAATTCATCTAACCATTCTGCTAAACCAAGATCTCCTTGTTGTGACTGACTTCCACTGAATTTCTGTAACTTTCCTGGGAAATGCCGTTAAACTTCATGGCCCTATGGAAAAATCGTGTCATCGCTGCATATCATACTCAGTCTCATCAGGTGTTCCCGGCATCGTGTAATTATGGGCGGAGGCTGTTTTGTTTTCCTTCTAACGCTTGTATGCTGGTCTCTCCAACTGCTCTGATATCCCACTTCTGACACCAGTTGTTAAGGAGCGAGGAGTACGCTTAGAAAAGGAGTATCAAGCAGTAAAAGAAAACACAACTCGATTGGTCGCACTTGGCTATGTATTGTCGGAACCTGGAAAAAAACAGCCTCTGCAAGGAGAATATATAACATATCTTTAATCAAAGCACAAAAATAATAACTCTGAAAACATCTATCACACAAATTCTCCCAAGCAACCCCAAAAGTACCAAAATGATCATTGTATCATTTGCTGCAAACTTCAGTCAAAATACAATAAAGGGAAACTAATCCACATTCTTTTCATATAATTAACTTAATACTTGAGCTTCGAATTTGGTTGTTCTTTTTTAAATAACATGAAACTAGGTAATCTCCTGACAATTACTGAGAATTAATAATTTTAGTTTTCGACATGACTAAATCAACACATGAAATATCACTTCCATTGGCTACACTGTAGATTGGTAAAATTCACATAACATGGGTCATGATATATAGAAATTGCATCAAGCTAAAAATGACGTCCACAGGGTGACAATCAAAATACAATAGCATTGACCAGAGCAACAATTAACGCCCGACTAATCCAGTTTTCAGAAAGGATGGCCCAAACCTAAGAAAATGCAGATAAAGTAAGCTGCGCTTAAAAATACCCTTCATAACCATCTTATAAGAAATATTTACCATGATACATGGTTACATATCAAACAATAAACATCTTACCAAAAATATTTACAATAATACATATCACATACATTGATAACACATAGTAACCCGTTTCACAGTGTCACAACAATAATCAAAACAATAACCTTGAGCACCATAATAATTATTTACATGAGTGAAGTACATGGCCCAACAAAAGAATTGTAACTGAATCTAAATACCATCCCAAGAATTCAGTATTGATATTGACTATGTCCATCTTTTGATAAATAGCACCTCACAAAGTACATCGGCATGTACAATGCACTTAAACAACTAGAGAGATTCGTTACCCAATT
Source organism: Chiridota heheva (assembly GCA_020152595.1). Lineage (NCBI taxonomy): Eukaryota > Metazoa > Echinodermata > Holothuroidea > Apodida > Chiridotidae > Chiridota > Chiridota heheva. The sequence continues at coordinate 79,081 of JAIGNY010000381.1, forward strand.
TAAAAGATTGATTCTTACCCCAAGAATAATAACAGCCAACATGAAACCCCATGGAAAATAATTTGGTTGCCATGATTATCATACAATAAACCCGAACCCACATGTAAATGAAACAGTAGCCTCATTTTGACACTCACCAGCCCAAAATTATTCACAGCGGAACAACCATGTCACACATCAGAGGTAGCAGACCAGACATTCAATACCCTCATAGGCGAAGAATAACCCTGCAAATTACATCTAGTCAGAAGATTTTCAATAACAATCGGCAATGGCAGTAGCGATCAAACAAAGAAAAATGTGTACCCTGACAACAAGCGTGGTCGACCTAATCACAGGCGTAACCATATTCCATAAGAAATAATCCCCTAATATACGGAACCTATACCGATACTGAATCGGATTAATACTTAATACTCGTAACATTTATAAAAATACCCAAATTACAGGCAATATTTAGGACACCTTCCCCAAAAATTGCAAGTCATAACAGGGACTAAATTCACACTGTCCAAACTTCTTAAACCACGAGGTGGTCACAGTTACGAGGCTGCCAGCAGACCAAACATCCAGTGCAGGGGGTATAGCACAATGATGAAAGTAGGTCAAATTTCGTTTCCCTTCAAAACGACAAATATTTATGGTAAAAATGTAATGAAAATGATAAGAAAAAGAGGGCGCTTAAATTTAGCGCCTAGTCATCTTCATCCTGTTGGTGGTTCTTTCGTATCTTTCAAAATGGCTCATATAAGCATCCAAATCTTCTTTGTTTAAGATCCATTGTTTCACTTGTGTGAGAAAACCTAATAGCCTGGCTTGCAATTATTACTAATATAATAAAATGATGAAAAAGTGGGCACTTAAATTT
>JAIGNY010000382.1:0-42500 GCA_020152595.1 Chiridota heheva
CTGATTTCTTTTAACCCTAACGCAGAATTTTAAAACCTAAGCTGTGAATTTGAAACCCTAACGTGCATTTTTAGGTCAAACACTGATTTCTTTTAAGCCTAACGCAGAATTTTAAGACCTAAAAAGTAAAATTTCAAACCCTAACGTGCATCTTTAGGTGAAACACTGATTTCTTTTAAACCTAACACAGATTTTAAGCCCAAAACTTGAGTATTTTAGCCCTGACACGGATTTGCAATCATACAGTATATATCAATGAAAGATATGACATATTAAACGACATTCTTGTAAGCAAAGCGAACTGTCTGAGTGTCTGTGTGTGTTGGTGTGCGTGTGTGTGCGTGTGTGTGGGTGGCTAGCTCGTAAACGCGATATCTCAAGAACGATACTTTGAATTCACGTCATACTGCATGTGGTACATAGATAGCCCATGGTCCATATATGTGCCCCATTTTTTTGATGGTGATGTCATGCATATTAATGAGTAGGCAGGGCTTAATGTAAAAATCTTGAAATGTTCCGCATATTTTAACAACCGTATGTCTGTTTTGTTTCATATTTGGCATAGTTATGATGTTAGCTGAAATGTACATGTTCTTGATGTTAAAAACGTTTAATTTCATTAATATGAAAAGCAGGCGGGCTTAATATGATTTCTCTGAAGAGAGCTTGTAAACACGGTATCTGAGGAATGGTAAACTAGATTCATGTCATATTTGGTATACAGATAGCCCATGATCCATAGATGTGCCTCACTGTTTGTGCTGGTGATGGCATGCATATTAATGAGTAAGCAGGGCTTAATGTATATAAATTGAAGTGTTCATATTTTAACAACCGTATGTCTGTTTTGTTTCATATTTGGTATAATTATGATGTTAGCTAATCTGTATGTGTTCATTGTATAAAAACCTTGACTTTTATGAATATGAGTGGTGGGCGCGGCTTAATGCTTTTGTAAATAAAAAGCTTGGAAACACGATATCTTAAAAACTTTGAACTGGATTCACGTCATGTAGGGTACACAGATAGCTCATGATCTGCAGATATTCCCCAATGTTTGGGTAGTGATATCTGATATCATGCATATTAATAAATGGGCGGGGCTAAAATAAGAATTTTGAAAAAGTGATAATAAGCAAGTGTATGTCCGTTCTGCGTCATCTTGGGCATGATGATATTGTTGGTTATTGTGACCGTACGTGCTTATGTTTTCAACAGATGTCATTGATCTGCATAAGAGGCGTGGCTAAATGTGAAAGTGCTAACGGATGTAAACACCATATACTGTATCTCATGAACGGTATACCGAATTTATGTCATAAGTCGCACACAGATGGGTTATGGTCCGTATATATGTTCTAGTGATGTCATGAATATTATTGAGTATTATTGACAAATTCTTGAAATAGGATAAAGGATAAACCGTTTTTACATCATACTTGCTATGATAGTGTTGATAATTACTGTGCACATGCTAATGTTGTCGACATGTTTTATTTGATTAATCTGCATGGTGGGTATGACTTATGAATACATATTATGGAACAAATATTTCATGATATGCAATAACATGACAGATAATACTAAATTTGCAAATCAATCATCATATGAAAAAAGCATCGGAAATACAAAACCTTTTGGTTCTGGTTATCATATTAAAACGCCACCAGTCGAAAAAGAGTAGGGGACCGAATATCGTCCACAACTTTCGAATCCAGAAAATCCGAGATCAAATTAACACTTTGTAATCCACGAATCTTCCGTTACCTAGTACTGAATAGCAGACACAACAGTCGCTAGTACTGAATAGCAGACACAACAGTCGCTAGTACTGAATAGCAGACACAACAGTCGCTAGTACTGAATAGCAGACACAACAGTCGCTAGTACTGAATAGCAGACACAACAGTCGCTAGTACTGAATAGCAAAAAACAGTCGCTAGTACTGAATAGCAGACACAACAGTCGCTAGTACTGAATAGCAGACACAACATTCGCTAGAACTGAATAGCAAACACAACAGTCGCTTGAACTGAATAGCAGACACAACAGTCGCTAGTACTGAATAGCAGACACAATAGTCGCTAGTACTGAATAGCAAAAAACAGTCGCTAGTACTGAATAGCAGACACAACAGTCGCTAGTACTGAATAGCAAAAAACAGTCGCTAGTACTGAATAGCAAAAAACAGTCGCTAGTACGGAATAGCAGACACAACAGTCGCTAGTACTGAATAGCAAAAAACAGTCGCTAGTACTGAATAGCAGACACAACAGTCGCTAGTACTGAATAGCAGACACAACATTCGCTAGAACTGAATAGCAAACACAACAGTCGCTTGAACTGAATAGCAGACACAACAGTCGCTAGTACTGAATAACAGACACAACATTCGCTAGTACTGAATAGCAGACACAACAGTCGCTAGTACCGAATAGCAGACACAACAGTCGCATTCAAAATGATCTTCAGTCAAAAGGTTGGGAGTCAAAAGGGGGATCGTTTCAACCCTGACTCCCTGCTGGTGGCGCCTATATGATTATTACATAATCCTATTTAATTATCGTACGGGTAAATTCAATGCCCTCCTTAGTTTTCGAAATCTTATTTTCTTTAAATGCGTTCTTTATGCACTTAAGAGTCAATCCATAACATTTTGGAGTTACAAACTTCATTTTTAGAAGAAAAATGTGACCTTGAATTGTGAAATTGCTGATTTTAAATGGTCAATGTATACAAAATGACGATGCAAAATAGCAACCTTCATGCTGTGGAATTGGGATGCTAGTAAAAAATAACTTACTAGTGTCGGTACTTAATTAAGACTTTTATCTTCTATCATGACTGTCTCTGACTTTGTGCATCCTTTAACAACACAAAAGAATAATCAAAATTACATTGAAGAAAGGAAAAAAATGCAAATATTGTATTATTCATCAACATCTCAAAATGAAAATAAGGATTACTGAATAGTAAAGCCTCAAAATAAAGTTTGTTCATCATTAAGGAATTCCTTTGTCTTGTTGTTTTCTTCCAGTTCTTAAGTATTGATTGTTCACCTTTACTTCCACATTGCCATCTTGTTAACATATGTGATGTAAATGATCTGCCCCCAAAATAACATGATCAAAAGATCAAGCGACCTGTTGGCCTAATGCCATACGTTTCACAAGTGAAGCGCAATCTTTTTTTGTAAATGAGAGACGATAATTACTTTGAAAATTGCATTGTTTAGATGGCTACCGTCAACCGATTACAAATTTAGATAACTTTATCCCTTGATGATAATTTAGTGGCCCTCCCCGGCCAAAACCGGGGACACCATGTCTAAATGGAACCATGTGGGTGCCCACTGACCGAGAACCGGGCTACCCCTTTTTTTTAGGAAAGTTAAAAACATGACTTCTAAATAGCTACCAAAATACCCAAATTACCAAGAGTTTTCGGGGGTTTCGCACCTGGCTCCCACCAAGGGCTTTGCCTTGTAAAAATAAGACCTTTAGATAGCTACTAAAATGCCCAGAGCTGGACCCCACCAGGGGCCTTAAGCTCCCCAGACTCCTGCAGTTGGGACATCCCCCCAATTTTGACCAGGGGCACCCTATCCTAAACTTACGACACTGAACGCACACCTTTTTGCTTACAGCATATATCGTATTTTCAGATGCACTTCTTATCCCTCAAAAACGCACCACCCCCTCCTCCCCCATTTCAAATCTTGATTACGGCCATGTACGCAGTTTCATGTTTGGCGCATCAGGACTAAACCCCAAGCCCCAATATGTGGCAACACCACTAGTGGTAGGGGATGGGAGGGTCTGTTCCTAACGGTTCTATATTGTGTGGTTGTACTGTACATGTATATCGTTTTAAGTTAAGTTGGGCAAATGCAAAGTTTCGTTGGGTAAATTTGTCTTACACCACTCATTGGCTCAAAGTTAAGTTACGCCGCTGAGTAAATCCGACATTTTAGATCCCTGCCCGACTAAGTGCCCAAGCATGATGTTCTCAGCATGACGATGCCGAGTTGGGAAGACATGATTATAATATCTAAACAATTCGGGCTTGATTGAGATGTATCTCTGATTTAAACAGTAGGGTTACAATCCAAAATTTTACTTCTCTGCCCGACTACGCGCCCAAGTATGATATTCTCAGCTTTATGCTGATTCGGAAGTAAGGAGGACATGATTCTGTACCTAGCTGTCAGGCATGACTGAAATATACTCTGGTACATCCGACATTACATCTCTGCCTGACTTAGATCGGTGTCCCCGGCCAATTATGAAGAGGGGGAAGGGGGTCTTTGCTGCCATGAAGATAACAAAGGAAATGTAAAACTAAGCATATTTTCAACAGTAATTTGTCTTTTTGTGAAGAAACAAAAGCATACAGTTATAACTTTATATCAATTTTCCTCCAATTTTGTTTTCATTACTGGGCCATTTTTTCCCCAACTAATAGTCAAAATTGGAATTGCCCTACAAAATGTTTTATAATGGGTGTAACACCCTCACACCCCTCACGTTACACCCAATTACCGCAATAAGTTTACTAATGATATAAATAATCTTATTTTTAAGTTCATTTGGAAACGAAGCCCGATAAAGTTGAATGTACTATTCTTGACACTAAAGATGTAACGGGGGATTACGAATGGTTGACATTCCTTTCTTTAGTACACATGGGTTATTGGAATTCAGGGAGTCGATAACATCTCCCTAGAATGACAGTGTTGCCTTAGTTGGAAATACTTCTTTAATTTGTAGTTAAAAAATTTCGGTGGTAAATACTTGTTGAAGTTTAATTATCACGGTGTATTATGACTGTTTTGATAAAACAGGTGTGTTAAGCCAGACCTGTGTAAAGCCTGGGCTGACTTAACTTTTGTGAGCCCGATAATAATTTTGGTAATCTAATTGCTTTGAATCACTCGTTTATTAAAAATGACAACCGCATTGTTTTTAATCGTAGCCCATGTTAAGAATAATAAAAAGTAGTTTACAGAAGATTTAGCCAACCAAGCCCAACAGGCCACTGAAAATAGAAACATGAAGGAATTGTATGACGTCACCAAGATATGAGCCGGAAGACATAAGCAACCGAAAAGGCCTGTAAAAGACAAAGACGGAAATGTGCTGACTACTAAAGGGAATCAATTAGAAAGGTGGGCAGAGTATTTTGAAGGGCTACTGAATAGGCCACACCCAGCCACTATGATTGACATACCTCCAGCAGAACTAACTCTTAAAGAAGACAAAGTCTGATACAATCATCATTTCATATGATACATTACAGAATCCGCCCCTTGAACGCTACTCCATCCTTGTTTTCTGTGCCTGTGGCATTCTAGTAACCGCAGCAAAGATAAGGTGACATTGACATCCAGGTCTTAGAAAAGTTTTGAATTTTCTATTTCATTTCCACAAAATTTGTGCTCTTAGTGTATGAAATATGTGAAATTTGTTTTACTTGTGCAAATTGTTAGAGAATTAAACCTTTCAAAATCGAAATTGACGCTATATTTCGTATTTTGTAGTAAATAATTTCTAACTTTTGAAATCATGAAGAGCATTCTATCCAAAAGCCTTCCTCCCCATCTTAACTGGGTTCACCCAATAATCACACGAGAAGATATTTTACTTAAATAAAATTATAATATGTATTATGTCTTTTTAGCAAACGAAACTTGGTAAGAACATTTCTTGTTATAACCATAATTAACGAAAATATAATAAGATTCATATTTAAAGAAACATTAACTTAGTTTATGGGGATGAAGATCACGTAAACATTGATAATGATGCGATCCTAGGAACACGCGCAAATTTGCAGTAGGCCTACAACATCATAACAATAACAAGCATGACCGACATTGCCAGCAGCGCTGTGGTAAACCATGGAGCTATTAACTCAGTTAATAGCTCTATGGGTGAACGGAAATGGAAAAACCGCACTGTTTGAATAGTTTATCAGTTCCTTCTGTTCTGTGTATTACCATGGAGCTTTAAATAGCAGGTCTCTGATTTTACTACCGATTTACTCTCATTCCCGATTTTTGTTGTGTGAAGGAATTGGTCTGAGAATGTTTTGTTGTAACGTCGTGCATCCCAATGCCGCGTTCTTAACTTAATCGTTAGTGAAAATCCGAAACGAAAAAGAACGAACGTTAAAGAAATTCTTTTAATTCATAGATTAGAGCAATGGCGTAAATACAAGAGAAACATCTTAATGAATAATGAGCATCAAATTAAGCAACACCAATATGAAAAGCATTCAGAAGTCATGTCACATCAGAAACAAATAGATCAGGGGAGGAAGTTACACTGGTGGATCGGCAAGATTTTTAAATTCGTCTTAATACCGGGCTACAAAAAGCTTACGTAATACCTGAGCTGTGTCCTTGAAATAGGAAAAATCTGCCACTGGCAGATTTAACCCGTCGTGGTTTCAAGGGGCGCTTTCTTCATATGAGAGGATCATACAAATCTTAAGCAACGGACAAAAACAACAAATCCAAATCTTATTCCTATCTAAAGTTATTCATGTTTGAAGTAGACACATGGCAGTCGGAAACATGTCCTTGATTGACCCGAACGCTTTAATCAAAATCACGTGACAATCAATTTGAATTCGAGTAATGAACTTTCATTTAATCTCTGTTCTAGATCAGGGCAATTTGCTTTAAAACAGAAGAACATTTATTTATCGTATGGATGCACGATAAAAGATACGACTTCTAAGAATTAACAACATCGTTTTATGTCACAATATGAGCACTTCTTTTCGCACAATAGCTTACGAAAGATAAAAAACCGTGATAAAATTGACAACCGACCGATATAAAAAAAATTAGGAAAATTAGGAAAAAATTACAACCAATTTGTGAAGTAAAAGCAAATGTTGTTTAAGCTATGAAAAAATAATTTCAAATTCATCTTAGGACAATCACAAACCAAGAGCCTAAGAAAAGTTATATCACAATTCGATTAGTCCCGCTGTTGGCTTGAATTGGACGCCATGATTATAACGCATGCGCATTGAGTATAAAACGGATGTAAAACACCAATAGACCATCTACAGCGCTCGTGCCTCTCAAGAACAATTGATGCTATTGGAGGGAAAATAAATGCTTGAGGTTTACAAAATACTCTTAGATTCGATTGTATATCCAGAGAAAGAGTTTATTTTGTAATTTATAAGAGTAATTTCATACCTAATTTCGAGACTACTCGTCATATCAGCTTTAGCGTTTGAAAAACTAGATACCTGCCAATTTGTATAACTGTCAAGTTTAGATAGATAAGTAGGCCCCATAAGTATTTTACGGACCCAATTTACCTCATTTAATAATATGAGGTAACATTTATTACAAATTTTGGAGAATTTTTTTATTCCTATCAGCCAACAATCGAACATATTATATTTCATATTTTGCCTGGAAAATGAGTTGTTTATCTATTACCTTTTAGGTATTTTGTGGCAAAAGTTGAGATTTGTTCATGGACCAATACTTTTTATCATTATCTGGCTCAGATCCCTAGCTTTGCTGTTTCACATGGGCAGCCCGCCCTGCCTCTCCGATGACTCGCATACCTGCCTACTCCTGCATGGCGGTCCGCCATTCCACGAAGAAAAAATGTAACAATTGTTGTTTTTATTTTTTTAGATTGTTTTTTTTTACTTAATAATCTTATTGAACCTCATAAATGAATACCTTACATGGATACAGAACACAGAATGATAGTATAGAAAGCAATTGTTCTGTTTGGCTAATGACTGGTCCTCATCAGTCAAAATAATTTCATTCAGAGGTATGATTATAGCTAAAATCCCAGAGCTTCTTTACCAGGGGCTTGAGCCTTCAGGTACATGTCAAAAAGACGCAGCGATTCGCACGCATTAAAGTGCCCCTCAACAAGTCTAGCACCCTACCCCTTTTTAAATCTAGCTAAGGGTCTGTGGCTAGACCAGTATAGAGCATTAATGCAGAAATAACTGTTTTTTTTCTTTTCTGAGTGAGGAACAAGCTACAGTACTATACACTATTTTGATGCTCTTGCTGTCAGTCTTGTTAATTTTAGAACTGATATCATTTGAAACATTTTATGCGTGTTGTTCTACATTGCAGATTTGTGATTATTTCATGCTTTCACAGGCCCCATAAAACAATCGTAAAGTACATGTAGATCTGAAAAACTTATTATTTTTCTTCAGCAATACTGAGATAGACAACAAATTTGGTTAACTCTGTTGATTCTCAATTTGGCTCCTCAGATACAGTATACAGTATATAAAGGAGTGTACTGTTGACAGGACTTTACGGTAACATTACGTACCGTGTTCAAAAATCTTGTCATTACAGTTCATTTATTCTGTCATATTGTTTTTGTAGATTGAAAAGAATATAAATTGGGCATAGTACGGTTCCATATGGAGTGTTGCTCTCTTTTATAGTTCTGTTATTATATTGCAGCCATTTTTCTCACCTTTATTCATAAGAAAACTAACAATTGCCTTCATGTATGTTGCTTCAAGGCCCCTATACGGTATATCCAGAAATAACAAATCATATTCATTTCAGAACAGTTAAATCGGTAAAGAAGATTTAAGATTTGTAATATAAATCCTGACTTTTGCAGCCCAGAATGTAAGACGGGTCGATGTTTACATTGTTAAAATGCTGTCTTGTTTACTTGAAATTACTCTTTGTGCTACATGCAAAATATTTGAATTCTGTTTCTGTTCAAACACTGAAAGAGCTCAAAACTTCAATTAAAGAACACATTTGGTCAAAACAAATGTGTATAGCAAAACCTAAATGATTTGTTTTACCTGCAGTAATGAATTTGATCAGTACATTTTGATATTGGAGCAGTGTAAGACATGAATATGGGTACCACAATGTATCTTTGCATCAACAGTAAAGGTAAACAAGATGCAGATGGTTTAATGTCTTATGCAAACTATCATTATTGGTCCTTTAGAAAACTCAACTTAGAAAAAGTAAAGTGTCATGTAACTGGTTAATGGTCAAAAATTACCATCTTTAGCAATAATGTTATCATTATAAAACAATAATTAGTTTGTATAGTGCAAAATCATGTTAAACATTTTTTTTTGCGCGCTGTACAAAAAGAAATGATGTGGAGGGCAGGAAAATAAGTTGAACTTTTTAAAGATTCTTTTAGAATATATTGAAGAAATTTGTTGTCCATTTTCTGACACCAGGTTGAGGCATTGATAGATTTGTTGATATCTAATAGTCTTTTTTTTTGTAGTACTTATAGACACACACTTTGAAAGGCTGTCATAAAAGACTAGTGACATCTAGAACTTTTACCATACAGTTTGGTGCAAGAAAATATTGACAAGGAAGTCTACTTAAAAAAGCAAATTAAGTTTCAGACACAGCAAATCAAAATTTGAGCTTTATTATGGTATGTATAATATTTGATTTAATGCAGTATGATATAAAATATTCTTATAGTGTAATATATTGTCTTTTTCCTCAATTGACTGAGAGAATTTATTTTTCGCTGTGGGATATGAGAAAGAAAAAAAAAGCTATAGTTGCTCTTTTTGAAACTATTGTAGATTACAATTGCGAAGGAAAAAACAGGAAATGAAGGAGCGGTTCCATTCAGAAGACAACCAGCACTTTGCATTTGTGTGAGCAATTATTTGTTGTGTTATTTTACAAAGCTTTAAAATACTCAATTTAAAACTAAATTTAATTAATATCATTAACTGATGTCTGGTCCTTTAAAGCAAACATTTAAAGCTTGCTCAGATGTAAAATGAAATATACTCTAAGTCCAAATCAAAGTTTAAAAGTTTACGTATGGGTAGGTGAAAAGCTTTATGTAATTCGTTATATTTCCTTCATAAATTTTAGTCCTTGAAAATGGGGACAAAGTCTATTTCTGCTAGATTATGCTTAAGAGTATAGTCAAATTTTAAAAACGTTTGGTTAAAATTCCTTTCTATTTTCACAAATGAGTGACAATGAATTAAAAAAAAAAAAGAGGTTACATAAGGAAATAGGAATTTCCGCCCACTCATACATCAGAAAAGGAACATAAAGAGGAACAAAAAATTGGCATATGTTCGCCTGAAAATTTAAAATGCTCTAAAATGGTCAATTTTTAAGCGATTTAGATATTTTTTTTCTTTTTTTTCCTTTTTTTCCATGCTTTTTTCCATGCTTTTTTTTTGCTTTTTTCAATTTAGCATAAGTTGCTGCTACACATCCATATATCTTTAAAGAAGCACTTATTCATATGAAGGGTTTAATGCATTGCTTATTTGTGATGAAGTTGAAACCAGACTTACATTTGAAGCAAAAGAGAAAAATAAATTGTACTATCAAATAAAGTATATTCTTTGACTTTTCTTAAAGGTTATGTGAATGTTTGTATTTGTGTACCATTTAACCCCTAATTAATTATCTATAAAGTTATCTGAATCAAACAAGGATAGACATACCAGTTTTGTATGTATTTTGTGTTTTAGGTTACTGTAGACCTGATGGAAGCCAATTGTTTAATTAAAATAGCAGACAGGCTTATTGTAACAGACCTACATGGTACACATCAATGTCCTGCATTCGCCAAGTAATGTGTTGTGTAACACTAAACCAATCCAATAATTTATTCGTTAATTTTGGTCAGAAACAAGGATGGAAAGTATAAAAGTAATTTTGAAAAGATTTTCATGCAATCTGACAGCCCAGAGAAAATTTATGACTAATTTTGAAATGCTTATTCTTGAAATGATTTAATACAATACAATACAATACAATTTAATAATAGATAATGGGAAAAGAGTAATGTACCGTCAGTTGTAAAATTTAATTAGATTTGACAATGATTTCATTGAAAAGTGTGGAGCAGATTTTCCAGGGGGAAGGAAAACCACATTGTAGTAAAAGTTACCTTTCATCCAAATATAGATGTATGTCTGTTGCAGAGGTACATTTCCTCTTCAAAATGAACAATTGTTGTCATGATCTTAGCTTAGATATACTCATTGGGTTGGGGACTCTCTAGTACTGTGTTGGTGCCACATTTGGTTATTTATTGGGTTATACCACTCATTTGAAGCCTTAGATAAAACCCTGTATTAAACATTCAGCCTTTTCTGAAAACGGTTTATTCACACAGAGGAGAGGATGGAATTCGGTGATTGGAAAATTTGCAGTGACTTAAAATAACTTGATTTTGTTTGGAACTTGGAAGCACCTTGGATTATGCAGTTATCTTCAAGCACATCCAGATGAAAACAGTATCACAACATTGACAGACTGACAGTTAATGACAAGATCCGGCACCACCCTCTGACTATATCACTTGTACACCTTATAGTCAGTGATTTCCCTATCATTTTACCCCTCTAAGGCCTTTCTCATGATTGATAGCGATAGGTTGCCCCAGCTCTCATAATAGTGCTTTAATAGTATAGGTTATTCGGGCTCCCGTGGTGGGGACTGCTTCCTCAGTGGTGTTATGTATACCCCTTACGTGCAACTATTTATGATCTTCTATTGGTAAAGAGTTTTATTCTCCAATAGATTGCTTAGTGACAGTGACCTTCATGTCCCACCCAATTCACTCTCAACTGACAGTTTGCCCTACATTGCACAGAAGAAGAACTATTCAAATTCGTGACAGACAGACAGACAGACTTATTTAAAGCTGGAATGCTAATTAAACCAAGTCTGGAGTTCCATGTTGCAGAGGTGATTTATAAAAGTTTCAGAGGTAAACATTCCTACAAAGTGGGAAACAACGTGGTTGGTAATAAGCAGAGACGTCACTATAGGTGTTGGGATTGGGATGCCTCCCCTCCCCCCCCAAAAAAAAATGGGAGCTGGAAATCCAACCGTTCCTCTTCGGGAACCCTCATAAATCCACCCAGTTGAAAACTGATGTCACCCCACCCCCCACCACCCCTAACCACCCCACACTACCACCACCACCACAACCACCACCATTCAGAAGACCCTGAGCTCAATCAGAATGCCCCAGCGACGTTCTTGGTAAGGAGACACAGTGACACAGATAAAAGTGCAAACATATCAGGTTTGTGCTTCTATTCCCAGGTCTCTAAGCAATGAGGTACCTGTTTTAATGGGTAAACCTCCATACTATGTCGGTGTGATTAAAGTGTGTGCATACGTCTCAACGTAAATGTAAGCGGCTCAAGCAATGTCATATTGCAAACACTTGGACAAGGGCCCTGAACACAATATCCCCCATGGACGATGGCTGTACCACTGATTGTGGTGTAGCCAGCATTAAAATATTAAGGGGTCCAAGACCCCCTCCAAAGACAAAAGTGTTCAAATTTAGCTTAATTCTGAAGGCTATTTTGAAAAGCGAAATGTATATAAACAACAACAATTATCCCCATTTTTGAAGATTTCCTGTGAAAAGGGGGTTCACTTCTATTCACCCTGTGGCTACGCCACTGACTACAGAGCATGTTGAAGTCCCATGCTATGTATATAAGAATAGCTGCAAATTAAAATTTTTAAATCTTAATTTTGGGAACATGCCCCTTTACAGTGGTGTGGTCTAAATAATTCAACAAGGGGGTTCTCATTAAACAGTGCTGACCTACAAGGAAGGGGGAGGGTTAATGATTAAAAATAAAAACTTTTGCTACAAAATACCAAAAAAGTAATAGATAAACAGCTCATTTTCCAGCGAAACATGAAAGCTGTCACGGTTTGGGGCCCAGAGCCCCTCTCACTATATTTCAGAAAATTGTGTTCGATTGTTGGCTGATAGGAATAAAAAAAAAGAAAATGTCCAAATTTGTAATAATTTGTTACCTCATGTTATTAAATGAGGTAAATTGGGTCTGTAAAATACTTATGGGGCCTACTTATCTATCTAAACTTGACAGTTATACAAATTGGGAGGTATCTAGTTTTTCAAACGCTAAAGCTGATATGACAGGTAGTCTCGAAATTAGGTATAAAATTACTCTTATAAATCACAAAATAAACTCTTTCTCTTGATATACAATCGAATCTAAGGGTATTTTGTAAACCTCGAGCATTTATTTCCCCTCCAATAGCATCAGTTGTTCTTGAGAGGCAGGAGCGCTGTAGATGGTCAATTGGTGTTGTACATCCGTTTTGCACTCAATGCGCATGCGCTATAATCGTGGCATCCAATTCAAGCCGACAGCGGGTCTAAACGAATTGTGATGGAACTTTTCTTAGGCTCTTGGTTTGTGATTGTCCTAAGATGAATTTAAATATTTTTTAGTTTTACTTCACGAATTGGTAAGCTGTTTTTTCCGTAATTTTCAGCCTTTTTTTGTATCCGTCGGTTGTCAATTTAATCGTGGGCTGTTGTGCGAAAAGTAGTATGAAACAATGTCGTTAATTCTTAAAAGTCGTATTTTCTATCGTGTATCCATACGATAAATATGTCTTCTTTTGTTTTAAAGCAAATTGCCCCGATCTAGAACAGATATTAATTGAAAGTTCATTACTCGAATTCAAATTGATTGTTACGTGATTTTGAATAAAGTTTTCAGGTCAATCAAGGTCATGTTTCCAACTGCCATGTGTCGGCTTCAAATATCAGAACATGAATGACTTGAGATAGGAATAAGATTTGGACTTGTCGTTTTTGGCAGTTGGTTAAGATTTGTATGATTCCCCTTTCATATGAAATAATGATTGTATCAGACTTTTTCTCCTTTAAGAGTTAGTTCTGCTGGAGGTATGTCCACCATAGTGGCTGGGGTGGCTTATTTAGTAGCCCTTCAAAATACTCTGCCCACTTTTTACCTGATTCCTTTTGGTATTCAGCACATTCCACAGGCCTCTTTGGTTGCTTATGTCTTCCGGCTAATGTCTTGGTGAAGTCATACAATTTCTTCATGCTTCTTTTTTCAGTGGCCTGTTGGGCTTGGTTGTCTAAATCTTCTGTAAATTTCTTTTTATCATTCTTTACATGGACTACGATTAAGAATGATGCGGTTGTCATTTTTAATAAATAAGTGATTCAAAGCAATTAGATTACCAAAATTATTATCGGGCTCTTAAAAGTTAAGTCAGCACAGGCTTCACACAAGTCTGGTTTCACACACCTGCTTATCAAAACAATCAAAATACAAGAGATAATGATAATTAAACTTCAACAAGATCTATCACCGAAACTTTTTCACTACAAATCAAAGAAGTATTTTCAACTTGGGCAACACTGTCATCCCAGGAAGATGTTATCTCTCCCTGAATTCCAATAACCCATGTGTCAGTGTGTATGCACAGAAAAGGATGGAATGTCAACCATTCGCAATCCACCGTTGCATCTTTATTGACAAGAATAGTACATTCAAGTTTATCGGGCTTCGTTTCCAAATGAACTTAAAAATAAGTTTATTCATATCATTAGTAAACTTATTGCGGTAATTGGGCGTAACTTGAGGAGTGTGGGGTGTTACAACCATTATAAAACATTTATAGGGCAATTCCAATTTTGACTATTTGTTGTGGGGGAAATGGCCCAGTATTGAAAACAAAATTGGAGGAAAATTAATATAAAGTTATAAGTGTATGCTTTTGTTTCTTCACAAAAAGACAAAATACTGTTGAAAATATGCTTAATTTTACATTTCCTTTGTTATCTTCATGGCCGTACAAGACCCCCCCTCCTCCCCCCCTTCTCCCCCATAACTTGGCAGGTGACACCGATCTTAGTCAGGCAGAGATGTAATGTCGGATGTACCAGAGTATATCTCAGTCATGCCTGACAGCTAGATATCAGAATCATGTCCTCCCTACTTCCGAATCAGCATGAAGCTGAGAATATCATACTTGGGCGCGTAGTCGGGCAGAAAAGTAAAATTTCGGATTGTAAGCCTACTGTTTAAATCAGAGATACATCTCAATCAAGCCCGAATCGTTTAGATATCAGAATCATGTCTTCTCAACTCGGCATCGTCATGCTGAGAACATCATACTTGGGCACTTAGTCGGGCAGGGATCTAAAATGTCGGATTTACTCAGCGGCGTAACTTAACTTCGAGCCAATGAGTGGTGTAAGACAAATTTGCGCAACGAAACTTTGCATTTGCCCAACTTATCTTAAAACGATATACATGTACAGTACAACCACACAATATAGAACCGTTAGGAACAGACCCTCCCATCCCATACCACTAGTGGTGTTGCCACATATTGGGGCTTGGGGTTTAGTCCTGATGTGCCAAACATGGAACTGCGTACATGGCCGTTCTCAAGATTTGAAATGGGGAGGGGAGGGTGGTGCGTTTTTAGGGATTAAGAAGTGCATCTGAAAATACGATGTATGCTGTAAGCAAAAAGGCGTGCGTTCAGTGTCGTAAGTTTAGAATAGGGTGCCCCTGGTCAAAATTGGGGATGTCCCAACTGCAGGAGTCTGGGGCGCTTAAGGCCCCTGGTGGGGTCCAGCTCTGGGAATATTGGTAGCTATCTTAAAGTCATTTTTTAATCATTTCCTTTTTTAAAGGCAAAGCCCTTGGTGGGGGCCAGGTGCGAAACCCCCGAAAGCTCTCGTAATTTGGGTATTCTGGTAGCTATTTAGAAGTCATGTTTTAGGTTTCCTAAAAAAAAAAAAGGCAGCCTGGTTCTGGGTCAGTGGGCACCCACAGGGTTCCATTTAGACTTGGTGTCCCCGATTTTGGCCGGGCAGGGCCGCTAAATTATCATCAAAGGATAAAGTTTTCTGAATTTGTGATCAGTTGACGGTAGCCATCTAAACAATGCATTTTTCAAAATAATTATCGTCTCTCATTTACAAAAAAATATTACGCTTTACTTGTGAAACATATGGCTTTAGGCCAACAGGTCGCTTGGATCGTTTGATCATGTCATTTAGGAGCAGATCATTTATACCATTTATGACTTAACAAGATGGCAAAGTGGAAGTAAAGGTGAACAATCAATACTTAAGAACTAAAAAAAAAAAAAAAACAAGACAAAGGAATTCCTCAATGATGAAAAAGCTTTATTTTGAGGCTTTACTATTCAGTAATCCTTGTTTTCATTTTAAGATGTTGATGAATAATACAATATTTGCAATTTTTTTCTTCTTTCCAATCTAATTTATATCATTCTTTTGTATTGTTTAAGGATGCACAAAGTCAGAGACAGTCATGATAGAAGATAAAAGTCTTAATTAAGTACCGACACTAGTAAGTTAATTTTTTACTGGCATCTCAATTCCACAGCATGAAGGTTGCTATTTTGCATAATCATTTTGTGTACATTGACCATTTAAAATCAGCAATTTCACAATTCAAGGTCACATTTTTTCTTCTATAAACGAAGTTTGTAACTCCAAAATGTCATTGAATGACCTTCAACTGCATAAAGAACGCATTTTTTAAAATAAGAATTCCCCCTTTTTTCGAAATTTTGAGGATAATGAATTTATCGACGTTACGATAATTAAATAGCGAATGTTTAATAATCAAACAGGCGCTATTCAGTACTAGCGACTGTTGTGTTTGGGAGTCTGCTATTCAGTACTAGCGGTTGTGTTTGCTATTCGATAGCGACTGTTGTGTTTGCTATTTTGACTTCAATTTGTTGACTGTCGTGTTTGAAGATAATTTTGAATGCGACTGTTGTGTTTGCTATTCAGTACTAGCGACTGTTGTGTTTGCTATTCAGTACTAGCGAATGTTGTGTCTGTTATTCAGTACTAGCGACTGTTGTGTTTGCTATTCAGTACTAGCGACTGTTGTGTCTGCTATTCAGTACTAGCGACTGTTGTGTTTGCTATTCAGTACTAGCGACTGTTGTGTCTGCTATTCAGTACTAGCGACTGTTGTGTTTGCTATTCAGTATTAGCGACTGTTGTGTCTGCTATTCCGTATTAGCGACTGTTGTGTTTGCTATTCAGTACTAGCGACTGTTGTGTCTGCTATTCAGTTCTAGCGACTGTTGTGTCTGCTATCCCGTACTAGGTAACGGAAGATTCGTGGATTACAAAGTGATAATTTAATCTCGGTTTTCTGGATTCGAAAGTTGTAGACAATATTCGGTCCCCGTAATCTTTTTGACTGGTGGCGCATTAATTGCCAATATGATCAACCAGAACCAAAAGGTGTTGTCGTTCCGATGCTTTTTTCATATAATGATTGATTTGCATATTTTGTATTACCTGTCATGTTATTGCATGTCATGAAATATTTGTTCCATGATATTTATTCATACCACGCGGCGATATTATCGCCGTTTCGGGTGCCCGTCTTTGGCCCCGCCTCACGAGGACATTTTCAAAACAGTGCCACCATGCAGATTAATCAAATAGAACGATTTTTCTGCCTGGAAGACAGAGGACGCCTTGAACATTACCAACATGTCTTTGGCACAGCATTTTAATTAACAACACAATTTTATCCTGGAAGACAAGACCTTCAATAATCATGATGTAAAAACGGTTTATCAAAACAGTGCTGGTAGAGTAAGGGTTAAGTATGATGTAAAAACGGTTTATCCTTTATCCTATTTCAAGAATTTGTCAATAAGCCCCACATACTCAATAATATTCATGACATCATTAGAACATATATACGGACCATAACCCACCCATCTGTGTGCGACATATGACATAAATTCGGTATACCGTTCATAAAATACAGTATATGATGTTTACATCCGTTAGCACTTTCACATTAAGCCACGCCTATCATGCAGATCAATGACATATGTTGAAAACACAAGCACGTACGGTCACAATAACCAACAATATCTTCATGCCCAAGATGACGCAAAACGGACATACACTTGCTCATTATCACTTTTTCAAAATTTTCATTTTACCCCCGCCCATTTATTAATATGCATGATATCAGATATCACTACCCAAACATTGGGGCATATCGGCAGATCATGAGCTATCTGTGTACCCAACATGACGTGAATCCAGTTCATATTTTTTGAGATATCGTGTTTTCAAGCTTTTTATTTACAAAAGCACATCAAGCCGCGCCCACCACTTATATTCATGAAAGTTTTTATACAATGAAGACATACAGATTAGCTAACATCATAATTATACCAAATATGAAACAAAACAGACATACGGTTGTTAAAATATGAGCATTTCAAGATTTTTACATTAAGCCCTGCTTACTCATTAATATGCATGACATCACCAGCACAAACAGTAAGGCACATCTATGGATCATGGGCTATCTGTGTAGCAAATATGACATTAATCTAGTTTACCATTCCTGAGATACCGTGTTTACAAGCTCTTTTCAGAAAAATCATATTAAGCCCGCCCACTATACATATTAATGAAATTAAACGTTTTTAACATCATGAACATGTACAAATCAGCTAACATTATAACTATGCCAAATGTGAAACAAAACAGACAATGTTACGGTTGTTAGAATATGAACATTTCAAGATTTTTACATTAAACCCCGCCTACTCATTAATATGCATGACATCACCATCAAAAACAATGGGGACACATATACGGACCATGGGCTATCTGTGTACCGCATACAGTATGACGTGAATTCACTGTATCGTTCTTGAGATATCGCGTTTACGAGCTAGCCGTCACACACACAGACACACACACAGACACACACACACACACACGCACATACACATTTACATACATACATACACACACACGCCATCATGACCCGCATAGGTTGCTCATCCTATCGCATCGGAACCAAAAAGGATTGGAAAAATTTCTAAAGACACAAATCACCCAAATTCGATGATGCTATTTGAACTACACATACATCTTGGCTTCTTACACAATTTTAGGCCACAAATTATTATGAAAAAATAGTTAAATGATAAATGTCTCCGCTTGAACATAGCCTAGACATGCATAATTGACGGAAAACTCCATTGCAAAAAGCGGGGCATAATAACAAATTTATCGAAATTTACTGTGAAAAATAAATTGTTATGGATTAAATAAATCATCATAAAGTCCGACATACTGACATATAGTCTACCTCCATTCCCAGGTTATACGTCCCTGTAATTGGTTTCCCCCTTCTTCTTTTTTATGCCCTTCTTTTTATCTCTATCTTCCTATACTTATTTTATTTTTTATCTTGGGGGCAGGGGGGTGAGGGGAGAGAGGGTACTTCCGCACCCCTCACACTCCTCTGATTACGGACCTGGTGTAACATCGTTTATACGGTTAAGAGCCAATGGCCAATGGCTCCGCCAGAACAAATTATTTGGTTATAAATAAAATTGTATGTATAAGTGTGTAGCTCCTATGGTATGGTAGTACTGCGCACGCGAAGCTTGCGCCACAACAACGTGGGATGCAGGGCACACTTAACAGCTCCTGGTGGGGTCCAGGGGCGAAGCCCTGGTGGGTGCCAGGGGTGGGGGCACCCGGAAGCCATACAATTTTTGCGGTTTTGATGAGAGAAAATCGCTTAAAATTCATGTCAAATACACAACAAAACTATTTTGATTTTTTTAGGATGGAGGCACATTCACAAACTCATGTTATTTCGCCACTATATTCAGGTTTAAAAGCCTTGTTTGAGGCGCATTCTAGAGCTAAGTATTTCAAGGCACGAAATTCACAAACTGCATTTTATTTCTGCCAATATATTCATTTAAAGGACTGGTTACATGTAGAATTACAATGAAGTTTGCGTATTCGGTTAAACTGACAAATGCTATCACGAAACGCTTAATACGACCCGGACGAGAACACAGGTACGACGTACGGACAGACATAACATCGACAAAAGTCAATGTCCACGGCCTTTGATAACCAGTTGTGGTGCACTGTACCCACCCCAGGATTGAACCCGGGGCCTCGTGGTCTGTAGACAGGTATGATAACCGCTACACCACAGTAGGTAGATTTGAAATACTCAAAAAATTGGGTACTTTTATGTATTACGTCATCGCATGAGCCTACACATTTGACTAGCCCACACTAAACATATAGGGTTTCTCATTTTCTGATCCGGATTGTCCAAAATTTTAATGAATATCCTGAAATTTTGGAGACGGATAGTAAATAGATATTCAAAACTTTTTGCTTTTTGAAATCCATCGGCTTTTTTTTTGCCTATAATTTGTTTTATTGTGAATTTAAAAAAACAGCGGCAAACAGTTTTGAATATCTATTTATTATCAGTCACCAATATATCAGGATATCCATTAAAATTTTGGACAATCCGGAGCGGAAAATGAGAAACCCCATATGTTTAGTGTGGGCTAGTCAAACATGTAGGCTCATGCGATGACGTAATACATAAAAGTACCCAATTGTTTTGGTATTTCAAAGTACCCAGTTTTTCGGTTTGCTCCCAAACTGACTGATGTTTGACACTTACTGAATACTTAGTAGCCCCTATTTCTCCAAAATAATAATTGGAAAAGTGTGAAAAACGCGTTATTTTGAAGTTCAGAATAACCACTTTCTGTGGCGTCCGCAAATTGATTCAAATATGTGACGTTGCAAGTTGTAGACCCCGCAGAACTGCCTGTGTAAACTCGTACAAAGTAATTACAGACAGACCTAAAATGTCGTCAGCAAAAAGTTCAGAATGCTCATCCTCTGATACCTCAGATTCCTTTTGAGAACTGGACGGAGACATTATAGACCCCCATAGTATACCTGAAGATGCAATCCAACCATAAATGTTTGAGATATTACCGGAGGAAGTTAGCCACTCTTGAGCCGGCTGAACGCGAAGTTCCATAGGCCTACGTACATGTATCACAACAAGCCCTTTGCGAACGCCTTCACAACACCGCAGATTTAAGGTAACTTAAGAATATATCTTTAAAATGCCTCTCAGTCTCATCCGGTACATGCACTAATACATACAATTTTCTCCTTTTCGTCTAAGCTATGGGGTCTATTTTCCCAGAAATCACCAAAAGAAAGCTAAAAGTTAAGGCCTACTACAACTGGTCTCGAGCTGGTAGCCGATATACACACATACACGCATTTTATATATAGGCCTACGTACGGCCAGTCAGAGATCAATGATATCACTGTCCAACTTTACACGTTACAAATTTTAATAACATAATTTATAATAGGAAGTTAAGTCGTTTATATCAGCGGCAAAAAAGGTTTTTTTTTAAGATTGTAAAAGACTATCTTAAGAAAGTTGTTCCAAATTAAAAATTACATCAGTTCATACCAAATTGCTATATGTCACCAGTCCTTTAAAGGAATATTCTCGTGAATTTTCATAGGAATGATTAAAAGAGACAAATCGGTGTTAAAACCATGTTCATATCTTATCATATTTCAAACTTATTGCATCATACAGATTTTACCAGCAAATTAGTGCGACCTGGCCGTAGGGTGGTTTCATAAAGGCATACACATCCAAGGTAATAAATGTATTTCTTTGAAAATTTAATTTCCTCTTTCTAAATTGTTGAAAGCATTTTTGTTAAATTATTGAGATGAGATATAACATGCACTTTACACGAACATACTTTAAAAGTAAAAGAGAATTTTTGTTCTATACTAGAAATACCCCCAAAATAATCTCGAATCTGCCTTTTTGACATTTTACACTGCAAGGTCACTTTTCAACACACTGGTGAAATATTTGACATGCCTAAACAAAATAAGATATCAACATGGTTTTTACACAAATTTGTTTCTGTAACCTTTTAACAGTTAAATGAAAATGAATTGGAATAATCCTTTAAATCTTTTTCATATTTATTATCGTGAAATTGTGAACACGTTTCTTACTTAATTTTTACAATTTGGTTATCTTTCTCTCAAATTATGTAAACAGAGACTTCCATTGTCTTCATGCATGATCATCCGGACCACTTGAACTTCATCTTCACTGACAACAAAGTAAAAGCTATTCCGTGGTACAATATGATTTGTCCACATATCACTCCAAGGTCACCATAGAAGTCCTGTTGCGAAATAAGAACTAAAGATTATGTAATATTATCCTATTAAGATTCTGTTATATTAGCGATTTCACCAAACAGAAAAGAGGCCTTTATTGAAATTTGGGACTTACGATGGGTGACCTCTCAGCCTGGGCAAGAACCCCAAAACTTTCGGGTTACAAGCGGCAAAATTATGCTAATAAATTATGTCTCCATGAAACAAACGTTGCTGCTAATCGGAAAATCTCTTTCAATTCTCGGGAAATCTCTTCCAATTCTTTAAAAATCTATTTCAATTCTCGGGAAATGTACAATTTTCTGCAATTTTTGGGAAATGTTGCTACATTTCACCAAAATTTCAATGTAATGTTAAGGAATTAGTTCAGTGGTATTACTTGTTAACAGAGACATGGAAAGCTGAACAGAAGAAACTGGAAGAATATTACTTGTCTGGACACGCTTTCTGTCTGGTTGGGAGGTACATTTTGAAATGATTAAAGGACTAGTTCAGGGGTAAGCAAGTCCATCTTATATGAAAGTGGACTTCAAAAGAAACAACATGGTGAAGAAAGCATTCAAAACATATTGGTCAAAACATTTCTACATATTTACAAACCAGTCATTAACGGACGTGGAAGTGACGTAACTAAATTGTATATCAGATTACTGATTACGGGTCAAGCAATTTTCTTAGAACAAAACAACTTGCAAAAGGTATATTTGTAGTTTGAAATATTTGCCCGAGATGGCGGATCACAGGATACGAGGCAAAACATTTAACTGATAAAACTGCCTACCTCGGAGAAACCATAGCGGGAGAGAACCTGTTTCCCATTCTCTAGGCACGCGTCCGCATTGTGATACTCACACACTGTAAAACCAAAAACATAAAATTAAAGGATTGATTTTCTAACGGACATGGTTGGATATGATAGAATGAATGGGTTGGGTGGGTAGTGCTGGGGCTGGAGGGGAGGAGGGGGTATTATCCCTACTTTTGCAAGAAAGGTGGGAAAAGGCTGAACAAATTGTTAAAGAAAATGTTTCAGTTTTTACCCTTTTAAAGTTTTTCTCCACATGCATATTATGTTTAACTGATACGCCCTAGTTGGCCAACTGTTGGTTTACATTGCGATATCGTGTATTGTGATTTTGCCCCCAAACATTCGGTGTGAAAGAATCCTCTCAGGAGTACAGTTTGCATCTGTCTCTGATTCGTTAAAATAGTACAATACATGCATATAGGAACTGGGATTTCCAGTGGTACGATACTCTTAACTCTAGGCTGAAATAATGTACAGATATAGCGTCCCCGATGAAGTTAAGGTTTATTCCCATTTTACCATCCATAAATCTGTATGAACCTTCAGATTATGTGTATATGCTAGCTGACCCCAATCGCCATAGGACCAGCAGCGACGGCGCCAGGATTTTGATGTCGTGGGCAAGAAAGTTGCAGCTTTGTCTCATGGGGGAGTAAAGCGTGTATGTATTCATTCGCTGAACTATACAAAATATTATAGGGTGGGGAAGATGATCTCGTAGGGGATAGTAGGACTATCGCGGCCTCATCATAAAAAGGCATTGAGTAGTAAAAACAAATTTTGCCTCCAACTGAAATCTCTTGAAACTATCCGTAATAGTAATATAATGGTTATAAAATCCTCTTCAATTATAATTCGCTTATCTTGGATTTATGAAGTATCCCCCAAGTAAGTATATCAAAAATAACTGAGGGGCGTTGAAGGTCACTGTTCTTCCAGGCTTCTCCCAAATACAAGACTGCATCATCACTGAGAAACAGATATATCAAACTTAGAGATAAATATGGAAATAAGAGGTCAATGTGAAAATAAAGGGAAAATATGAAACTTCTGGGGTAAATATGAACATAAGGGGTCAATGTGAAACTTCGGGGTCAATATGAAACCTTGAAGTAAATGAAACTTCGCGGGAAATATGAAACTTAGGGGAAATATGAAACTTCGGGGGAAATATGAAACTAAGGGGAAATATGAAACTTTGTGGAAATATGAAACTTCGGGGAAATGTGAAACTTAAGGGGAAATACGAAACTTTAGGGGAAATATGAAACTTCGGGAAAATATGAAACTTTGGGGAAATATGAAACTTAGGGGAAATATGAAAGTTAGGGGAAATATGAAACTTCGGGGAAATATGAAACTTCGGGGAAATATGACACTTAGGGGAAAATATAAAACTTCGGGGGAAATATAAAACTTTGGGGGAAATATGAAAATAAGGGGTCAATGTGAAACTTCGGGGTCAATATGAAACCTCGGAGTAAATATGAAACTTCGGGGGAAATATGAAACCTCGGAGTAAATTTGAAACTTTGAGGTCAATGTGAAACTTTGGGGTCAATATGAAACCTCGGAGTAAATAGGAAACTTCGGGGGAAATATGACACTTAAAGGAAAATATGAAACATAGAGGGAAATAGAAACTTCGGGGCAAATATGAAATTTCGGGGAAATATGAAACTTAACGGGAAATAAGAAACATAGGGGGAAATATGAAGCTTCGGGGAAATATGAAACTTAGGTGGAAGTATGAAACTTAGGGGGAAATATGAAACTTAGGTGGAAGTATGAAACTTAGGGGGAAATATGAAAATTGGGGGAAATCTGAAGCTTCGGAGGAAGTATGAAACTAAGGGGGAAATATGAAACTTCGTGGAAATATGAAACTTCGGGGAAATATGAAACTTAGGGAGAAATACGAAACTTTAGGGGAGATATGAAACTTCGGGAAAATATGAAACTTTGGGGAAATATGAAACTTTGGGGGAAATATGAAACTTAGGGGGAAATATGAAACTTCGGGAAATTATGAAACTTCGGGGAAATATGAAATTTAGGGGGAAATATAAAACTTTGGGGGAAATATGAAAATAAGGAGTAAATATGAAAATAAGGGGTCAATGTGAAACTTCGGGGTCAATATGAAACCTCGGAGTAAATTTGAAATTTCGGGGTCAATGTGAAACTTCGGGGTCAATTTAAATCTTCGGAGTAAATAAGAAACTATGGGGGAAATATGACACTTAAGGGGAAATATGAAACATAGAGGGAAATTTGAAACTTCGGGGAAAATAAGAAACTTCGGGGAAATATGAAACTTCGGGGGAAATATGAAACTTCGGGGGAATATGAAGCTTCGGGGGAAATATGAAACTTAGGGGGAAATATGAAACTTCGTGGAAATATGAAACTTCGGGGATATATAAAACTTAGGGGGAAATACGAAACTTTGGGGGAAATATGAAGCTTCGGGAAAATATGAAACTTCGGGGGAATATGAAACTTAGGGGGAAATATGAAACTTAGGGGGAAATATGGAACTTCGGGGAAATATGAAACTTAGGGAAAATATGAAACTTAACGGGAAATATAAAACTTCGGGAGAAATATGAAACTTCGGGGAAATATGAAACTTAGGGGGAAATATAAAACATGTGGAAATATGAAACTTCGGAAAAATATAAAACTTAGGGGGAAATATGAAACTTTGGGGAAATATGAAGCTTAGGGAAAATATGAAACTTAAGGGGAAATATGAAACTTAAATATGAAACTTCGGGGGAAATATGCCGTTTTGCGATGTAGCACGAAATCTCAATTTCAGGTGTAAGTTGAAAGAAAAATGTTCTCGAAAATGTTCATCACAAAAAAACATATGTACGCGAAATGGGAGGGAGAAGGGGGGGGGGGGATTATTCTTCGGGAGTATGCTTCACCACCATTTCCCGAAAGCTGTGATAAGCTCGCAGAGTGGCAGCGCTATCGAGGAATCATCCCCAGTATTGTTTTTGCCCTGGCTTCCAATGAAAAATTTCATGGGCCACGTTTGTCTGGTTTATGGATATATAACCATTGTCCCACATTGTGGATTGTCCCCTCCTCCCGCCTCCACAAGTATGCTTAAGATTACAGTTTTTTATTTATTGCAAAATAATTTCAGACATCATTAGTACCAGTAAGGTATTCAGTGGGGATAGGGAGAAACTTTCCCCTAGTAAAGATCCGTAAGTAAAATGTTAGTAGCGGGATATTCAGTATACAATATGCCGATATCCTTTAAGTCGGGAAATTGACTGTAAAAAGTAAATTTCTTTAATTTTCGGGAAATTTTCTTCATTTTCATTCGTTTTGGGGAAATTTTCTTCGATTTCGAAATTCAAAACCTTTTGGTCATATTCAACTGTTGTCATTGAAAGAGTATTGGAGAAAGATTGAGTTAACATGAGGAATTCCATAGATTTTCTCTTTCTGATATCACAAATTTACAAAACAACTTAAATAATTTACTAAAATAAGAATTTAAAATAAAAAATGCAGGAAATTGGTCAATTTTATCAGATTGTGACGAACGTTTTGCTCTTCTCATGGCTTATAGCATATTTCTTACAATTAAACTCAACATTGCTACTTCCTTTAAGCACAGAACCGCAAGGCGTGCTAATTCTGGGCCTTATTTAATTTGATAATAAGTTGTATGGCTAAAATTCTTATCGGCAATTTAGCATCAGAGTTTCCCACCCACCACAATCGTTCAAGAACATTAGTTATCTCCATTCGGCATCTTACACCGCTCGTTACCATTCAGTTTTCACTACCAATCGTCACTTATCACAGTTCGTCTCCGTAAGTTAATCATCACCGTCCACATTCCTCCGTTCACTGTTTTTACAATTCGGCAACATCCATAGTCAAAATTCTCTGATCGTCACTGTTCCCCGGCTGTCGTATACACTGTTCGTCATATTTTTCTGATCGTCACTGTTCCCCGGTTGTCGTATACACTGTTTGTCATATTTCTCTGATCGTCACTGTTCCCCAGTTTCCGTATACACTGTTCGTCATGTTTCTCTGATCGTCACTGTTCCCCAATTTCCGTATACACTGTTCGTCATGTTTCTCTGATCGTCACTCTTGCCCGGTTGTCGTATACACTGTTCGTTATATTTCTCTGATCGTCACTGTTCCCCGGTTTTCGTATACACTGTTCGTCATATTTCTCTAATCGTCACTGTTGCCCGGTTGTCGTATACACTGTTCGTCATATTTCTCTAATCGTCATTGTTGCCCGGTTTTCGTATACACTGTTCGTCATATTTCTCTCATCGTCATTCTTCCCCGGTTGTCGTGTACACTGTTCGTCATATTTCTCTGATCGTCACTGTTGCCCGGTTTTCGTATACACTGTTCGTCATATTTCTCTCATCGTCATTCTTCCCCGGTTGTCGTGTACACTGTTCGTCATATTTCTCTGATCGTCACTGTTCCCCGGTTTTCGTATACACTGTTCGTCATATTTCTCTGATCGTCACTGTTGCCCGGTTGTCGTATACACTGTTTGTCATATTTCTCTGATCATCACTGTTCCCCAGTTTCCGTATACACTGTTCGTCATGTTTCTCTGATCGTCACTGTTGCCCGGTTGTCGTATACACTGTTTGTCATATTTCTCTGATTGTCACTGTTCCCCAGTTTCCGTATACACTGATCGTCATATTTCTCTAATCGTCACTGTTCCCCGCTTGTTATATACACTGTTCGTCATATTTTACATTTAATCAGCACCGGAGCCGGTTATCGCTCGTCGTTGTTTTCTTTTCGTCAGCGTTAAGCGTTCATTATTTCACTATCCATCGTTCTATTTTAGCCATTCGCCAATTTTCCCCGTTCATTAAAAACATTCACTCTTCGTCACCATTCATTTTCGCCATCGCCATCGAACACATTCGTTCATTGGTCACCATTCTTCACTGCTCTCGTTCAATATATATGTTATTAATTTATTTACCACTCGTTCAATATATATGTCATTAATTTATTTACCATTCGGATTCTTCGCCGTTCACAGTTCATCATCGTTTACCGTTCGTCATTTGTCCATATAAATCTCTGCTCACCATTTACTGTTTTTCACCATTCACCGTTCGTCACCATTCACAGTTCGTCACAATTCACCGTTGGTCACCATTCAACGTTCGTCACCATTCACTATTCGACATCATTGCCTGTGCGTAATAATTGATTGTTCGTCACCATTCACTTTTATCACCACTCACTGTTCTTCATTTAAAATAGCGAGAGGTGTCACCATTCACTTCGCCACCATTCACCGTTCGTCACCATTCATCGTTCGTCATCATTCCCTTTCGTCAACATTCACTGTTGTCACCATTCAAGCGAAAGGGTCACCATTCTCTGTTCGTCACCATACACTGTTATCACCATTAACTGTTTGTCACTAAAATAGCGAAAGGTGTCACACCATTCACTGTTCGTCACCATCCAATGTTCGTCACCATCACTGTTCGTCACAATTCACCGCTCGTCATTATTCACCATTCACCGTTTGACATCATTCACAGTTCGTCACCATTCACTGTTTGTAACCATTTACTGTTCGTCATCATTTACTGTTCGTCACCACTCACTGTTCGTCACCATTCACTACTCGTCATCAATTCCCTGTTCGTCACCATTTCCTGTTCGTCACCATGTACTGTTCGTCACCATTCAATGTTCGCCACCATTCACTGTTGTCACCATTCATTGTTTGTCACTAAGATAGCGAAGGGTGTCATTCATTCACTGTTCATCACCATTCCAATGTTCGCCACCATTCACCGTTCGTCAGTATTCATCGTTCGTCACCATTCACTGTTCGTCACCATTCACCGTTCGTCACCATTCACCGTTCGTCACCATTCACAGTTCGTCACCATTCATCATCATTCACTGTTCGTTAACATTCACTGTTCGTCATCATTCCCTGTTCGTCAACATTCACTTTTCGACACTATTCACTGTTCGCTACCATTCACTGTTAGTCACTATTAATTGTTCGTCACCATTCACTGTTAGTCACTATTTACTGTTCGTCACCTTTCACCGTTCGTCACCATTCACAGTTCGTCACCATTCATCATCATTCACTGTTCGTTAACATTCACTGTTCGTCATCATTCCCTGTTCATTCCTGTTCGCTACCATTCACTGTTAGTCACTATTAATTGTTCGTCACCATTCACTGTTCGTCACCATTCACCGTTCGTCACAATTCACCGTTCGTCACCATTCATCATCATTCACTGTTCGTCACCATTTACTGTTCGTCACTATTAACTGTCCGTCACCATTCACTGTTAGTCACTATTCACTGTTCGCCACCTTTTACTGTTATCATCATTTACTGTTCGTCACCATTCACCGTTCGTCACCATTCACCGTTCGTCACCATTCACTGTTTGTCACCATTAACCTTATCCTTTATCGCTTAATCCGTTTACTTTCTTCTTTGTTAATCGTTCGTTCCACCGTTCACCGTTCGTCACCATTCACTGTTGTCACCATTCGCCATCATTCACTGTTCATCACCATTCGTTATTCGTGACAGATTACCGCTTGTTATCATTCACCATTCGTCGCTGCTTTTCATTTGTTACCTTTCGCCGTGCGCCATTGTTTACCGTTCGTCACCTTTCCTGTTTTTCGCAGATCACAAGTCATCACCGTTCAACTTTTATTATCCTGTTATCAATATGACCATAACTTTTCACATATTTTTGTGTAAATATTTTTTACATGACAAGAAAATGTTAAAAATGATTGTATCATTTTGATCTCTATCATAATTACCAGAAGAAGTCTTGCGCTATTGACAAAGGTGAAATTTGCACAGAAGAAGTAAAGGAGGCCCTCAGCGTCAGCGATGCGACCTTGCGTATAGGTTTGACTGGGATGAAAGTAGATCATCCCAAGAATGAGGCACATGAACTAAAAGCACCAAAACAGAGAGAAGAGTATCATACCTTCATTATACAATTACATATCATTCCCGTTTGATTAAAATAACATTTTAATGAAAATTCGATAATGTTAGGGGTTGGGGGAAAAAATTGGGGGAA
Source organism: Chiridota heheva (assembly GCA_020152595.1). Taxonomy (NCBI): domain Eukaryota; kingdom Metazoa; phylum Echinodermata; class Holothuroidea; order Apodida; family Chiridotidae; genus Chiridota; species Chiridota heheva. The sequence continues at coordinate 29,847 of JAIGNY010000382.1, forward strand.
GGCTTTTTGGTCGGATATAATATTTATATCAGAGACTTATGGGACTCCTGGCCGAATCATCTTGATAATAGATATTGCAATCATCAGCACTCGACTTGTCTAGATAATAGATATTGCAATCATCAGCACTCGACTCGTCTAGATGATAGATATTGCAATCATCAGCACTCGACTTGTCTAGATAATAGATCTTGTAATCGTCTGCACTCGACTCGTCTAGATGATAGATATTGCAATCATCTGCACTCGACTCGTCAAGATAATAGATATTGCAATCATCAGCACCCGACTCGTCTAGATGATAGATATTTCAATCATCAGCACTCGACTCGTCCTAATAATAATGCAATCACCTGCACTCGACTTATCTAGATGATAGATATTGCAATCATCTGCACTCGACTCATCTAGATAATAGATATTGCAATCATCTGCACTCGACTCAGCATGATTTTCGGGTTGGGCATCTGGGATATATATATGAAAGATAACCCGCCAACACACGTTTAAACCGCTGAGCTCCGCCCATGACAGTTTGGCCAGAAATTTTGCAATTTTTAGGGGAAATTTTTTGCCTGGAAATACACCAAATTTCAGATCAGAGAATTTAAAATCGTCTGCTTTTCATATATTACATTTTCAGGATTCACCACGACAATGAGGGGCCTGAGATCAGATCATTCGCCCATTGAACAAAAAGTCAGAAAGCTGTGATCGAGAGAGGTTTGAAACAAAAACAAAAGGTGGAAGAGGAGAATTAAATATGGTTGTTTGATGAAAGAAGGGAAATTTTATCCGGAGGATTTTTCTGGAAGAACTCAGCTGAGTTTAGAAATCTTGGAAGGTTGTACAGGGGGCAAGCAAGGAAAACGTGATGGAAATGGCTTAGGTGTTGGGGAGCCAATAAGGAGGTGGGAGTGAGTGAAGACCAATTCTAAGACGGGTTTAGCGTTGTCGATGAGAGGTTGTTGATTTAAAATTGTGGACTGGATGATATGGAGTTTGTTATCAATTTAAAAGTTCCATGAGGTTTTCCAGCGGTCACGAACAAGGGAAGCGATAAGCGGTTTGATGTCAGAGAGGGTTTGGTGAAACAGGGTAGGGAAGAGGTTAAGAGGGCAAGCTTAGCGGCTGCATCAGCCAGGGATGCCAACATGGCTGGGTATCCAGAAGAAAAGAAGACTTTTTCTGCAGAGGGTGGGAGAAAGAAGTTTCCAGAGGAGGAGGTGGCATGTGAGGTTATCCCATTTAAGATTGAGTAAAGAAGTAAGAATAGCCTTTGAGTCGGAGAAAATGGCAAAGTGGCTGAGCGGTGAGGGCAAGGAGAATGGCCTTATCCTCGGCTGAAAAGATGAATGAGTAGTCGAGAAGTCTGCTACTGAGGGTGATGTTTTGGATGACGGCAGCAGCAGCAGCTGTCTTGTTGCCTTCCTTGGAGCCATCAGTATAGTTGAAGGTGTAATCTGAGAGTTGGTCATTGATTTGGTTGTGGAGATTGATAAAGAGGTTACGGTGGGTTTAATTTTTGTGATGAGTGGAGAGGCCCAGGTGGACAGAAGGGAGGGGGTGGCCCAAGGAGGAAAAGTGGGCCAGGAGTAGGTGCCGAGAGTGGCGGGATTGATGCCGAAATGAAAGAGGTCTGATATAATGCGTAAGCTGAAGGGAGGGGATGGGATTTTAGTCCTATCAAAGAGGGTGGAGAAATCGGGGTACCTAATGAGGTTGTAAACAGGATTCTGGTTGTTGGTGAGGACTCTAAAATGAAGGCTGGTGATTGGGGAGGTCATGTAGGCACCTAGACAAATTCCGAGGGCTTCATTTTGGTTGGTGTTGATATGGTTAAGGTATGAGTTGTGAGCGACACAGTAGACAATATTGCCATAGTCAAGCTTGGCACGAATGGTGAGTCTGAAAATTTTGAGGAGAGCATAACGTTTCGCTCCCAAGTGGTGTTGGAGAGGAGTCGGGGGATATTGAGGGAGCTGTTGCATTTAAGCTTCAGGTTGGTGATGTGTTGCTTGTAGGTGAGCTTGGGGTCTAGAGTTAGACCCAGGAACTTTGTGTGTTCAACTTTAGGGATGCGATTACCATTGAGCACAAAGTTCGGGTTGGGGTGGAGGTTGTTGAAATGACAAAAGTGCATGCAGACTGTCTTGTTTTGGAGAATTTAAAACTGTTATTGTTGCTCCAGACTTGCAGCTGATTGAGGCAGATTTGGATCCTATTTTCAACAATAGGAAAACAAGGGGAGGAGTTGAAGATAGTGAAGTCATCCACGTAGAAGGTACGTTTGATGTTGGGACTAAGGTTATCCGCGATGTCATTAATGCTCAGGTTGAAGAGAGAGGATGCTGCCTTGGGGGACGCCCTTTTCTTGGGGGTACGGGTTGGAGAGGGTGTGGGCAATACGAACTTGGAACTGCCTGGGTGAGAGGAAGTTTTGAATAAAGATGAAGAGATGGCCTCTGAGGCCGATGGTGTAAAGTTTGCGGGTAATGCCGTATTTTCAAGTAGTGTCGAAAGCTTTCTCGAGGTCAAAAAATATGGCAATGAGGTGTTCCTTTTTCCTTCGAGCGTAATTTACTGGTCTAAGGTATTGCGACGTTTTCGAAAGCCGCTTTGGTGAGGGGAGAGGATTCTGTTGGTCTCAAGGAACCAGTTTAGTCTCTGATTAATGATCCTTTCCATAATTTTACAGAGACAGCAGGTGAGGGCGATGGGACGGTAGCTGGAGGGGTCGGTACCGTCCTTCCCCGGTTTAAGGACGGGGATGACAATAGCTGTCCTCCAGATAGGGGGAAAGGAGTGTGAGGACCAAATGTGGTTAAAGATGGTGAGTAGGGTAGTAGTGGCCTTGATGGGTAGGTGTTTCAGGAACTGGTAGGGGATGTTATCTGGGCCCTTGGAGGAGCAGCCAGCGTCGTGGATGGCTTGGTTTAATTCAGAAAGGGTGAGAGGGGTGTTGTGACTTCCGGAGTTGTCGGAGGGAAAAGTGATTCTCCGGGCTTCATTACAAACTTTTTGGTTTTGAAAGCATTGGAGTACTTGGTCGAGGACGAGATGTTGCTGAAAGAGGCGGCGAGGTGGTTAACGATGTCCTTGTTCGCGGTGAGAAAGTCACCATTCCAAGAGAGATGGGAGATGGGAGATTTGCCTACCCTGGCGTGGAAGTTGTTAAGCATTCTCCAAATCTTCTTAGTGGGGTTGTTGGTGGTGAGAGAAGAGATGAAGTTGTTCCAAGTGTTGCTTTTACTGTTCTTGATAGTGAGTCTGGCCTTGGCACGGCTGATACGAAAGAGGTTGAGGTTATGGGTGGTCGGGTTAGTTTTAAAATTCATGAGGGCTCTTTTCCTGTTTTTGATGGCGGTTTTGCAGTCATCAGAGAACCAGGGGTTTGGGGATGATTAGGGGTTTGGAGGTTTTGGGAATTGAACAGGTGGCGATGTTGATAAGGATATTACTGAAGTTTGACATGGGATCCTCATCCTCTAGGAGATGGAGGGAGAGGTGTGAGTCACAGAGGGTTTCAAAAGAGGGCCAGTCAGCCTTCTCGAGGTTCCAATTGGGGGTGTGGTCAGTGGGGGCTTGAAGGTTGGAGTGTATAAGAAGAGGGTAATGATCACTACCACAGAGGTCAGCAGTGACTTTCCAGCTAAAATCAGGGAGGATGTTAGGGGAACAAATAGACAGGTCAATACAGGTGAGAGAGCCTGTGGCAGGATAAAGGTAGGTCGGGGAGTTAGTGTTGAACAAGGGCAGGCTGTGCTGATGAAGAGCGTTTTCGATGAGCTTGCCTCTGTGGGTGGTGGTAATGGAGCCCCACAGAGGGTTGTGAGCGTTGAAGACACCAAAAAGGATGAAGGGGTGGGAAGCTGAGAGATGAGGTTGTTAAGGCTGGTTGGTTGATTGTTGGTGTTGGGGGGAGGGGGGGGGGGCGGAGAAAGATATTGCAAAGAGTGAACGTTTTTTGGAGGGAGATAGATATACAGATGGCCTGAAGGTCGTTGTGCACTTGAACAGGGCTGTGTGGGATATCGTATCAAACGAGAATGGAGACGCCCCCACAGGCTCTGTCAGCGTCCACTTGATGTTTGTGATAGCAAAGGAAGTTGTTGGGGAGTAATGGTAGGTAGTTTTCAAGAAAGTTTCTTGTAGGCAGAAGACGACCGGGTTGAAGGTGGTGGCCAGAAGGTCAATTTCTTCAGAATTGGCCTTAAGGCTCCTTATGTTCCATTGTATGATTTTGTGAGTGTTATTGTAGTTGTTTGTGGTGCACGCCATAAGGAGGCAAGGGGTTATCTGGAGGAAGATCTGTGGGGTCTGAGTTGGCTTGTTTTTTTTCTTGGTTCTGTTTCTTTGGAGCGATTGTTTTTTTTAAATTGGACGAGAAGTACGATCGGTGTGCTCGGTAATCGAACAATCCATATTATCTTCAGTGCCATGCATGAGGGTTTGGGTGGCGTGCTGTTTGTTAATTGGTTGTTTTCTTGGTTGTTTATTGTTGCTTGTTTTTTTGTTGGTTGGTTTGTTGGTTGGTTTGTTGGTTGGTTTGTTGGTTGGTTTGTTGGTTTGTTGATTCTTAGCTTGGTTGGTTTTAGTTTGATGTATGATGGTATTAGTGGTGTTGGTGTAGGGGCGGTGGGGGCTTTAGAGTAGGAATGGAGGTTGAGGAGAGAAGTGGTGGTGGAGGTGGTGTGAATATTGGGTGTGGTTGGATTGTTGGCAATGGTGATGGGCTTAGGACTAGGTAAGAAGAGCCAGGTGAGGTCGGTTTGGGCATGTGAGTCAGTTTTAGTTGTGTGTTAGGGGGCGGGGCGGTAGTGGTGTTAGAGGAGAGTACGTTCGAGTAGGAAGCTTGGTGTGGAGGGAAGCGAGGAATTGTTCATGGCCTCTGGGTAAGTTATGTTAGGATTCAGGGTTTTAAGTTTACTTATTTGTTTTTCCTGAAGCCAGGTGGGGCAGTCTTTCGAGAAGGAGGGATGGTTGGCTGTGTGATTACCGTCACAATTTGTGCAAAGTGGGGTGTTGATGCAGGAGGTGTTGTCATGGTTTGGGGATCCGCAGCTACCACAGCGCGCTTGGCTGTGACAGGAGTTTTCCGTGGCCAAACCTCTGGCAATTATAACAACGTAGAGGGTTGGGAATGTAAGGGCGACTGGGAGTCTTAAGTAGCCGACAATGATGTGGGATGGATGAGATGGTGTGGCGAAAGTAAGGAAGAGATGGTATTGGTGGGTGTTTCGGCTCCGTCTTTTTGAGAACAAGACGACGGGCTTCAATAACGTGTTGGCTTGCCACTTTCTCTACGAGGTCATCCTCGGTTAAGTAAGCAAGATCTCTGGTGCGTATGACGCCTTTGCTGGACTTCAGGGAACGATGGGAGGGGGTGACTGTGATGTCAATACCAGTGTTGGCTAGGGTTTTGGTGAAGAGGGCGGTGGCTTGGGTGTCCCTGGTGCAGTGCACCAGGAGATCGCCTGATTTGAGGGTAGAGACCTTGGAGAGGGTATCGACAAGGCAGTAGAGCGCTTTATGTATGAGGAAGGGAGAAACTTTTTTAAAGCTTTCTTGTTTGTTGGTGGCATGTATAATTAGGATTTTTGGGATTGGGGTTGAAGAATGGTCAATGGAGGTAGCAGGTGGGTTACGGGGAGGGGAGGGAGAGTCAAGGTCAAGGTCACTGCACAAGCACTTCGTCATAATGAAAAAAACCAAGGGCCGAGAGACCCGAGGCAGCTAGAAAACAAGTCGCAAAACTACTATATGAGAACCGCTGTACTAGTAACGAAAGGCGCGAAAGTCTGATCAGAACGAATGGAAAAATATAAAAGAAACGATCTCACCGAGAACAGAAGCCCATCACAGGGAAAAAGGAAAAATGAAGATATAAAACAAAAATTGGTGCAAAGTGAAGTGAAAACGGAGCGAAATAGTATGAGAGAAAAGAATCAGATGTCACGTCGCTCTCGTTGCACACGAGGTAGAAATGCTGAACAAAAAAGCTGTTGGGCTTCGCCCCTGAACCCCTATCAACGCTTTACCCAGTTACCCTCTTAAGTGGGTGCACAAAGTTCCGCGTTTGACACTTGAGCATGACACTGTGCATGTAGCCAAAATAAATGGCGCAACGTCACTTGTGGATAAGGGGGAGGGGGGTTCTGTTCCCAATTATTCTATATTGTGTGATTGTAGACACATGTATATCGTTTATAGATAAGTCGGGCAAATGCAAATTTTCGTCGGGCAAATTTATCTTACAGTCCCCTCCCCACCCCCGCGGTCGAAGTCAAGTTACACCTGCGAGAAATGACTCTTCTTACACCTTTGATAACTGCATGTATAACTTGAAAGAAATGAAGATACTTACACCGACTAACAATGCTCTTGTTCGAAGCAAAGCTGGATTTCTCATGAAGTAAATAAGATTTCTGTGAAAGATGTGAGTGAACTGCGTCCACCAAAAAGCGCTTAAAGTAGATAGAAATAGAGTACTTGAATGTTAATATTTCTATCTTAATCTTTCATTGCGGTTTTTGAATAACCCCTTGTTCAAATAAGATAGAATGTTCTTAAATCTCTTAATACTCTTATTCTTGCGAAATTGTATTCGATTTGCAGATTTGTATCAACTTTTGCTACGAAGTGAGGCAAACTATGCCGGTGACCTATTTAATTGCTGTTCACACTTTTGGTAACGTTTGACAATTTTCTACCTGAATATATTCACTGGTTTTACCCGATTCTATTTGTGTTGGGAAAAGTATTCCATTGGCCGTTTTTGTCTATACAGCTGGAAACCCAAACTGTTTAGGTTTGTGGTTCATGCATGTTAGAACTTGTATTCTTTTTATCAGGCCCAAGTCACTGCGAGGGCTTCTTTCTCGATAACTGCATATCGCTTTTCTGTATCACTGAGTGATCTGGATGCATAGCACCAGGACGGCGGTTTCCACCATCCTGGATTTGAATAAGAACTGCTCCAATGCCAGAATTAGAGGCATCTAATGCGACAATGGTTGGACGCTGTGGTTCATAGTGTGCGAGTATCTCTGAAGATACCAAGGTGTCTTTTACGCTTTGGAATGATCTCTGCTGAGCCTTGCCCCAATACCAAGCTCTGTCCTTACGAAGGAGCTGTCTCATTGGCTCAGAGGTTTCCGCGAGAGCAGGTATAAATTTGCCAAGTTGGTCCACCATACAGCCATACCCATGAAGCGTTGAAGTTCCGTGATATTTGTTGGAACTGGGAACTGTGCAATTGTTGTAGTCTTCTGCGGATCTGCTCGAAGTCCCGATGCATCAATGATGTGTCCAAGGAATTTTATTTCCTGCTTGGAAAATTCGCACTTGTCATTGAGTGTGAGACAAGCATCTTGAAGACGCTGAAGGACAGTGCGCACACACTTGTCGTGTTCTTCTTTTGATGCGCTGTGGATAATGATGTCATCCATATGACATATGACACCATCAATGCCCTTGAGGAGGCTGGACATTGTGCGCTGAAATATCTCCGGCGCAGATGATATCCCAAATGGGATGCGATTGAAACAATATCTTCCGAATGGGGTAACAAATGTTGTAAGTAGCCGCGACTCTGCATCTAGCGGAAACTGCCAAAAGCCGCTGTTGGCATCAAGCTTTGTTAAGATTTTGCTTTTCCCTAATTTTGCTAGGCTCTCATCCACTGAATACATGGGGTGTATTTCGCGCTGGACACTCTTATTTAGCTGTGTGAGGTCTACGCAGATTCTAACTGCACCACTGGGCTTTGGTACGCACACAATTCCTGAACACCACTCAGTGGGTGTTGTTACGGGAGAAATTACACCCTGCTTAACCATCGAGTCTATTTCAGTTTTGACTGTAGGAATAAGTGGGTGTGGAATTTTCCGTGGAGTATACAGACATACTGGCTTGCAATTTGGCTTCATGGTGATATGATGTTCAGTCTTTATCTTTTCCAAGCCAGAGAAGAGTGACGGGAATTCAGCTGTGAAGTTTGGCGCTGAAGAGCAGCTTGAATGACGGTTGACTTCATCCACTCGCGCGATCAAATTTAGTGCTACGCACGTTCTTTTGCTCAGTATCGATTGTTTTTGGTTCTGAATGACATAAATAGTTTCATTAATAGTTTTATCTCTATAATGTAAGGATGCATGAAGTGCACCGATTACTGTGAGGTGTGCACCCGCAGGTCCCCGAAGGCTTTGTTCAGTTTTTTTTGCAAAGTTTCTTCACTTAGCCACGGTTCATTATCACTGACCACAGATACTGTGGCTTCTGTGTCTAGCTTGAAACTAAGGATGTCCATTAACATTTATTTCTGCTGACCAGTGATTAGTGGCAGATTTAGATACGCTTTCTACTTTAATGACAAAAGAAATTGGACATCAATATCTTCTAGGTCATGTACTTCGTTTACCTGCTCTGTAGCTCCGGCAGACAGACTGATAATATCCACGATTTTGACATTTATTACAACTTGCTTCCCTGGCGGGGCAAGTTTTTCTGTCATGACGCTCACGCCCACACCATTTACAGATTTCGTTTGCAGGTGGCTTCTGAGTTTGCGTGCTTTGCTTGTTTCTAAAAAAATTACGAGTGTTTCCATGACTGAATGTCTTTTTCTAAATTGGGGGACGGGAAGGGAATTGCTGCTGAACATAGTCAACTGATTTGGATTCACGATCACGTACTCTGTCTTGATTTTGCTTTCTAGCTTCAGTTTGGCGGAAAATTTGTACCGCATCCTCTAATGTCAAATTTGGCTTAGCTTGCAAAATATCGGAAAGTCTATCATCATGAACCCCCACTACAATTCTGTCCCTTATGAGGTCCTCTTTGAGTGTTTGATAGTTGCAGTTTTCTGCGAGTTTATACAGATCTTGAATGAAGTCTTCTACTGCCTCTCCAGGCATTTGTTTACGATTGTTAAACATTGCCCTATCCACTACAATATTTCGTCGAACATCATAATATACAGATATATGTTAAGAGCAGTCTTTACTTCATCGTATTTTGCCGTACTTTCAGTTATTGATAACGTTGTTAGTATATCATCGGCGCATATAACAGCGTACTGACTTGTTCCCTATCAGTCTTGATTACTAGGCCTGAGGCGTACCTGTAACGTTCGAATCGGCGTAACCATTTCGGCCAAAGTTCTGTTTGTTTTGGTCCGGCTGCTCCTTGAAATTTCTCCAGAAGAGGAAGGTTTGCCTTCTCTGTAGGTGTAGACGTCATTTTAAACGGTTTTTACCGCTGCCACCATGCATTATTATGACAAAAATGATTGAGGTCTGCGACAGTTTATACGTTAACAAGACAACTTTATTCAGGTCCTCTCAAGATGGCGAATCTCCTAGACAGTTGGATATAGAGGAGCTATACATAAACAATAATGCCTACTACTATATAATGCTACAAGTTCTAAATTTGTGATTGCTTGAAATTTCAACCAATGGGTATACGCGCCTCTTTCGATCATATGACGCAATACATTTAATGTGCGATGGGTTTCAGATTTCCTTTTGTGTCAAATGTAGCCTAATAAGTTCGAATCTTGTCAAGGTAACATTTTTCTTTGTCTTTTCCCCTCATTTGAATTAAAACATGGAGCTATTAACCGAGTTAATTTCAGTTAATAGCTCCATTATTAAACTAAAGACGAATTTGTACAGCTCTGTTGCCGTGTCATGATGCTACGACTCATACAGTACGTACAACGTGCATGTACCTCCATACACTCACTGGATAATATACGCAGGCGCTTGTGACAGTGTAATACGTTGATGACGTATGTAAGTAAATGGCATGTACTTACTGACGTCATTGCGATTTGTTTTGAGAAGATTGAAGATTAAAACAATACGGATCATCAAAAATACGGAATCTTTAAAGATCCTGTTTGGGGCAAGTTTTTCCCTAATTCTGTAATTAGGCTTTAATGATTTTCGTGCTATCAAAAAATGCAACGTAAATAAGAAGTAAACGCCATCCTTTTTCCAAATGTAATTAAAAGCTATACCTGTATTTCTCCCGTCCATCTTCTTTCCGTATAATAGTCTGTGGTGGAGATGAAGAAAATAATTTCTGTCAATAATCCAGGGTTTCAGATATGCATTTCACTCTAAAAAGGAATCTTCAAATTTAGCCATGACATGGTCATAGTTATGCATGATCTAACTATGGTCAAAATTGAACAACAAATTTGACCATAATATGGTCAAATGGGATCATATTTTCCCTGTTTTGATATAGTTGAGAATGTCGTGTCGACTGGATAAGCGTTCTTTTCGTTTTGACATAGTGACGAATGACTTTAAACCATATTACTATCATGTTTACTTTCCTCATTTTCAATAACAAAAAATTATTTCAACTGTATATAGTCAATAAATGCCATAAACCTAAAAACAGATACTTATTCATCTTAGTAATTTGCAATTAAACTTTGTGAAGTGCACATTCGTCACTAAAACGAAGAACTATTTTTGCACATTTGCCACTATGTCAAAACAGGGTCAACTTCGCTATGATATGATCATATTTGACCATATTATAGTCTTATTTGACCATACCGGTTTTTTGTTTCCAATTTGACCATAGTTAGATCGGTGCATACTTGACCATGTCATGGTCAAATCTGACCATTCCTCTTTTAGAGTGTTTTTAGAATTGGCCATTTGCCACTATGTCACAACAGGGACAATATATTATGGCTATGATATGATCATATTTGACCATATTATGGTTTTATTTGACAATACCGGTATTTTGTTTCCAATTTTACCATACTTATATCGGTGCATAGTTGACCAAATTTGACCATTCCTCTTTTCAGCTTTTAGAGTGTTCTTAGCATTCAAATATGACTTCCTTTAGAAAACGCCGCGGGAGGCCGGTGGTTCCTAATTATTAAAAAGCAAAGAAATATACCTAAGAAAAATCTACCTACTGTGGTGTAGCGGTTATCATACCTGTCTACAGACCACGAGGCCCTGGGTTCAAGCCTAGGTTGGTTAGACACGCCAGTGTACCACAACTGGTTATCAAAGGCCGTGGACATTGACTTGGTTGTCGGTGTTATGTCTGTCCGTACGTCGTACCTGTGTTCTCGTCCGGGTCGTATTAAGCGTTTCGTGATAGCATTGTTACTATCATAACCGAATACGCAGGCGACAACCCCGTCATTGTAATTGTGTGTTCACTTGTCGTCGTCGACCTAAGAAAAAAGATTTTTTTTTTTCATGAGCTTTGCCGGTTCCAATTATTTACTAGAGTCCAGAATTAGCAGTTATTCTGAAAGGAAACTGTACGAACGTCAACCAAGTTTAGCTGTGAAGGCAAATTATCCGACTGGATAATGAACTAAATATATACGACTTCCCAAGAAACGTGGAAAAGGGGACAAAGGTAGACTTCTACATATTTTATGCCAGGTTTATTTTGAAAAAGGCTCAAAATTTGAGAAAATGATAGGCACTCAAATTCGTTGTAAATTATAAAAATAAAACTCAATTATAGTATCCACCCTTCAATGGTCGGATGGTACTCTCATCCTCTTCCACGTTCCGCCACCCATTTTCCAATATTTCTTGAAGCCAACAAGGGAAAAATTTGAAGAAAATGTGTTAATATTTTCCTGAAAACAACGCGAATTGTAGATAGTCATCCCCCTACCCTTCCCCTCCCACCTATACGGGCGCGATCTAGCTACCTGGCTTTGTCCCGTTACTTACTACACTACAAGTAATCATGAATGATGATAGCTATGAGCCTTGGACGGGCAAATGAAGAAACGTGTTTTGTTTTTTCCCAGCGAATAATATTCCCTGTATTTTTGTTGTTATATTTATCACCATGTAGGCCCCTCACAGACAGGGCGTATAATTGGATCACTTCTCAGGAGAGCAAGAAGCCCCCAAAATTTTCCGGTTACAAGCGGAAAACTTGCGATGATAAATTTAAGTTTCCATAAAACTTTAAAACGTTGCTACTAATCGTTGCTGCAATTTTTGAGAAGTCTCCTTCAATTTTCGGAAAATCTCCTACAATTTTTGGTAAATGTTGCCAAATTTGACCAAACTCTTCAATAGTTTTACTACATTTTCCTTCAATTTGACCAATTTTGTAAATTTTATGTTAATATTTTCCCAATTTTACCTTCCGATTGAGAAGAAAGCATACAACCGAGAAGGTGAAATCCTCTCAGAGGGCAGTTTGCCTCCCCCCCCCTCTCCCTGCATCCCTGTTTCCTACGTCTCTGCTCACAGACTTTAGCCCGCGAACAGCGGCCTATATTATGACCCCCTTCTCGACACCCCTGGTCGATAATACTCACATCCACAGACGTGTTTCGGTTGTATTCCTGGCGTACTCTTTTTTCAATGTATTTGTTGTAAATACTCTGTCGGTAAACGCTGCAAATTGTCTGTAAATATAAACAAAGTAAGTACACAATGCAACGTTAACAAAGTTATTAAAGGTACATAGGCAGGTAGCGATTTTGCCATAAATATGTTCCTTTTAATATTCTGAACATTTCATCAACATACATCTGTCAGAAATTTCTACTCGTTTTTGAGATATTTGTGATTTATTAAGCCCCAAGAACTGAAGAAACGGCTGAACTTCCACTATTAAAAAAAGGCG
>JAIGNY010000382.1:45000-60000 GCA_020152595.1 Chiridota heheva
TCGAGCATACAGTATGCCGTTTATAGAAGCATTTTGCAAATGCTACCAGTCAGCCAGTTTGTTCAAATCCAAAATAATGATATTGCGTAAGAAATCACCTCGATGTAATACATAATTGGATTAATCCTTATAATACCACAGTGTAAATCGTCCAGGAAAAGTAAGTCCTTTTTCAATTATACCCATTAAGTTATTCAGCAAAAGTATTGTTTAACTTAGCAACACTTCTCTGTTTATTTAGATAACAGAGCCTCTTTCACGTGGCTTGTTGAAACGAGCCCCATTACATGCACACGTGCATGTACCCGTTAGCTATAGTAAGTTTGAATGGGTGAGTTGTCTCATACCCGTTAGGTTTCTTAAATTATTGCTTTAATATAAACATAAAATAAAATCAATTTCAGGTTATGTTTGTCCAATATGAGTTGGTTATATATATTTTAAGATTACGATCAAAACAAATTTCAAGTTACAGAAAACACAACGCTTTTGTTATAAAATATCATGATCTTTTCATTTTGATATATTCATATTTAATTCCCAAATTGTTTATTCATGACCGATAGATTCCTTTCAACAAGGAGTAAACATATTCATTACATCACTAATGTGACTGAAATATGGTCACATCGTCATCACATTCGGTAGACGAAAGTTTTCGGATTTTGTGGTTTATCGCTCAATTGACCAAATTATCGTCATCTTTTAGTAGGAAAGACGTTGAATCACGATGTATGTTTGGAATATTTTGTTCTAATTTTTACAGGGACCGAAAGTACGAGAAATTCGATTGCCTAAAACAATAAAGCGTTCCAATCGTACTACTGTAAGCGTAATACACCTGTTTCATGTTCGTACCCATAGTCATATTGAGCCTAAGTGTGTTTATTACGATGTTTGACGTTGGATTATGTCACGATACAGTAATAACAAGAACGATACCTGACGTTGTTTAAGAGTAGGATCTACAATATTGGACACAATTTTTGTCCCACTTTTCCCTCTTCTTCCTCATTTCAATGTTTCTTGAAACGAAAGTGTCCCGGGATGATCCTTCTCACAATCCAACATAGAGGCGGGTACAAGGGGCTTAAGAACGAAACAACTAATTTTGTCCAAGATTGTCGGCTGAGACAAGACTTCGACACCATGTAGTGCACCAGTAGGTCTAATTATCTGGATGTTTATGTTTTCGTAATTCCAGAATTCATTTCTTAATCAGTGACCCTTGATGGGGCCTATCATTATTAAGTTACATCATTTAAATTTAGGCCTTCTTCATCAGTTGGGATTATTCTTTCAGATTAATAATAACCATAAAGGCAATAGGCATACCATCGTTCAGCCAACATCTCAGTTTGAGACAGATTTGGGTCAGTTTTGTGAGGTGATGTTTTGTAATTGTTGTCGGTCATCTATCAGAACTACTGACCCAGATCTAAAAAAAATTCGGTAGTTTTTATGTGGATGGTTGCAGGGCTGCCGAGAGGATCGCGGGGCCCGAGGGCAAACTGAAAATCCGGGCCCGCATATTAGAAAATTCTGATGAGCGAACAAACAAGGTCATCACCTGTTTCTGTTTTTACACCGCTATCGCCATTGTCAGGCTTGGACATTTTTTAGGACCGCGGCCCCCTGTTTGAAAGCACATTCCTTTTAAAAATTTGTACGGCCCCTTAGACCCTGGGCCTGTAGCAATTTCCCATTTGACCCCCTCTCGGCGACACTGGTCTCAACAAACTGCATGTCTCACCCAACTGCACAAGGCAAAGGCATAGCATGAGCTGTACATGCTATGGTCGTATCGCAAATTACGCATAAGGCCTAATTCATTATTGCTTGCGGCAAGGAGTCAAGATATATGTAGTCAAAGCTTGATGTTTTTGCATGCTAATCTTGAAATATCATTTACTAATCTTTATTCTTACTTGCTACATTAATGTTTGATTATTAATTCAATATCATCTTAACATTCCAATGTCATTTTTTGGCAGTGAATATATTTTGTGTTTTTTCAAACAATTGTAATACAAATTGTAGTTGCAAAATTCGTATCATCTGATCATTGTCATTGTTACAAGAATGCAACTCGTTGCATTGGTCAGCATTCTTAGCGTTTTGAACAACATTAGTCTAGTGCGCAAACCCCAATATTGGGCTGAACCTAAACATTTGGTTCATGCGATGTTTTTTTTGGTTTCTATATCTTTAAGGTCTTCTGATTCTGGTGGCCTTGAACGTTTTGAGATATCCAAGATGGCCGCCACCATATACAACATGTTATATCTTTGCATTAAGAACACCTGTAAGAGTGATGTCAGTGTCCAATACTATGTTGCTCATGTCATACATTCCATTTCTGACCATTCTAATAACCTGACGGCCAAGATGGCCACCACCGTGCAAAATATGTTACAATAGCATTGCTTGTAGAGCACCTAAAAGAATGGCTTTATGTCCAAGACTGTTGTTCACACAATTTATGAACTTCAATTATATATCAAACATCTCTATTTACATTCAAAATTCAAAATTAACAAAATATTAATGTTGACATCACGTAAATAAACTGTATACTGTATACTTGAAAATACTGTTATCAATCTTCTGATTCATTTTATTCGAAATTATATTATTCATACATTTGCCAGTCTTTCACTCAAAATTTGTATTGATAATAAAAGACTGCAAACAATTATATCTAATGGTAATGCTATTGTATAAACTTTTCAACTAATATAGGTGGGATATGTTAAAACAGTAGTTGCTGGAAGTGGATTAGATGTGTTAAAATCCTGGAGTAGTTAATCGTATGCTATCAGAAAAATACTCCCCACAAAATACAAGGAGCCCTTCGACTTGCTAACTTGTAGCGGAAGAAATTATTCGCAACACTAAATTCAGATCAGACTGTCAGAACACTGAGCAGAATCATATGATGGAAACCCTTGCGAGCAAGATAACCAATAGGAGAACAGCAGAATGTTGGGTGAATAACCTGATCGAGCCGGTTTTATCATGATCTTGTTTATTTTAACTAAAACAAGAAGACGGGGGTTGGCTACTACACCTGTGGGCTGTGAATTTAAAGCTGACATACTTTTCTGCAGCTGGACATCTCAACTATTCGGAGGATAAGGATACCATATATGGGCACCCTCCAAAACAGGTGTGTGAAACATTCCTGAAAGGTCAACATGCAATGCGCCACCTATAGCGCCGAATTCGGTCTGACATCTTCATTGAAACCACATTTATTTGTTATGGACAATGGTCTAATATGTCTAAGTGGTCTTGTTGACAGAATACTGAACCCTTCAGCCGTGAAACATTGTGCACTTAGCCTCCACATATGTAGCCGTCACCTCAAGGACTTAGCAGAAAAAGCCCAGCAAGACGTCCAGTAAAGTGGCATCCCACAAAGAAGAAATGCCAGCTTGTCTGAAATCGGATGCCAAGGATAGGGACAACATCTGACAGAAATTGCAAATATGCATTGACCCCTTTATATCGATGACTATCCAACTGGCTGACTGGTCTTATTGACATTGTGTCAGGCAGGGTGTGCCATGAAACAGTCAATTTTTACAATGCAGTTGTAATTGGCAAAAAAGTTCAAATTGAATACGAAGAGAAGTGGCAAGAGGGGTTCCACCAGTCCCTATCAAGCAAAGTGGTGACCATGATTACCAAAAGGTAGTGCGTGAAGGTCGGATCTGCTACCACTGTTGACGCTGAATTAATTATCTGCTACCACTGTTGACGCTGAATTAATTATCTCAACAGTTGTTGGTTTAATGGCTCTTCGATCTGTTTATACCTAGGAAAAACATTTTCTGTTTTGTATTTCCCTTTGCCCCAACATCTACGTTAGTATACAATGAAAAACAAACTACAACAATCTGTCTAAACACTTTAGAAGCCATAAGCGATATCAGTTGATAGCTGTGCCATTCTTTGGACCCTTCATTTGTCTTCACATGGCACGGTACAAGAATATGTTGATGGCTTGCCAAAGTAAACCTTAAACAAACTAAGTCAGTGTGATATGCATGCTTTGTTTGATCACTATTGTGATTACAACATAAAGAGTGCTAATCGAATCGAACGTGCATGTCAACTGGCTAGCAGACGTCACATATTATACGCAAAACATCTGTGACTCTCAGAAAATAGTCCTTAATGACCCCCACAACAAAGTACAGATTATCATATATGATTTGTCTATAATTATGTTTATGTTTAAGCATATAATTTTGCTGACTTTGTTGTTTATAAAGGAAATAATGTTATATATATATATATATATATATATATATATATATATATATATATATATATATATATATATATATATATATATATAATTTGTCAGCGATTATTAGACAAATTGAAGAATCTTCAAGATGATGATCCCAAGAGATGCCATAAACTGCTTGTTTGGGATCCAGTTCAATTGCACGAGAGGTTAGCATAGGTATTTTGATACATTGAACAGACTTGAAGACACCCATGAAGAAGCTGGAGTAATTCTACCACAACTAGTTGTGTACGTGGAAAATCAGGGAGGAACTTGTATCAAAGTAATAGCTGATGATACAGACATATTCATGTTGTTACTTCATTATTACAACCAATACAAGCTAACATGCAAGTAGCTTAGTGACGGATGGCACCACTTCAGAACACGAACACTCTAAGGTAGTGTCACATCTTCTGGCAAACCATGTTTTATCTGGTTGTGATACAGTGGCCCACCCAGAAGGGTAGGAGTCGGGGCACTGGGGGAATGCACTTTGGCCCACCAAGAAGGGTAGGAGCCGGGCACTGGGGAATGTACTTTAGCCCACCCAGTAGGGTAGGAGCCGGGGCACCGGGGGAATGACTTTGGCCCACCAAGAAGGGTAGGAGCCGGGGCACTGGGGGAATGCACTTTGGCCCACCCAGACGGGTAGAGCCGGGGCACTGGGGGAATGCACTTTGGCCCACCCAGAAGGGTAGGAGCCGGAGCACAGGGGAATGCACTTTGGCCCACCAAGAAGGTTAGGAGCAGGGACACTTGGGGAATGCACTTTTTTTTTTAAAGAAGCAAAATTGCCCCTCTTGCAAGCAAAAAGTGTTCCTCTTTCAAGTTAAAAGTGCCCAGTTTGTACGTAAAAATATCCCTCTAGGAAAAACAAAAATGTCCCTTTATGAAATGCATATGTATTACTGATCATGATTTATGAATTTGTTTAAATGGCTCCATCTATTTGAAAATATTAGAGAATTAGGGCTGATCCCTGCGCACCCGAAGCGCGCACCCTCCAGATGTCAGAAAATTTGCACAAATTATGTTAATCTTCATATTGTTTTAATTGCTTTTTAAAACATTCTCTCATAAGTGGGCTAAATATGAACACTTTGCCTTGGGAGGGAATCCAGGACCGATAAGCACAACTTCTGTTTCAAATTCATGTATCTACCAGTTAGTGCCCCTCCAAAGTCATCCCCTTCACTTTTTGAAATCTTCCTACCCTTCTGTGCCCACCTGCAGGGTATTGGTACACAACATGCTCAATGCACTACAAAAGGGTTACGAATTTATTACACTGGACCTGAAGCTGATATGAAGGATTTTATAGAAGAGGCTAAGTGAATTTATTGCATCCTGTTATGGAAGAACTGCCCAGGGTACCATGTCTGATGTCAGGTACAATGTGTGGTTATCCAAGATAGAAACTGAGAAAAGAAGGTTTAACCACACCACAAAAACTAAAAGCATTACTATTAACATCTGAACCCTTTGAGGAAAATGTGAAGCAATCACATATCTGGTAAGCAGCACTAACTGAAGATCCACTTTAATGTGCCCTATCTAACTTGGCTGGATAGAGGATAAGCAAAACAAACTGCTTACACCAGTGGCAGTGCCAAATGGTGTGCAGCCACCACCACAAGAAATTTTCTAAATGATTTGGTTTAAAGGAATATTCGAGTGAATATTCATTTTCGTATATCTTTGAAATGCGATGAATTCTAAACGGGAAAAGATATCAACATGATTTGTACAGCAAATTGTTTCTTTTATAGTCCTCTATTATATATATATATATATATATATATATATATATATATATATATATATATATATATATATATATATATATATATATATATATATATATATATATATATATATATATATATATATATACATATATATATATATATATATATATATATATATATATATATATATATATATATATATATATATATATATATATATATATATATATATATATATATACATATATAAATATACATAATATATATATATATATATATATATATATATATATATATATATATATATATATATATATATATATATATATATGTATATATATATATATATATATATATATATTTATGAATGAAAATTCACTGCAATATTCCTTGAAGCAGGTTGCTGTATTATGGTATATTTAGTCTTTGAAAAATTAAAATTATGGTTTCTCCGATCTGGATGGATTTTATCAGTTTATATACTGAATAACTTTTGTGTAATTCAAATCATTCTTTACATTATTGATTTTTGAAGAGTATTTATATGTATTATTGCATTTTACCTTTTAGGAGAGAAAAGCTTACGGAATGTTGGGAGAGCTGATTGGGATTCAAACTATCAAATAATGAAAACGATCCGCACTTCACTCATGAATAATACATGCTTAAGAGCTTTATTTTTCTTAATGCTGTTTGGTAAGTAAGCGACTACATGAAAGTTGACAAATAATGAAAAATATTATCAGGGCAATAACAAAATCAACAGTGTACTTAATTTATGATTAAAATGATCTAACTTCAGCCATTTGGAGGGGTAGTGAGACAGAAATTATGAAGAATCACAAAATATTAGATCAAGATCTAGAAATATCAGAAAATTGGACCATAATTCTGGAAATTAAAAAGATCAGATGGCATTATCCCTACAGTCTAGCTAAGGAAATGCGGCACCCAGAAAAACCCACTTGGGTACGCCCTATACTGAGAGGGCCGCCCTCGGATCAGTACGACCACGAAACAAGGCATTCAGAGGCGTTCATAAGAAATATGCTTAAAACCAATTAAATTTGTAAAATTACATAAACAGAGCCAACATTTTTCTTCATAATTTGCACAAGGGTACATAGGGGCTCCAAATCAAAGTTGCTCAACAATATTGAAATTCGGAGGTTCGCAGACACTGGTAAAAGGCCCTTCTTCATGATATCATTGCAAACATAGACACAATTACACAACTGTATCAGCTATCGGAATTTACATCTATGATCAATCATTGTTGATTGGACAGTTGGAACGTAATTTGACATCCCAGTTATCTTCAATGGGGGTGGGGGGACGATGTTACATGTCCCAAAATATAATTATTAGGAGTTGATTTGATTTGATGTCCCAGTGTGGAAAATAATCTCAGACCTTTATCAAATCCTTATTTGTCCCATAGAGGTGAATATTCAGGCCCGTAGATTGGTAGAGAGACGGAAAAGGGCTCCTAAAGTCGACCCGACAAAATCAAAACACATAACATGTTAAAATGATATAGGGCTCATCCAGAATATTCACAATTCGTCTGTGTGTCGACTTTGCACACTTAAAAAGTAAACGTGTGAAGGGAAGCTGACTGTACAAAATCAATTTGTCATATCTTCATTACTGGGGGTGGGAGAAAATGGTACTTACCCCAAATAAAATCATTAGAGGGCCTTGTCCCCCTGCACCCCCATCTCCCTCCTCTACGTAACTGATTACGCTTCGCAGTTAAAAGTGAAAAAATGTAAAATGATTTAATGCCGTGATGAATATATACATACCGATTTAATACATGGTAAAAAATACACAAACATATTAAATCCCCTTATTATAATTGATACTTTTTTTATTGACAAATTGAAGAAAGTAACACAAACATCAAGCAAAATACCCCAAATGTCACTTGTGGAGCGCCTTTAATTTGTGTTCTGCACAAAACATAATATGGGGACTCTTGCTTGCCACTTACTTGCTGAAAACTGGGTGTGAATTTGTGCCGTCTAGAATGATTTATACTGATATACATATAATGTTGCATTAATTCTCAGCAAGAAGATGATGACCCCTGAATTAATGAAACCTTATTCGCTTTTTCCATTATTTAAGACATTGAATCTACTCTGATTCATGATCAATACAATTGGTTAATCAAGTCTAAAAGTTTGGTAGATTTTGGTATAAAATATTTCTTTTTTACCAAATTTTGAATCACAATATCTCGAATTTTTGAAGCTGTAAATTAAATACAGATGAAAAAAATGGGTCACCATTAATGATAAACAGGTTTTGAAATTTTCTTTAGTGGGGGGGGGGGGCGATGTGGGGTTTGACTCTATAAAGCTATGTTGCTGTGCTACATGTTTTGAAAATAGGCACATCCTCTTCTGCCCTCCCACCCCCCCCCTCCCTTTCCCATCCCTCATATTCGAACATCTTCTGCCGCCAATGACTATTAGTAATCTTCAGAACAACAAAATATAAATCTTGATTAGAACCAGCCCGCGAGAACCTTCACTGTAAGGATTACTAAAACTTAGATCACTAAGACTTAGACTTCAAGATGTTGATAAACAAGATTGATTAAGTTCTGTTCAAGATTTTGATTACTTGCGTTGTTATGAATTATTCAAAAAGGATAAATCTGTTGAGCCATATGTAATTCATCTTTGTTATTTTAATCAACGGCAATTTCTGGCTAAATTTCGGTGTGGTCATATTGATATAAATGTAAACAAGGGGCGTACCAGCAAAATCGATTACGCTTAAAAAGTATTTAAATATTGTAATAGTAACTGCATTGATGATGAGTTCCATTTCCTTTTAGTTTGTCCATATCACACAGAATTACGAGCTAAGTACATTCCGCACTATTATACTTTTCATCCTAATTTGCATAAGTTGTGTTCCCTTGTAAATAGCAATTCCAAAAGAGTTTGCCAGTCGCTTTCTAATTTCACCAGGCATGCACTAAATTCCCGTCATGTTTGAAAACTTTTGTTGTTACCATGATTATATATATTGTCTCTTTGTATTTGAGTTCTTGCTTCCTCAAGCCATTATGTTGATTTATATATTTTTTGCCATTGAATAGGTTGTATTGTGAAAAGGAGCCAATGGCCTGTAACGAAATAAATGTAATGTAATAATGTAATGTAACTAAGTGTACCTTTACCTTTATGAATATTAAAATAAAGAAATATCTAAGAGTTCACAACAGATTTTTGTTCTATCATTGAAAGCCATTAATCAGTTAATGCTGGCCAACAGTGCTAATTGTCTGTCAGTAATAAGGGTAAGCTAAATACAATTTCTCTGTTAAAAGTTTAAGGATATATATCCAGACCAAAAGAATTTTAACATTTCAAGAATTTTGCCATTTATTGCCCATTTGTTTTATTTCCTTAAAGTTTGATATTTTCTACATTTATTATAAATTCGTCTACACAGTACAAACATATGGGACGCCTAGTGCATTATGGGTGCACATAGGTTTCCATTGCATTAACAACTATTAAGTTTAAGGATCTGAATGATCCTGAAAATTAAGGTTTCTCCTAAACTGATATATGCAGATTTACAGATAAGATAAATCCAATATCATGGCTGTATTGCCGTTCCCATTTCCACAGGAGTGATGACGGAAGCTGATGTGGATGTGTTCTGCCCATCAACACTTGTACTTAATGTACATGAAACCGGTACCATTGCGTGTAATTTCACAACAAAATATGATATACGTGATATCCGATGGAATAAAGATGATTTGTTTATAATAAGCTTTGGTGAAAAACCAGTCCCGGGATATGAGTTAATCACAGGCGGAGCGCTAAGAATCGTGAATGCAACGACACAGCATACAGGGCTGTACTCTTTGGTTCTTTTAGCTTTGAATTCATCAATTCATTTCAATATACCAACAACGAACGTGACAGTTATAGGTAAGATGATCTATGAAAATTCCATTTGACCACAAATCTATCGCATCACCTAAATATTTTAAAAATTACTTCATTTTAGGCTCGTATGAAATGATGTAGACGAATGTACTTAAAACAACGGCTTCTGTACGTTGTGATTGTGGTTGTTATTTCTATGCATGCGTTGTACCCCGATTTAGTACCATAAAATACCTTCGATTGAGAGTATCTCCCGGACTCGTTATATAAAAATTGGGATGAAGTAAAAATGAAAAAAAAAAACTACCCTATGCAAAGGAGGGAGGTACGTCACCTCGCAAGCTGGCTACATTCCTGGTTCAGTGATATTAGATAATATAGCACATTTGAAGCATTCCTGGTACTACACGTACATACATGTATGTTTATAAAACACATCCCGGGTGCCACATCAACAGCCAACAAACGTTAATATGAAATATGAAATCTGTTTGCACCTCCTCAGATAATTCGACACTGAACATAAATCAGTAACAGCAAGTCAACATAGGATATTAGGAGGTGAAGTTATCAGACGATTTTCTACCTTTACCGCCTTCTTGTTGGCGGGTCAGTAGTGTTGGTCAGATACTCCTCGTCTCCTCTTGGTTCCTACCGTATTTCATTACGTCTGTTTCATTACCAGCAGTAAATCTGTTCTGCCTCTTCCCCTAATCTAGGGGCTTCCCTTTCTTATCTCTTCCGGCCATGCCCAATGCTGTAGTCTCCACACGGACTGGTGAGGGAAAGCCTATATATACCTATAGTCAACACAAAGAGAGTAGAGAGAATTTTTTCGAAATGTGGCTGCTTTTCATGAACAGTTGTACACATAAATGAACAACCAACACGCTTTAGCAAGAAGGCAGCTTATATTCACTTGGTTGGTTCACGCCACATCCGGGAGATGACGTCATTTTTTGGAATGAAAACAAACCTTTGAGCGATATACGTAGGCAAGTCCGTATGCGTTTACTGTGGCGGTACGTATGGCATGTAAACAAACGCAGCTGATCGTTTTGTTTTCACTTCAATGCGGGGTGAATGCGCGCGGTTGTTGTGCGGTCTGATAAACTCAGGTCACATTTCTAACGAAGTGAATACCATTTTCAGCAATTTCCGGAAAACTAATTTGTATTATATTACATGGTCGAAATCCACGTGTCCTTAGTCGACAAATGGTTTATGGGGCAATCTTATCAATCAATCAAATATTTGGGAACTTGACCTTCTGCACGATTCACGCGAGTAAAGGGACGAAGCATATCTGAAAAGAAAAAAGAAAAAAACATGCTCTCAAACGTTAACCATACGTGCGTTAGTACTCATGCGCATACTTGTTATAACTTTTCCTCCAGTAACTGCAATTGATTGGTTGGGTAACAAAGGGAAAATTCCCTTTGCAGTTGATAAGTCGAAGCTCAGAAGTAATGACGTTTGGCAAATTCGGTTTGAAAAGGTCTATACACTTCTTCCGTTAACTCGGTAGTGTGCACAAAAAAAAACTCGCAGTGTGAAAGTATTTAGCCACGAACTCAATTAACAAGAATGGACAAACTATTATCTGGTTAAATGTAATCATGTGTAGTAACAGTTTTACTTCTCGGATTATACTAACGAACAATATGTTCAAGCTGGGGTTTATTTTTTAGATTTTTTTTTCTTTTAATTTGGCTGCCTGTATAGAATATAAATTTCCATGAATGTAACAAAAATCGTTAAAGTTTACATTTTAAGAAAAAATGAGATAGATATAATATCACTAAAAGATGAGTATTGTTGGAGAAACATAGTGTTGGCACTACAGGACGCCCTTTATATATGTTAATTAATGTACATTTAGTCCGGCAAATATATGCTTTAAATGAAATGTACACTTTATGATACAGGCACGAAACTTGGCACACAGCTCAGATATGTCCTAAAATGTTTTTTAGCTATATGGTCATCGTAGATTTGTCCCTTAATAAAAATGGCCGACATTTTTCAAAATGGCCACCATCCGGCACAATTTTGTCTATATTTTGTTGAGAATTTTCATAATACAAGCATGAAACTTGCCACACTATGTAAAATTATCCTTCAAAACATGATAAGCTATACAGTGATATCTTATATAATGAATACACATTACATTGTTGAAAACATTTAATTTGTAGCCCCAATGTCTAATCTCTCTTTTGGCCACGGTTGGTATTTGTGTAAAGTCCTTTGAGTATTCCATGAAAATGTTCCAGTTCCGCAAAAAGTTATGTAATAATATAGATTTCTCTCAAAGTTTCAAGTCCGTTGGAGTTATGAGCTCATTGAAAGACTTTTATAGCAGTTGTGTAGATCCAATTTACGATTTATAGCGGCAGATAGTTTTGAAGCAGAGACATCTCGTATAATCTAATCCTTAAGCAAAAGTCAAGATATCATTTCAAGTTGACCGTATGATAAATATCCACACACTGAATAAAGGCAATTAATTCTCGAAGTAAGAGCACAGACACAGTTAGTTGTATATTAGTGAAGCCTCGCCGATTGACAGCTGCTTACATAGATTACGAACACTTTTTTTTGAATATAAATTGTCGTAGCCGGGGGTAATCCTCTGATGATGGATTTAATTTTAGAAATGTTGTCACTATGTTCCAAATTGAGATTGTGTCAGCAGGTCAGTAGGAGTCAATATATGGGATCATCATGGAATTTTTTGGAACTGCGCCACCCAGCTATTGAATGACAGTGTTATGGCGCAATTTTCGTCACCCACTGTAACGTCCTTGATTTCTTGTGAAAAATGGCACGTAACAATAGTTTATAATAGCTCCGAATAGCAACCCTTTTCAAAACAATTCCGCCATTTTAAATAAAATAGCGGCCATTTTGAAAAATTGGCCGCCATTTTAGAAAATTGGCCAGCATTTTAAAAAATATGCCGCCATTTTCAAAAATTAGCCACCATTTGATAAAAAATAAGCAATTAGCCGCCATTTTGGTTAATAGATAGATAAACGATAGCGCTCTGCCTAATAATGTTTTAAATAATATTTCCAGTGCGAGTCAAGCTTCACGCTTCTATCATAGAAATAGCCTGCCATTTTTAAATAAATTAGCTCATGACGGGGGGCATGTGGTTAAATGGTGGTCATATTGTTTAAGGGACAAGTCTGCGATAACTGATAGCCACAACAGTTTCATAGGACCTCACCATCATGTGTGCCAATGTTCATGCTTGTATCATAAAGTGCACAATTCCATCATTTTTTGGACATAGCTGCCAAACTAATTGTTTAACTCTTTAAGTTAAATCCATCCGAGCCGTAGGCCCACAGGATCGATGCTTATGCTTGGTTCCAAATGCGCAATCGGATGAGAGTACATGGTTCACCCTGGACGCCAGTTCATGACATTGCTGATACTATTTAACAGCTGAGTGCACTGGAGCAAGTAAAGTGTCTTGCTGAAAGACACGATGCAGCGCTCGCGGCGGGAATCAAACCCGGCATCCTTTCGCATATGAGCACAACTCCTGAACCACTAAACCACTGCACCTATATCACAATCTTGCAATAAATAACGTGTCACAAGGTCTTTTTTTTCAAACATCAAAATAATTTTAAAACATAATAATTTAGGAAAGAAGCATATTAAAGAGTAGAAGTTTCATATTTTCATTTTGCTATCTAGAATATACCTTGCCCCTATGTAAAATGCATGACATTTCCCTGTATTAGCGTCCAGTTTTAACATTTTAAACTGAAAAGCTAAAGCCATATCACTGTAAGTCAGAAAACTTGAAAGGAATATACCTGTGAATTGTCTTTTTCTGTTTACGAGTCACTGCATTTTAAGGATTTTACTCGTGCCAAAGTGATCAGTGTGGTGTCATACTTGCAGATACAGGATTTAAAAAAAAAAAAAAAAACCCCTTTTTTTTTTTTAATTTTTTTAATTTTTAGAGTGAGCAGATGGGTAAAGCCTTTTCTTGTAAAGTGTATGTTACACCTCATCTCAATAACTAAACAAAAAATATTTCCAGTAATTAAATAAAAAAATTCTTTAAAGAAATACATAAAACGCGTCTGACATCATACTATACTGTACACTGTAAGGTCACCTTTCAACATACTGCTGAATTCTTTGTAACTTCCGCACTTTCAAAACCAAGAAAAGATATCAACATGGTTTTTACAATTTTTTGTTTTTGTAATAGTCCTCTGTCATTTATAAAAATGTACTGAAATATTCCTTTAACAATAATTGCACGTTTTAAATAAATGTTATATGGTGGTTTAGAATTCGGCGAGGTTATTAACGTATTTGTGTAGCAAAAAGAAAAACGATTTTAATCTGAAGCTATAAAGATTGTTTCCTTCCATGATCGTTAGGAAAGGAGAAATTGTTGACGACATCCATGTGGAATGCACAAACGAATCGAAATTCCATCTCAAACCTGACAACACAGGAGACAATCGAGAGGAGCAATGCATATCACGTTATTTTTTGGATTCTTGTATCACTTGTAATTGTTATGGCTTCCATAATTTTATTTGGAGGGCTTTACCATTCTCATCGAAAAAGACAAAGAAAGAGATGTACGTTTTTTTCATATTCTTCATATTTCAGCATATATAACATACGATACATACACGTCAAAAACTAAATTCTTTAAGTGATTTAACAAACAAGGTAAAAGTGCGTATTGTTGACATATGACTCACTAGTGTTAAAGGAATTTCTAATTTAATCTTTATTATAGACGAACAGCTATCAAAGAAATAAATTGTTGAAAAAGGCCTTATTACCTCATTTTGAACAAATTTCGAAAAGAAATTTTAACTTGAGCTACCTATCCATAGATCTGGAATAGGACATGGCGTAATTTGTGTCAATGCTTGCCGACCTCTATTACCTCATCTCAATAGACAAGAAAGGATAGACAGCAGTGGAGATTATTGTCATATAGGTAACAGTGTGTCAGTCCGGATCTACGGGACTA
>JAIGNY010000382.1:65000-120321 GCA_020152595.1 Chiridota heheva
TAAAGGCAGGAGGCGGAAACAGTCCAGGGCAAGGAGGCGGAAACAGTCCAGGGCAAGGAGGCGGAAACAGTCCAGGGCAAGGTGGGCAGAACATCCGGTGAGGGACCTCACTTTCTTTATTTAAGATTTCTATTGAGGATCTGAAAATAGGGGGGAAAATAGTCCTTAGTTCCAGTAAAGTGCTAAATGACTGCAAGGGTTGTTCTAAACTATGAACATTTTTTCATCTTGAATACTTAATCGATAATATGATGTTACATATTCTATCAATTACTCAGTTAGCCCAGGGCGGGTCTAGAGGGGCGTTCTGGGTTTGGACCCTTCCCCCCCCCCTTCCCCCACACACACATGCGACAAAATTCCAACAGTTTTCATTACTCCAGGAATAACCAGAACACCCTTCTTGTAAATTTCCAATAGTTTTCGGAAATTTCTTGGAAATCTCTTTCAATCTTTGGACAATTTACTTATTTCTCGTGCAATTTTCGGAAAATTATCTTATTTTGGGGCAATTTTTCTTCGATTTTCGGTTAATTATTTGAAATCTCGGGAAATGTCATTTAATGCCTGTGATCAATGTTTGGAAATTTCCTTCAATCTCATGCATTTTCGAAAACATTTCCTCATTTTGGGGCATTTTTCTCACTTCTATTTTCGGGAAATTACTCCAATTTTCAGGAAGTTTTATTCAATGCTTGAGAAATCACTTTCAATATTTGGGAAATTTGTTACGTTCTCATGTAATTTTGTGAAAATTTCCTTTAATTTTTTATCAATTTGTGGGAATTTTTTTATGTTTAGGATATCTCTTTCAATATTTAAGAAATTTCTTTGACTCTCGTGCTATTTTCTTCAGCTTTCTTTCTTTTGGGGGCAATTTGTCTTCGATTTTGCGGTAATTTTTCATCAATTATTGTAAAATGATGCCAAATTTTACTAAAATTTCCAATGATTTTGCCAAATTTGTCTTCAATTTTTTGTTAATAATTTCCCAATTTTCCTAATCGAAAGAAAACATGTAACAGGGAAGGTGAAATCCTTTCAGGGGTACCTTTCTCCTGCTGCCCCTTATAAGACTATACCATTGCCCAAATATGCTCCTTTAATCATGACAAAACTGCTCATAAAACACTATGTTTGCTTGGTCCCCTGATATTTTATTCTGACTGCGCCCCTGGATCTGCGGGGTTGGACCCACCCCCCCCCTAGAAAAAGTTCCAACACTTTTCATTACTTCAATGATAACAAGAACCTCCACCTTATGATTTCCTAGATCCGCTCCTGTCACGTAGCCATTGTACTTTGAGCGTAAAACATGCAATCGGATATAACGTCATTTCATTTGGAAACGTTCTTTCAGCAACTTTATCGTGCACAGTCAGGCCCGTAGTCAGTGGGTTTGTCTAAACGAACAAACTCTTTTTGGTTAAGAAAGTGCCTTTTTGAAATAAAAAAGAATAATAAGCACCTGGAATTTCATAGTTTGTTGCTCTTTTATACGAAAAACGAACCTCTTTTGTTGAAAAAGTACCCTTTTGAAATCTAAAAGAATGATAAGCAAGTGGAATTTTGAAAGTTTGTTTGCCCTTTCATACCAAAAACTCCTCCTCCCCCCTCCCCTCCTTAACCTACAAATAACTGGCTACAGGCCTGTAGTGTTACGTCAATACGCGTATGCCAGTATCAGACAATCGCGATTAATCTATCATAAAACTTCCAAAGCAAAGTAGCTTTACGCGATAAATCCAACGCCATCTCCATACTGAATTTACAATTAATTATCGTCAACCGCTGGGTGATGTAAATACTGCCCCCAGTTTATAGGTTCTCGTCGGAGAAACCTGAATATAATCCTTTGGTCCCAACAAAGCAGTGGTATAGCTAGAAATCTTCCAGGGAGAACCGTGGACCTTTCTAGTATGAAAGTTTTTCTTTCCTAGTGTACGTACAGCCTAGGTTACGTATAAACAGTACCCTTCTTAACCATCCAATCCGAAGAATAGTTGAGCTTTCCAAAGGCTAACGTTGGTGAAAAAGTTCAGCATTCAAAAGCAAATGTAATATCATTTTGTAAAACATAACAACAACGTTACCGCTTTGAAAGCACAATGTAAATAAAACAATGTGATAAAACGGCTTGAAAGGAATTTAGGGATGTTTTTTATTCGTCTAAAATTATATTTGAAAGAGCATACTTTTAAAGTCAAATTGGTACTAAATCAGGTTGATATCATATTCCGTTTAGGAGATATGGATTTGTAAAAATTTCCCAATTGCATTTGAAAGTTTTTGTACAGTATGATGAATTCGTGTTTGATGTTTTCATAGAGGCAGTTTCATTGCAAGTGTTTGTGTATTTCTTTGAACGTTAATTGATTGTTTGTGTATGATTAAAAACATAATTAAAGTAGGGTTATATATATTTGGCAATGTGTATAAATACTAACTTTCATCGATTTATTTTTCTAGCAGGTTTTACTCATAAAAAAGTTGATAGATTTTAATGTTGTGGGAGAATGTGTTGCTGTGATGTCATACTGAGCCGTTTCCTATTCGTTCATTGCCATTTTTGTGAACCTTAAAATTTGAATATCTCCTGGTAGAAATAAGATATCAATATAATTTGTTGTACTAATTTGTTTCTAAAAATTTGCTCCTTCTTATGAAAGGTTGCGAAAAAAAGAAAAAAAAGGGACTATTCCTTTAATGCGTATAGGTCGTGACAATGCAGGCAGCTCTTTGCTTGTTGTTTTGTAGTCTTCCAACAAATCGATATCGTCAAATCGGAACATCTATTAAGGAATCTGTATTCAAGCACCCGAGGCGGCGTAGGAAGCGGGTGCAGAAGGGAAGGGGGCGTGGTGATCTCCGGCATGGGAAGCCTGATGTCTCCTTCCCAATTGCATGTTTTTATCCCGGTTGGGAAAAAATTAAGATTAAATGAAATAAAAAATACAATTGAAGGAAAACGTGGTAAAAATTAACACATAATTTGATATAATGTCCAGAAAGTTAAAGGAATTCTCCTAGAAATTGCATTAATTTTCACAAAAGTGAAGAACATTTTACAAAATGAACAAAAATTCTCAAACACCATCTGGCCATTCAAAATATTAATTCCTGTATTCATAGAAAGGGGTTCAGAGAATTTCAGCCAAAGGGTGTTCCGTTGACAGGAAGGAACACCGGTGACATCACGTAATCTTCTAAACCTGTTCCATTGGCAGATTGGTCAGTTAGTAAACCAACAATAAAATCTACAAAATAAAAAAAATGCTTATTCTGATCTTACGGTTTACTATGATACATCGTACCTCTTTGCTGTATAAGTAGACCAGGGAGTTGCCATTTAGAACTCCCTGGCTAGACTAAGTAAATGAAGTTCGCAATGAAAAAGAAGGTCAAATCAGACTTGGGTTTTGTCTGCTCTCTTTTTATGCAAATTATTCTTTTAAGTCTTTTAGGGATGCACCGGATCCAAATTTTTGGTTCTGGCCGGAAAGTGCTATAAATTCACTGGTTCTAGTGTAATTTAGATTTGTCACGAAGAATGTACTTCAGTATTTCAACTATCATGCTACTATTATTTTTTTCTTCATATGAATAAATAATATTCCATTGTACTGTACATAACTAATCCCATTAGATGAAACCTTTCTGCTCCATCTATCTGAAAAAGAGGCTACATACATTTTATGTTGCACTATATAATTAGCAATATTAACAATATATAAAAATGAAAAGCTGAAAATGATGAAGAAAAGACAAAACCCTACAAAAAAGGGTAAAGTAAAGAGGTATTGAACAATGATACAATTAAGGAACGTCTATGGTTTGAATTAAGTACATAAATTTATCACCGGACCCTAGTTTCACTTTTTCACAGGGGTCCTCCACCCTGCCCCTTCTCACAATTAAAAAGCCCTACACTTTGTTCACAAAAACATACTTTTGAGAAGTATTTTGTCTTCTTTTCATGCTGATTATAGTTTCCCTGATAATATAATAAGATGCAGGGACACTACTTGTTGCATTCATTATTCCCTTGTTTACATTTCAAATGCCATCAAAGTGCCATTGATGCCTTGTAAATGCCCCTTTTGGTCAATGGCATGCCTACCTCTTTCTGGATGAAGTTAAGTGTTTTAAGTGATAATGACTGCCAGAAATGTTTCCACTTTTAACTAAATGTTTGTTGTAGGTCCCATATTATGAAAAATCTTCATTTGATTACAATAGTTGTATCAGTAATATATACTTGGTTTGGTTGATTTATTCCAACGGTAGCTAAAACTTTTCAGACTATTAAATAAAATATCATGTCAAACTGTATCTTTCTTTACTTTGATAGTTTTTATTAACTTTTAGAAAGCTGTTACTTCATTTTAAGCTATTACCAAGATCTTCAATAAAAAACTCTAGCCAGATTTTTAGAATAACCCAGTCGAATTTGTGTGCAAATCCGATCGGAACCGGAATCGGATATTTCTGTTACTATCATAGTCCGGCCGGACAGGATATCCGGTACATCCCTACTCCCGGACCCTAGTGTCTTTTAAAAAAATGTACTTTTATACTGACTAGGTTGCTACTCCTATAAAGCTAGTGGTAAAAAATGGACTATTGTGTTACAGCTGACATTGAAATATACCAGGAATGTTGATGGATTTTGATTCAGCAGTTTATCCCTAGAAAGTAGTGTGTCCTGTGGTGGTTCAACTGCTGTTTGGGATGCAACATCAATCCTCTGTCTGAAGATGCACTGTTCTGTCCAAAGATGCACTGTGAAAGAAAAAGATGCACAGATGAAATTATGTCGCACAAGCAAAACTTACTATTTTCCCCCTATAATTTATATTGCCATGACATACTTTCATTCCATTACATGTGCCAGGCAACAACAATCTATCTGTATGCCATGCATGTACTTCTCCAACTGTTTTCATTCAAATTCAGCCGTGACTGAAATTGCACCTTTCTATTTGACCAAATCAGCTTCTTCCCTGCAAACCACCGTGCTAGAGCATTACAAATCAACAAAATTAGAAATAGAGGCATAGCCACTATTGTCATTACACATATTTGCATTTATATTCTGGAATGTAAACAGGCCTATCAATTCAATAGCTTTTAGACCAGGAGTTGTCATAGTTTAGCTGCCAAAGTCTGTACTAGTTTTTATGTGAACTTAACTTCTTTCCAACTTTAGGTAAATCATAATTGTCATATAGCAATCTGGTTAATATTGCCCACCAGCATAAGCGTTATTAGTGTAAATCTTGACCATTTTATGTATTTCTTTATGTTGGTTGTAATGAGAGCATCTCCACGAAAATTAATATTTAATTTAACATTTTTTATCATTAATTTTCCTTCAGTAATTTGTCGAAACTCCAAATTTCATCTTTTCTGGGATGCAAAAGATTTGAATGAATATGGATATTCAAAGTAATCAGAACCAATTATTTCACAATACCTTACTCAAACAGGGTAAAGACCATCCCATGGTATTCATGGGATGATATTTCTGATACAGTCAGAATAAATCATAATTGTCATATAGTAATATTGCCTACCAGCATAAGTATCATTAGTCCTGTAAAACTTGACCATTTTATGTATTTCTTCATGTCGGTTGTAATGAAAAGGCTTAAAAAGTTTATTTTTTTGACAATTCCTTTTTCTTCACTGAGTTGTGAAAACTCACAAATTTCATCTAGTTTTATCTGGGGTAGGCCTATTATGTTTTCTGGAATATGATTTGAATGAAAATGGATATTCAAAGTGATCTGATGGTTTGTTTCACAATACCTTACTCAAACAGGGTAAAGATCGTCCGACATCCCATGGTATTCATATTATGATACATCAGTTACAATCTTCCATCTTCCATTCTCCTTCCGCCGGTATCCTAAGCGTTCCTTCATCTCCTCTTATTGGCTCAGTATCACACTGAAGAAATGACAAAATATAAGTGTCAGACTAAGTGACGGATGATCTATATAAAAGATACAAATCACCTTTCATAAAGAAGTGCTACCGTATGTGGAAAATAGTTATTGGGGTTAAATGAAAATTTAGGTACAAAAACCAAAATAAGTATAGAATATGGTAAAATCATAGCATAGCGGTAAATATCTAAACAAGGATTTTTCTTTTTTCTTTTTGGTTTTATTCCGTTGTATTTGTGTATTTAACTACCAGGGACCGGTCTGCCTGTCTCAACACTCCATCCCTCCAAATAGGTTTAAGTGAGGTCATTTTAGACCCACAAAAGGGTTCAAATGTACCAGCTTCCGTGGGCTTTGCCCTCTGAACCCCTACCAGAGCTTCGCTCTTGGAGCCTACCAGGGACCGGGTAAGAGTTTTACCCCGACCCCACAATGAAATATTAAGATGTATGCCCAGAAAATGTTTTCAATAGGGGTTTCAGGCCTATTTTTGAAAAAATGGATTTAGGACAAATTTAATAATTATCAAAAAACTTTAGTAAATAACTCCCATTGGCTTATTATGTATAGCTTGAAATATGTGCCGGTTTCGACTCCCTTCCCACTGTCCCAGCTCGACAGGTAGGAATATAAACCCGAGCGGTATTAAAGCCTTAGATCACATCCGATGAGGTTTTCTTGAACTCTATTGTGTGGAAAAACGTGGGTTAATTTATGCAAACATATTCTTTTCTTTTAAATCATAACACTTTAAAATAATAGATGGCATTTAAATGATACAACTGCAGGAAAAAAAAAAAAAAAAAAAAAAAAAAAGAGGTTTTCCCGGTGGCACAGCAAAAATTGTTGAATAATTGGGAGCCCACTCAATCTTATGAAAATCAAAATACGCCGCCATGGCGCCATTGTACATGCGTTGCGTGTGTCGTCAAGGGCAACGCCCTGGTGGGGTCCATAGGGCAAATCCCCATGGAGGCTATGCGATTTTATCCAGGGTTGATTAAACTTTATATCAAAAACTAGGAGAGGACGATTCAAGCTTTTGGGAGGGGGCAACATTGACACCCAGGACTTCACTCCTTCCATGCTTTCATACCTGTACGCCACTTAATCTAATAGAACACTTTGACTCCATTTGAAGTTATCTTCACTTTAAAGTTGTTCATCTTAATAAAACCATTTTGGGCAATCAAAACAAGGGATCTTCAGAGTCCATAGCGGGCCCGGACCTCACGTCGTCAGGCGCACGGGGTGTATGGGTGAGTTACCCCTATTGAAGTTTTACCACAATTTTCAGACAGAATTCAAGTAAAATAAGACAAAAAAGATAATTTCAGATTAATAATGATTAAGTAGTGGAAAATAGATATAGAAAAAAACTTAACTAAGATTTTTCCTGCAAATACGGACAGTTTTGTGAAATCGGAACTTTGGTTTACTGGTTAAGACATCAACGAGTAAATTTTCAAAATTTTCACAATACACACAATTTTTTGAAAAAGTCGGCTAGGTTTTAGATGAATCAGTCAATATTTCGGAAAATTCAACAAAATTTTTATAATATTTTATATATTTTTGAAAGTTTTGCCTTATTTTTTCAACAATTCGGCTAAATTATAATAAAAAAAATGTAATACGTTGAATCTAAAATAATGTTTTTAATACTTTGAACATGTAACGGTCGCTATATGCAACAATCAGTAAATCAGTAAAAACGCTAAAATCGAACTACTGTATATTTCTATTTTTTCTTAAATTTCCAACTTTTTTGTTCCACCCCAATTTCCACTTTTCCCCTAAATTTTCAGATTTTTTGACTATTTCCACCACCCTCTAGTGGCGTAGCCAGACCTGCAAATTTTAAGGGGCTAAATTTGGCGAATAGCCTTTATGCATCGGATCAGTGAAAATAAGAAGTATAGGTGCAAACAGGATATACCAGTGGCGTGGTGGGTTATATTTGGTTGGGGCAAGGACCTTTGGCGCCCTCAAAAACA
Organism: Chiridota heheva; assembly: GCA_020152595.1. Classification (NCBI taxonomy): domain Eukaryota; kingdom Metazoa; phylum Echinodermata; class Holothuroidea; order Apodida; family Chiridotidae; genus Chiridota; species Chiridota heheva. The sequence continues at coordinate 72,949 of JAIGNY010000382.1, forward strand.
AAACAATTGCAAAATTTTTGTGGGGGTGGTAATAAAGTGGTAAAATTCTAGCGTTTTGGGGGCTAAAAATAATTCGATATAATTGACTGATTGTTGCATATTGCGACCGTTACAAATTCAAAGTATTAGGTACATTTTTCAAAAATTCAGCGTACTACATTTTTTTTTAAGTAAGCCGAATTGTCGATTAAACAAGCGAACGTTTTAGAAAATTTACAAAATATTATGAAAATTTTGTTGAATTTTCCGAAATATTGACTGATTTATCTTTAAAACTTGTAAATTTTGTAATTCAAGCGAGCCCAAGACCAGTGGCTTAACTAGAAATTCTTGGTGGGGGCGAAGACCTAACTTTTCTGACAGACTGGAAACATCAAAATGGGTAGTTTTTTTTATGATAATCAGTACCATGATTTTAAAGATTTGGAGATGGGCGAGGATCTAAATTTCTGACAAGGAGAATTTTTTTCAACAAAACTCCCACTGAGGCTTGGTGGGGGAGGGGGAATTTCCCCCTGCACCCCTGGTAGTTACGCCACTGCACAAGACGCCAACATAGGCCTTCGTTTATTCCATATTGGTAATGCTGGTTAACGCAAAATGTATTACACTCGAGTTTAGTTGATTTTTAGTTTGCAAAGACGGTAAAAATGAACCTTTTCCTCACCCTCATGACTCATTTTTTGCGTCACACATATCCTTGTAATGTTGATATCTTCTATAAAACGCCTCTGAATGATTTAGATTTATTTAGTCTTCCTCTTCCATTATTTCTTGTGTCGCTGTCAAACTTTGTTAATCCAGTAGTATTTTCAAGGCCTGTGATTGGTTGTCCAATGCAATTCTTTCGCGTCGTGAATGCAAATGCAACATGAGCGATTTGATTTTTTGTCGAGTTTGATGTGTATGTACTAAAGGCCGTTACACACCGAACGCAACGCGGCGAGGGATTTTTTATATAAAATTGAATAAAACAAAGGAAAAGAAACATTTTTACCTCTTGTTTTCAGGGAAGCATCGTCATTGCATGGCTATTCAGATAATAACTGAAAAATGATTGAAAGGGCCATTCTAAGCCAATTAAAGCAAAATTCGCGTCGCGACAGAAAATCGCTAAAGACACTAAAGCGAATTTCTCCACAGTTTGAACAAAAAAGCATTTCTAACAAATTTTCCAGTATCATCAGAAAGCCTCAATTGTAAACTTCATCGTGTGTAAGCAAAACGTCAAAGCATTTTATAATATTTGTTTCCTGTAGGATTATCTAAAGATTCGCTCGCCGCCTCGCGTTCGGTGTGTTACGGCCTATGTAAATGTATGTACACGTTTTTGGCATCGCGGTGCTCTGGCAAAGTCGCGTCGCGCTCGGTATGTCACGGCCTTTAGACCAAAAAATAAAAGGGATCGGCCACTTCTGGCGGAAGCGCTTAAGCTGTCGGGAGGCGTCAAGTGTCTTGACTTGCACAATATCACGTCCTTCCTGTCAATTTCACGTAACTCATGCCTATGTACAATATCACGTGGTCCGACCATCATCAGAAAATTATCGTTTTAATATCTTTTGATTCCCCATATAGACAAAAGTCCGAAAAAAATTGAGACAAAAAATATTTTTTGCTACCAAATAAGTTTCTTGCAACCAAAAAATCTCATTAAAACCCCTAACTGCCCGAAAGGCCAGTTATCAGTTCAAGCCAAACAACATTTTTGGCGGCCAAAGAAATCTAATTCGAAAAGCAAGTAACATGAATAAACTAACTCTGAAGTTAAGACAAAATACTAGAAAGATAATGGTAATACAAAAAATACGAAAGTATTTCATGGGGTGTCTCCATGTGATGCCCCTCCCTTTCCCACCTTGCGTTTCACACACACACACACACACACACACACACACACACACACCCACACCCACACAATCACCCACACACACCCCCACACACCCCCACACACACACCCACACACACATACATTTGTGATAAATTTTCGGCGATAATTGCACCTGTTTTTTTTTTGGATTAAAGTTAGACCCTCTGGCTGCTCAAGCTGGATAAGCTACTGATCCCCCTCACCCAACCCTGCGCGATTTCCTCATAAGAATTGCCGGTATGAATACAGCAATGTGATTCACTTGTACTGTGAACTGTATAAACAGTTAAATAGCCTCCTTCACAAATTTCGTTAAATAGATCCGACATCTTAGTTACAAATTCGGGGGCACTGCAGGTTTGCTCTTAATGTAGGCCATTTCCAACTACTTTCCTCTCCAAAATACATATGATTACTGCATTTAGCCATGGAATTGGCCTTCAAGTGCCCACAATCTTCACTAAAACTATAATACTGTGGCACTGCTTCTGAGTACTTAAGCATTCAAAGCACTAAAAACAAAAAAACAACATTAAAGCCTTTTGAAAGCTAAACTATTTTCGGATCAGATATCTCAAAACACCGCTAGTGCAGTAGTGTATGTATGTCTTATGTATATCTGGCAGTTAAATCCCGCCATATAAAATTTAGGAGACTGATACCCCAAGGATATCGAGGGTACTGGGTATGGACGGTGATTTCAAGTGGTTATTTTTGTAATTGTTTACCTATTTTGTGGGTACCATTAGTACTTACCACACCAACCAACCCACCAGACAAAACCCGTATTAGCTCGTTGCACCAAGCTGGAGGTATTTGAAAAAGTTGGAGGCTGTTTTTCTTAAGAAAGTTAGGCTGGAAAGGAGTAGTAGATAGTGGGGTTATTAACGTAAAGAGCGCACTTGATGTTGGACTCAGTGCGTTGTCAGTCTAACAATCTAATATTATACTTTATTTTTTATTTTAGTCATCTATGAGATTAAACGTGGAATGTTTCAGTCGAGGACCTGATTGTGTGCGGCAGTTGCTGCTTGATGGTGGTGATCATTGCATTGCTGGGTTGTGTGTTGATAATACTGGACATGATGCATTCAGGAGTCAATGGATGGATGAGGTACCTGCATCTTATCTTAAGCATCTGGTCATTTCTAGCTGCGATTTACATGGAGAAGATGTTAATGCTATACTTCAGTGGTGTTTGCAGAGACATTCAATCACCTACCTCATGTGAGTTAAAAACTAGATATCATAATTGAATCATGTAGGCCTAGTTGGTATTGAATCATTCGAACAGGGTCTATGTATGGTCATCTTACTGCAGCACAAAAATGATAAGCCTGAGCAAAAGTGAACAAATTACCGATTACTAATTATAGTTTGCATGCTATAGCATATGAAAAATATGAAACTGTTGATTTTAAAAGATCTATGCTGATAAAACTTTTGATATAAACATCTTTACTGACTTACTGATCTTCTCCAAGTTCCGTAGTTTACCTGAGTAAAAAAAGGAAGGAAGGTGAATATTGATTTCAAGTACATGTTTTAGTTTTAAAATTGTTACACATTTGATCTCATGTAACATGTAAGATTCTAAAAAGAACTCATGAAGCCCGGCCGCCGGAGCTTTTTGTGTATGTTTGGGTTGAAGACGTTTAGTTAAATGCAGAGCCGGTGCCGAATTCATTGGAATGTCATGGGGGCAACTTGCCTCCCTGGCGAAAATAAATGGTAGTAGTGGGAAAAATGAATATATAAGGTTAAATATTGCCAAAATTTAATTAATTTTTGGAAAACTTTCTTCGTTTTCGGCAATTTTCTAGGATTTTGGGAAGATTTTCTTTATTTTAGGGAATTTGTTTCGATGTTTAAAAAATTTTAATCAATTTTCGTAAATTTCCTACAATTTTGGGAAAATGTGCAAACATTTCCAAAATTTCAAATAATTTTACCAAAATAACCAATGATAGCTTTACCAAACATTTCAAAATCTTTCAGTCTTTTATTGATTACTAGCTTTTGCCCCGTCTCCCCCTCTGCCCTGCGCCCTCCTTCTTGCACCGAAATCTGATTACGCCACTGAATGTGTGCATATACTGTGCCCCTATCAACCCTCAAACTACCCGCTAAAAGCAAGAATTAATCAATTCAAACGTTTGCAACACTTCTTTGCAGAGAATTATAATTGGTTGAAAGTCAACGTGTTTCAGGCTGTACACATGAGTGAAAGCCGTAAGTTCAACCACTGCTGTTAGGCTGTAGTCCCTTTGTGCTGCTTCTTGAAGTCCCTTTGTGCTGATTCTTGTAGTCCTTTTGTGCTGATTCTTGTAGTCCCTTTGTGCTGATTCTTGTAGTCCCTTTGTGCTGATTCTTGTAGTCCCTTTGTGCTGCTTCTTGTAGTCCCTTTGTGGTGCTTCTTGTAGTCCCTTTGTGCTGCTTCTTGTAGTCCCTTTGTGCTGCTTCTTGTAGTCCCTTTGTGCTGCTTCTTGTAGTCCCTTTGTGCTGCTTCTTGTAGTCCCTTTGTGCTGCTTCTTGTAGTCCCTTTGTGCTGCTTCTTGTAGTCCCTTTGTGCTGATTCTTGTAGTCCCTTTGTGCTGCTTCTTGTAGTCCCTTTGTGCTGCTTCTTGTAGTCCCTTTGTGCTGCTTCTTGTAGTCCCTTTGTGCTGCTTCTTGTAGTCCCTTTGTGCTGATTCTTGTAGTCCTTTTGTGCTGATTCTTGTAGTCCCTTTGCGCAGATTCTTGTAGTCCCTTTGTGCTGATTCTTGTAGTCCCTTTGTGCTGATTCTTGTAGTCCCTTTGCGCAGATTCTTGTAGTTTCTTTGTGCTGATTCTTGTAGTCCCTTTGCGCAGATTCTTGTAGTCCCTTTGTGCTGATTCTTGTAGTCCCTTTGCGCAGATTCTTGTAGTCCCTTTGTGCTGATTCTTGTAGTCCCTTTGCGCAGATTCTTGTAGTCCCTTTGTGCTGCTTCTTGTAGTCCCTTTGCGCAGATTCTTGTAGTCCCTTTGTGCTGCTTCTTGTAGTCCCTTTGCGCAGATTCTTGTAGTCCCTTTGTGCTGCTTCTTGTAGTCCCTTTGTGCTGCTTCTTGTAGTCCCTTTGTGCTGCTTCTTGTAGTCCCTTTGTGCTGCTTCTTGTAGTCCCTTTGTGCTGCTTCTTGTAGTCCCTTTGTGCTGCTTCTTGTAGTCCCTTTGTGCTGCTTCTTGTAGTCCCTTTGTGCTGATTCTTTGTTAGTTTATATCATGAACATGAGCGTTTTCCCGTGCAGTTGGTCATGCATTATACAAATGAATACTCTGAAAACAGGGTCACCTCTCAGCGGGCAAGAACCCTAAAGATATCCTGTTTGCAAGCGGCAAAAGTGCACTGGTATTTCAGTTTCCTTCAAATGTTGCTGCTAATCGGTAAATCTTCTTCAATTTAAGTTCCAGGAAATCTCGTTACATTTTTGGGAAACTTCATTAATTTTCGTAAAAATTGCTTCTGTTTTTGTGAAATTACCTTCATTTTCCGGAAATCTTCTCGAATTTGCACGATGCAATGTTCCAGAAATTTCATTCATTTTCAGGAAATTTTCTTCAATTTTCCAGAAATATTGCTCTTCTTCCACCTCCTTAGTTTTGGGATGAAGGAGATTTGTATTAGGCTTGTTGGAACATATCTAAAATCTGATCTCCTCACCCCTCCTCCCCCGCCCCCTTCACCCCTCTTGCCAACTCTCCCCATGTAAAGTGACATTTTCCTATGCCGCTGAACTAGTGATAATCTAACATTTTCAGATTTACAGACATTACAGAGTAATCGATCAAGATGCAACGGTCATGTGTAAGTGCAGTAGTCCCATACGTGACTACCATACTTTTATAGGGGCGATGAATCAGCTGTTCTGAAGTACATTACACTTTTGAAAGAAGTCTTCAACACTTGAATAATGTAGTATTAGTATTGCACGTATACAATAATGAAATACAGTAGGCCTACATGAAAGCAAAAATGAAAGAACGGATAATTTGTTGCTCTTGTCGTGTGATGGCTAAACATTTTGGTCACATCATTTTTGATACTCGCATTTATTCACGCATGGGCCCCTAAAATCGAGGAGCACTGAGCAACTGCCCAGCGTGCCCATGCCTTAAGACGGCTCTGGTCAATTGGGAATATACTCAAAACAAGGTTTTCTACAGTTTGAGGCTTGTACATTAATATTCCATACTAAATTAGCAATTTTTACTCTCTTTTTTTCAAGCAGATTGTGCCAATTTAATGAAAAATTTGTATTTTGTATGAAAATTCTTAATTTTTGTTTGTCGATCATAAGTCTTTCAAAGGATACAGCAAATTCTGATGAAGTGTTTTTTGTCTTTACAATATACTTCCAGTCAAATTATTTCTTACCATTTTTACTGAAAAATCTGGAAGAAATTTGAAATAAAGATTAAGAAAACTTCAAAATTTGATCAGCCATATTTCGAAAACTATTAGTGGGCCTGGGGCGGCGGAATATGTTTGAATATGGGGGAATCGAATCTGAGGGGCGCTTTCTATCTGTCATATTTTCAAAGCATCGCAGTATAGTGTTGTGTAACATAACAAATAATTCAAAAACTAGCTTGATTCAGATACCAGTGTTGTGTAACATAACAAATAATTCAAAAACTAGCTTGATTCAGATACTTCAGTTTATTTCGATGTTCACAAGTATCTCTAGTTGTAACCTCAATAGTATCAAGGCCGAAACTTGTCTGTTCTCTAGTCGTTTCTTCATCCCCCAACATTATGCAACCCAAGGGTGGCTGGACCAATCACAGGTCAGCATTTGAGTAACATGTGCAGACCATGCTTGGGTGAAACTTGAATACAAATTTAAGGTGTGGCGGTTACTGAGATCAGACAAGAGGAATAATGATAATAATAATATTAATAATGATAATAATATTAATGATAATAATAATAATAATAATAGTAATAATAATAATAATAATAATAATAATAATAATAATAATAATAATAATAATAATAATAATAATAATAATAATAATAATAATAATAATAATAATAATAATAATAATAATAATAATAATAATAATAATAATAATAATAATAATAATAATAATAATAATAATAATAATAATAATAATAATAATAATAATAATAATAATAATAATAATAATAATAATAATAATAATAATAATAATAATAATAATAATAATAATAATAATAATAATAATAATAATAATAATAATAATAATAATAATAATAATAATAATAATAATAATAATAATAATAATAATAATAATAATAATAATAATAATAATAATAATAATAATAATAATAATAATAATAATAATAATAATAATAATAATAATAATAATAATAATAATAATATTAATAATAATAATAATAAAAAATAAAAATAATAATAATAGTAATAATAATAATAATAATAATAATAATAATAATAATAATAATAATAATAATAATAATAATAATAATAATAATAATAATAATAATAATAATAATAATAATAATAATAATAATAATAATAATAATAATAATAATAATAATAATAATAATAATAATAATAATAATAATAATAATAATAATAATAATAATAATAATAATAATAATAATAATAATAATAATAATAATAATAATAATAAAAAATAAAAATAATAATAATAATAATAATAATAATAATAATAATAATAATAATAATAATAATAATAATAATAATAATAATAATAATAATAATAATAATAATAATAATAATAATAATAATAATAATAATAATAATAATAATAATAATAATAATAATAATAATAATAATAATAATAATAATAATAATAATAATAATAATAATAATAATAATAATAATAATAATAATAATAATAATAATAATAATAATAATAATAATAATAATAATAATAATAATAATAATAATAATAATAATAATAATAATAATAATAATAATAATAATAATAATAATAATAATAATAATAATAATAATAATAGTAATAATAATAATAAAAATAATAATAATAATAATAATAATAAAATAATAATAATAATAATAATAATAATAATAATAATAATAATAATAATAATAATAATAATAATAATAATAATAATAATAATAATAATAATAGGATAATAGAATATACTGGGAACTTACTCAGTAAGTGATTAAATGAGTAGGATGTATAAGGCCAGACTATGTTATGTTAAACGAAAGATGGACGGATGAATATTACATAACAATGTCAAAGCTTTTGGTCAACCCCCCCTTCCCCCACCGAAAACTTTAGCGTTTCGAAAATACAAATGACCCCTTCTGTTTTCAATGAACAATTTCAAAAATGCAAGATATTTTGGTCCTACATTCGATAAAGCATAACAATTTCATACTAAAATCCACAAAAATTGGAAAAAGCATAGATCATGCTTGAACTTTGAAAGATTTATAATTATAGATCATGATTAGCCAATTGTATTGGTAATGAATGTTTAAAATAATGTGAAAAGCAATTAAGGAATCTTAGAATTATTCAGGATGCCGTCATTATTTGAATGCCATTATTATTTTCCTGGCTAAGAATAAATGTAACTCGGTATATCAGTATAAATTAGATCAGATGGCCAACTTCACACCAGGTCTTTAGTGAGTCAGTGGCAAGGGTCCCCATTGCATATATGTGTTTTTTTTTTTTTTACAGAATCCAATTAAAGGTGCTCCACGAGTGAAATTTTGTGGTATTTTGTTTGATGTTTGTGTTACTTTCTTCAATCTGTCAATACAAATATCAATTATGATAAGAGGACTTAGAATATATTTTGATAGGGCCTACTTTAAAAAGCACTTTTTTTATTTTTGTATAAAGGGGCACCTTTACAGATAAGTCAGTTTATTTCATGACAATGGTTCAGGTCCAAATAGTGAGTGTTGCCCTGCATGTCCCATTTCAAAGATGCCCCACTAATGAAATTTGGGGTGGCTCGCACATCATAGAAAGGCCCTATTTAATTTTTGTATTTGTATTTTTATGTACAGTTTTACAAACAGACAAATTATAAGCTGGGAAACAAAGGTAGGCAGATGCGAAGAATTTTCAATATCAAAACGTCAACTATGTTAGGGCTGTTGAGCCCTAAACAAGTGAACATTCATGGATTAGGAAAAATTGGAATATATGCGTGAAATTTTACATTTTTAGTCATTTTAGGGTGATATTTGTGTTACTTTCCTTAATGAAAAGATCAGACATAGTCTTTCAAAGTTTGAAAGGTCATGCTGTCATCTTCCTTCCTAACAAAAAAGTCACTTGTCCTCTTTGAAAGGGCACTTTTTCTTCTGAAAGGGGGCACTCTTCCTCATTTGTGATTGGTATAACTTGGGATTGAACCCCACATCGCTTGGAATCAAGCCCCCGCCGCTTGGAATTTACCCCTCCCTTACCATAGCTTGGAATTGAGCACCACATAGTTGGGAATCAAGCCCTCGCAGCTTGGAATATTCCCACCCCTTCACCACAGCTTGGACTTGAGCCCCACATAACTTGGAATCAAGCCCCTGCGGCTTATAATTTATTCTTCCCCCCCCCCCCCAAAAAAAAGGTGTCATTATAACTAGACACCTTGCCTACTTGACCGATGAAGACCTCGTTGTGGAGACTTGCCAACCAACATGTTGAAGCCCGTCGTCTCGTCCTCAAGAGAGACGGTGCCGAAACAACCTCAATACCATCTTTCTGACTTTTGCCCACCAACTTTCCCTTCCGACATCACTGCCGGATACCTGAGAATCCCAGTCGCCCCATACACCCCCAACCCCCTCCATTGTCATAAGTGCCAGAGGTGTGGCGATAACTCCTGCTGCAGCCAAGCGTGCTGTGGCAACTGTGGAGTCCCGGACCATGACAGAGCCCCCTGCACCAACACCCCACTCTGCACCAATTGCGACGGTGCCCACTTAGCCAACCATCCCTCCTTCTCAAAAGACTGCCCCACCTGGCTTTTGAAAAAGCAGATAACCAAACTAAAAACCCTTAATCCCAACATCACTTACCCGTAGGTCTGACCCAGCCAACCGTCCCTCCTTCTCAAAAGACTGCCCCACCTGGCTTTAGGAAAAGCAGATAACCAAGCTGAAAACCCTTAATCCCAACATCACTTTCCAGGAGGCCAGGAAGCAATTCCTCGCTTCCCTCCACACCAAACCTTCATACTCCAGCGCAGTCTACTCTAATACCAATACCGCCCCTTAGCACAAATAAAACTGACTCACATGCCCAAACCGACCTCACTTGGCTCTTCTTACCCAGTCCTAAGCCCATGATCACCAATGTCAACAACCCAATCACACCCATTACCCAATCACACCCATTACCCAAACCACTTCCACCACTTCTCTCCCAACCTTCCTTCATTCTCTAAGACCCCCGCCGTTTCCTACCCCAACACCTCTAATGCTATCAAACTCAAGCCAATTTGGCTAACAAACATCAAACCAACAAACTAACCAACAAACAACAAACCAACAAACAAATCAAACCAATCAACAAACAGCCCACCATCCAAACCCACACGTATGACACTGAAGAGAACATGGATAGTTCGACTACCGAACACCCCAAATATACTTCTCGCCCAGCTTTAAAAAGCAACCGCTCCCAAAGAAACAGGGACAAGTGAAAAGAAAACAAGCCAACTCAGATCCACCAGATCTTCATCCAGATAACTCCCTACCTCCATATAGCGTGCAACACAAACAATTACAATAACACCCACAACATTATATTATGGAACATTAGGAGTCTTACGGCCAATTCTGAATAAATTTACCTTCTGGCCACCACCTTCAACCCGGTCGTCTTCTGTCTACAAAAACCCTTGAAAACCACTGACCATTATTCCCTCAATTACTTCGCTTGCTAGCATAAGCATCAAGTGGACGCCGACAGGGCCTGTGGGGATGTCTCCATTCTCGGTAGACTCGATACCCCACACAGCCCTGTTCATGTGAACATCGACCTTCAGGTCATCTGTATGTCTATCTCCATCCACGAAGCCTTCACTCTTTGCAATATCTACCCCCCCCCCTCCCAAAATGCCAACGTTCAACTAACCAGCCTTAACAATCTCATCTTTTAGCTCCCCTCTCCCTTCATCCTACTTGGTAACTTCAACGCCCACAACCCCCTATGGGGCTCCAATACCACCACCCTCAGAGGCAAGCTCGTCGAAAAACACTCTCCGACAGCACAACCTATTCTTGCTCAACACTAACTCCTTGGCCTATTTTCACCCTGCCACAGGGTCCCTCACCTGTATTGACCTGCCTATCTGTTCCCCCAACCTCCTCCTTGATTTCAGCTGGAATGTCACTGCTAATCTCTGTGGTAGTGACCATTACCCTCTTCTTATTCACTCTAGCCATCAACCCCACACAGACCACCACCCCTCTTCCAATTGGAACCTCGATAAGGCCGACTGGCCCCTTTTCGAAAACCTCTACGACTCGCACTTCTACTCTCATCATCTCGAGGGTGAGGATCCCACATCAAACCTCAGTAACATCCTTATCAACATCGCAAGCTGCTCCATTCCCACAACCTGCAAACCACGTAACTACCCCCAACCCCTGGTTCACTGATAGCTGCAAAACCACTAGTTCCTGAAAGACCTCCCAAACAAGGCCACCACTACCCTCTACTCACCATCCTCAACCACATTTGGTCGTCACACTCCTTTCCCCTATCTGAAGGACAGCTATCATCAACCCCATCCCCAAACCGGGGAAGGACAATACCGACCCCTCCAGCTACCGCCCCATCGCCCTCACCTGCTGTCTCTGTAAAATTATGGAAAGGATTACTATCAACAGACTAAACTGGTTCCTTAAGACCAAGAGAATCCTCTCCCCGGTAGCTTCGGGAAACGTCGCAATGCCCTGGACGAGTTAAATACTCTCGACACCGCTATTCGGAAATCCTTTCCCCCCAAAAAATAAATAATTTATTGCCATCTTTTTCGACCTCGAGAAAGCTGTCGACCTACGCGGAAATACGGCATTACCCGCAAACTTTTCACCATTGGCCTCAGAGGTCACCTCCCCATCTTTGTTTAAAACTTCCTCTCACACAGGCAGTTCCAAGTTCGTATTGGCCACACCCTCTCCAACCCCTACCCCCAAGAAAAGGCGTCACCCAAGGAAGCATTCTCTCCCTCACTCTCTTCAACCTGAGCATTAACGACATCGCGGAGAACCTTGGCCCCAACATCAAACGTCCCCTCTACGTGGACGACTTCACCATCTTCTACTCCTTCCTTAGCTTTCCTCTTGTCGAAACTAGGTAGGTGTCTAGGGGGGGGGGGCGAAGCCCCCGGAAGCTCTTGCAAAATTTACATTCTAAAGGGAAAAAAAGTATGTCATAACGCATAGTAAGAAGGTGTATTATATAAGTCAAAATACATTTGAAAGAGAGCTATAATACACTATATACAAAATGCAAATTCAAGCACAAAGCGCTTAACTTGTCGGGTCCAGAAGCCCACTTAAGCTGGTGGGTTCCAGGGCGAAGCCCCGGTAAGAATCCAGTGGGCGAAGCCCCCGGAAGCTCTCGCAAAATTGACATTTTAGGGGCAAAAAAGTATGTCATAACGCATAGTAAGAAGGTGTATTATACAAGTCAAAATTCATTTGAAAGAGAGCTATAATACACTACATAAAATGCACAAAATCAAAGCGCAAACCGCCTGACTTGTCAGCGTGGGATCCAAGGCCCCGCTTATGGTCCCTTGTGGGGTCCAGGGTGAAGCTTGAGTAGGGGTCCAGGGGTGAAACCCCCAGAAGCTCTCGCAAAATTGACATTTCAAGGGCAAAACAGTATGTCACAACGCATAGTAAGAAGGTGTATTATACAAGTCAAAATTCATGTCAAAGAGAGCTATAACACATGTACAAAACACAAAATCATGAAAACGCATAATGTGGAAATATAATGTTTTGTTGTTTACGTTTGTACATGGTTAGGTTTATCGTCACTCTTTGAGAAATATGCGTTGTCTAAAAGAAAGGTTTTTAATAATTTACTTCAAACTTGGGTAAATGTTGTCAAACTTTTAAAATGAGCCTATTCTGTATCACGTGCCCTCCGACACCCACCTCCCCCTCTCCCCCTTCTCTCTCTCCCCTTCTCTCTCTCTCTGTCTTAGTTCATGAATTTAAATACAAAATCGCACGAATGTTTATTATATTATTACCGAAGAACCTTTTCCTGAGAAAGTGCCCTTTTAAAATCTAAAAACCTAATAAGCACCTGGAATGTCAAAGCTTGTTGAACCGACGGCACCAACCGACGGATTAAAATCTGGACCGACGGATTAAAATATTAGGGAGCGATCGCCCGCTCCTAACCCTCCCCTTCCTCCTCTGGCTACGCCAATACCTGATAGGTACCGTAGTACCGTGTCCTACATACAATTTTCATCATCTAAAATGCACAATAAACATCATACGCCCCACTTAGCCTATCAATAATTCAGCCTAATTCAGCGATGCATGACATCAGTGGATAATGCACGTTCGTATACGTATGTACAAAAACGTACATTTCTGCATACGTTTCGCAAACATTTCAAATCGGAATGAATATTAGGCTTTTAAAACCTTAACAATTACGAAAATTGTATGCTTTTAATGTTTGTTTGTTTGTTTAATGAGGGCTTAACGGCACACGACAACGAGGGTCAAATTGTGCATGAGAGGTCAGATCATTCTAGAGGTAGGAAGGAAAGGAAACAGGGAAAGAATGAGAGAAATTCAAGAATAAAAGGTCAGAAAGCTGTGATCGAGAGGGTAGGTGCATGGTTGAAACAAAAACAAAGTAGAGAGGGGTGGAAGAGGAGAATTAAATATGGTTGTAGAGGGAAGCATGATGAAGGAAGGAGATAATTTTATCCGGAGGATTTTTCTGCGAGAACTCAGCAATTGAGTTGTGGGGAGCGAGGGTAGCTCTGGGAAGTTTGTACAGGGGGCAAGCAGGGAGAACGTGATGGATTGTGAGGGTGCAGTGGCAATTGTTGCAGAGGGGTTGAGGGAAGCCAATAAGGAGGTGGGAGTGAGTGAGGTGGGTGTGACCAATTTTAAGACGGGTAATATGAACGTTGTCGATACGAGAGGTTGTTGATGGTGGATTTGATTGGAATTGTGGGCTAGATGACATGGAGTTTGTTGTCAATTTGGGAGTTCCATGAGGTTTGCCAACGGTCACGAACAAGGGAAGCGATAAGCGACTTGATGTCAGAGAGCGTTTTGGGGAAAGGGGTAGGAAGGGGGTTAAGGGCAAGCTTAGCGGATGCATCAGCCCTGTCATTGCCAGGAGTGCCAACATGGCTGGGTATCCAGAAGAAAAAAAAACTTTTCCTGCCGAAAGTGGGAGAAAGGAGTTTCCGGAGGAGGAGGTGGCATGTAAGGTTATCCCATTTAAGATTGAGTAAAGAAGTAAGAACAGCCTTTGAGTAGGAAAAAATGGCAAAGTGGTTGAGCGGAGAGTATTCAATAAAGTTGAGGGCGAGGAGAATGGCCTTAGCCTCGGCTAAAAAGATGGACGAGTAGTAGGGAATTCTACTAAACTGCGGGTGATGTCTTGGATGACGGCAGCAGCAGCTGTCTTGTTGCCTTCCTTGGAGCCATCGGTAAAGATGGAGGTGTAATTTGAGAGTTGGTCTTTGATTTGGTTGTGGAGATTGATAAAGAGGTTAGGGTGGGTTTGAGTTTTGTGATAAGTGGAGAGGCCCAGGTGGACAGAGGGGATGGGGGTGGTCCAAGGAGGAAAAGTGAGCCAGAAGTAGGTGCCGAGAGTGGCGGGGTTGATGCCGAGATAAAAGAGGTCCGATTTAATGCGTAAGCTGGAGGGAGGGGATAGGATTTTAGTCCTATCAAAGAGGGTGGAGAATTTGGGGTACCTAATGAGGTTGTAAACAGGATTATGGGTGGTGGTGAGGAGTCTAAAAGCATAGGAGAGGCTAAGCTTTCTACATCTAAGTAGAAAAGGGGGCTCGTTGGCTTTAACATGAAGGCTGGTGATTAGGAAGGTCCTTTCGGCACCTAGACAAAGCCTGAGGGCTTCATTTTGGATGGTGTTGATGTGGTTGAGGTATAAGTTTGTGAGCGACACAGTAGACAATATTGCCATAGTCAAGCTTGGCACGAAAGGTGAGTCTGAAAATGTTGAAGAGAGCATAGCGGCTCGCTCCCCAAGTGGTGTTGGAGAGGAGTCGGAAGATGTTGAGGAAGCTGTTGCATTTTAGTTTCAGGTTGATGATGTGTTGCTTGTAGGTGAGCTTGGGGTCTAGAGTCAGACCCAGGAACTGTGTGTGTTCAACTTCAGGGATGCGATTGCCATTGAGCACAAATTTCGGGTAAGAGTGGAGATTGTTGAAATTACAAAAGTGCAAGCAGACTGTCTTGTTTTTGGAGAATTTAAAACCGTTATTGTTGCTCCAGACTTGCAGCTGGTTGAGGCTGATTTGGAGCTTACTTTCAACAACAGGAAAGCTAGGGGAGGAGTAGAAGATGGTTAAGTCATCCACGTAGAAGGTACGTTTGATGTTGGGGCCAAAGTTATCCGCGATGTCATTAATGTTCAGGTTGAAGAGAGTGGGAGAGAGGATGCTGCCTTTGGGGACGCCCTTTTCTTGGGGGTAGGGGTTGGAGAGGGTGTGGCCAATACGAACTTGGAACTGCTTGGGTGAGAGGAAGTTTTGAATAGAGATGGGGAGATGGCCTCTGAGGCCGATGGTGAAAAGTTTGCGGGTAATGCCGTATTTCCAAGAGGCAAGGGGTTATCTGGAGGAAGATCTGTTGGGTCTGAGTTGGCTTGTTTTTTCTTTGGATCTGTTTCTTTGGGAGCGATTGCTTTTGAAAATTGGACGAGAAGTATGATCGGTGTGTTCGGTAATTAAACAATCCATATTCTCTTCAGTGTCATGCATGTGGGTTTGGGTGGCAGGCTGTTTGTTGATTGGTTGTTTGTTGATTTTTGGTTGCTTGTTTGTTGGTTGGTTGGTTTGTTGGTTGGTTTAGTTTGATGTATGATGGTATTAGTGGTATTGGTGTAGGTGGCGGTGGGGGCTTTAGAGTACGAAGGGAGGTTGAGGAGAGAAGTGGTGGTGGAGGTGGTATGGGTATTGGGTGTGGTTGGGTTGTTGTCAATGGTAGTGGGCTTAGGACTAGGTAAGAAGAACTAGGTGAGGTCGGTTTGGGCATGTGAGTCAGTTTTAGTTGTGTTAGGGGGCGGTATTGGTGTTAGAGGAGACTACGTTCGAGTAGGAAGGCTTGGTGTGGAGGGAAGCGAGGAATTGCTTCCTGGCCTATTGGTAAGTTATGTTGGGATTAAGGGTTTTAAGTTTAGTTATTTGTTTTTCCTGAAGCCAGGTGAGGCAGTCTTTCGAGAAGGAGGGATGGTTGGCTGGGTGATTACCGTCACAATTTGTGCAGAGTGGGGTGTTGGTGCAGGAGGTGTTGACATGGTCTGGAGCTCCAAAGTTACCACAGCGCGCTTGGCTGCGGCAGGAGTTTTTTTTCCGTGGCCATACCTCTGGCAATCATAACAACGTAAAGGCTTGGGAATGTAAGGGACGACTGGGGTTCTGAGGTAGCCTGCAATGACGTGGGAGGTGAGAGTTGGTGTGGCGAAAGTAAGGAAGATGGTATTGGTGGGTGGTTCGGCTCCGTCTCTCTTGAGAACGAGACGTGTTGGCTTGCCAGCTCCTCTACGAGGTCTTCACCGGTTAAGTAAGCAAGATCTCTGGTGCGTATGACGCCTTTGCTGGAGTTCAGGGAACGATGGGGTTGACTGTGATGTCAATACCAGTGTTGGCTAGGGTTTTGGTGGAGAGGAGGGTGGTGGCTTGAGTGTCCTTTGTGCAGTGCACCAGATGATTGCCGGATCTGAGGGCAGAGACCTTGGAAAGGGTACCGACAAGGCCGTAGAGTGCTTTATGTATATGGAAGGGAGAAACCTTTTTAAAGCTTTCTTGCTTGTTGATGGCATGTGTAATTAAGATTTTTGGGATTGGGGTTGAAGAATGGTCAATAGAGGTAGCAGGTGGGTCACGTCGAGAAGATGGAGGGTCAAGGTCAATGCACAAGCGCTTCGTCATAATGAAAGAAAAAACCAAGGGCTGAGAGACCCGAGGCAGCTAGAAAAAAAGTCGCGGAACTACTATACGAGAACCGCTGTACTAGTAAAGAAAGGCGCGAAAGTCTGGTCAGAACGAAAGGGAAAATATAGAAGAAACGATCTCACCGAGAACAGAAGCCCATCCACAGAGAAAAAATCCAAAAAATGAAGATATAATACAAAAATTGGTGCAAAGTGAAGTGAAAACGGAGCAAAATAGTATAAGAGAAAAGAAGCAGATGTCACGTCGCTCTCGTTGCACACGTGTAGTGCTTTTAAGGCCTAACATAACACCTCCCCCATCTCCCATCCTATTCCCAAAGCCAACACAAACATTTTCTCTATAACCAGGGACACTATCCCCTACTCCCACCTGGGTAATACCTGCCCCCACCCCCACCCCCTCTTCCCCGCCCTCAAGTTTTTATAAGCCTCACTTAATACACGAACAGATGCTCTTCACAACCCAGCGTTTTTGCTCAAAATACTGCCAACTTAGTAAACACTTCCACAAGTACTCCTTCCTCTTCACCTGTTTACTGACGTTTCCACACGGGACGGCTCCTCTGCAGCTACCGCCGCCTGTCGTGGCCTCACCCTTTCTTCAAGATTACCAGATGGTGCCTCCATCTATTCTGAATAGGCCAATGCTATCCTCCTAGCTTTGAACTTCGAGAACTCTCCCTCCGCTCCCGCTTTGTCATCTACCTTTTACTCCGAATCAGTTCTCACAGGCACCTACACATATTCTGGTCTAATCCGGTTATCTTACAAATCTTAAACAAAATTTACTCTCTCTTCCTCAGGGAAGAAAATTACCAGCCACGTCGGTATCCCTGGTAACAAATGGGCCGACAGAGTAGCCAACAGCGCTTTGTCGAAGCATATTTTACCAATCCTTATTCCGCACTCCAACTTTTACCTTAACATTTTCAGCTACTTCAGGAAGACCTGGCAAGACTCCTGGAATCTTGAGACTAGTAATAAACTCCACACTATCAATCCCAAAGTATGGACCAACTCTCCCTTACGCAGTCGCAATCGCAGAGATGTTGTCATCATCTACATATGTCTTGGTCACTCCTTTCTCATCCACTCTTACCCCATATCAGGCTCTCCCAAACCTCTCTGCCCTACTTGCAACACTGACCTATTGATCAAGCATATTCTCTCAACCTGTCCCTTATACCTTAACTTGAGATCACTCCTTTCCTCTTACACTCGATCGAATCCATTTCTGATCTCTTCATGATCAATCTCCCTCCAACATCATCACCTTCCTCCGCAATTGCAATTTTTTCCACTTGATCTAATCCTCCGTACCCACACTCACATATGTTTAATCAGACTTTTTGCTCAAGGCAGTCTAACGATGCGGATTAACAATTGATTCGTGCTGTGCTACCTAAAGCGGCACAAACTGTATCCAACCAGTCTTTAAAAGAGACACATAGGTTCATATAGGTAGGTGTAGGGGTGTGGAGTGAGTTGAAGAGCGCCACCAAAGGAATCTCATGTCCTTTATACTTGTATTTGCGACCGTTCACTGTAATAAACAAACAGGGAACAGGATTCTAAATAAAGGCTACAATTTACACTCAAATGAGGGCGCAATGCCTAAATCATTAGTACATACACAAAGGATGCCAAGATTTTAGCTGTAACAGAGTAAACCAAAGAGCAGGATATGTTAATTAGCCAGAATACATTAACCTGCGGTGTGCAAAAACAGTAAAATTAAATTGCAATACCAAATACTGTAGTTTAACAAGGACACTATACTGACAATTCCAACATGTGAATAGGTAATATCATAGAACCAAAGTAACATGATAATTGCAGTACAATCAGTTATGCATTGCTTACAAATCGCATATATCAACTGAGATAACTATATGCAAGTAAATTATTCTAATAATACCAGTAACGTTGCAGACAGAGAATACTGGTTACGGTGTCATGACATGACTCTTATCAAACCGGGTAACTCTGGGAATAGGCTTACCTCAACCGGAACATCTTGCCGACGATAATAATACTTCAGAAATAATTGGCATGAAGGTTTACTCAAGATAATCCCTCTAAATTTAGACATAGGCAGCAACAGGCCTATACATTGATCACTTATTAGCCACATAACGTAATGAGGGTAAACTTGTCCCTCTATGAATCATATTTGCATATATAATGAACTTCTAATATAAACCCACAACTAGTCAAGCATACACTTGAACTTGTCTCAAGGATTTCAACAATGGCAAATAGCCAACATAAGCGATGTTAGTAGTGAACAATAACACCACGAAAGTATACTAGGCCTACATAACATAGCCTAACCATTGCGAGCAACGCAAGAGGCTTAAATTTGTATGTACCGCAAATGACACCAAACTGAACAATCCATGGTCTTTATGTATCTATAAATAAATGAAAATGTAAAACACAACTTACCAAAGATTTGTGACTCCTTAAAGACAACTTATCACAACTCTACAGGACTTAATTTGGCATTACTTTACGAACATGATAGCCGCAATGTTAGACTTTCTTTATAAGCGGCGTAGCGCCCTCTAGATATCGCAAAATTACCAAAACTTGGCATCTACATTCCGGCCCCTTAATTGACATACAATTACCATTCCGAGTAATATCAATGACGCATTATAAATATCATAAATCAATGTTAAAAGGCAAAAATTCAGTGTCCAATTCAAATAAGAAGCAATGTTCAACTTCATAAAGATCAAAACAATGGTAAATACTTGAAAGCGGAATCCAACGATTCCAATCGAAACAATACTTATTAAACAAGCTTACAACCATTGGGAGTAGACTATCCCGCAGGTTCATAGCAATTAAGGGGATTATTCTGCCCTTTGGTGTTTCATTAACAAACACAAGTATGCAACTGGTCTATCAAGGAATGAATGTTTCGTCTTCACTGAACACGATCTTACGAAACCTTTACTGTCAGCTTTTACATCTATAAACTTTCCCAACAACCAGTTTTTTTTGGTAAAGAATCATCCATAACAAGAACAATATTTCCACATGTTAGGTTTCGATTGCAATGAAGCCACTTTTGTCTCCTTTGCAATAAAGGTAAGTATTCTCGACGCCATCTTGACCAGAATAACTCAGCCAAATATTGGACTTGTTTCCAACGCCGTCTTGCATAAATGTCCTTCTTATTAAATACACCCGGTAGCATCGAAGTCTCTTCTGGAAACGACAGCAGCATATTAGGTGTTAGAGGCCGTACATCATCTGGGCTTGTTGACACTGTCGAAATAGGTCTACCGTTAACAATGTATTCCACTTTACAAAAAAGGGTACTGAGACCTTCGTCATCCAATCTTAATTGCTGTTCTTTCATCACACCATTCAACACTTGTCTTACTGTTCTGATAAGCCTTTCCCATATCCCACCAAAGTGGGAGACTGTCGGGGGATTAAATTGCCAACTGATTCCCTTCTGGCGTAAACATTCTGGAATCTGACTGCGGTTCGAAGCGTTGACAGCATCTTTGAGATCTCTGGCTGCTCCCACAAAATTTGAACTTTTGTCGCTTCGAATAGATGATACACCATTTCTCCTGCATACAAATCTCCGAATGGCGTTCAAGCATGAATCTGCATCCGCTGAGTGAGCAATTTCTAAATGAATAGCTCTGGAGGCTACACAAGTAAATAACAGTCCATATCTTTTAAAAGTACTCCTACCTCGCTTGACATAAAAGGGTCCAAACATATCAAGGCCTGTGTTATGGAAAGGTGGTTTATCACTCATCACACGTTCTGCAGGTAGGGATGCCATTTTCTGTTCACTTACTTTGGCTCGGTATTTCTTGCAGGTAACACACTGGTGAGTAGCCTCTTTTTATCAATGCCCCAGCTCCAGTCAACCAGTATTTCTGCCACATATGTGTTAGCATGGTTTTATTCCCGAAGTGACCAACACTCCTATGGGTCTCGTCAACAATCAATTTTGCTAAAGCTGACTTCTTGGCAATGATCCCCTGATGCTTCATTTCTTCAGGCAGACTCGCTCTTCTAAGCCTACCACCCACTTTGATCAAACCATCCATCAGAAAAAGACCCAGACTACGTAGAGGACTTGACTTCATTGCTTTGTTCACCACTTCGGTTTTTCCATTTTTTAGTGCATGTAACTCATCTGGGAAGTACTTTTGTTGTTCATGTACCAAAACAAGGTTTCCAGCTTTTTTCAAATCTTCTACAGTCAATTCACGGAATTGAATGTTGTTTGTTTGCCTCAACTTCTGCCCAAACAGGATCACCAGAACAACGACTCTTTTTAGCTTCTTGTAGGTGGAGAACCGGGGAATCAGAGTGTCCATGAAACAACATTGTTTATCAGATATGGTTGCATTTGATGATTTCTTAACTTTAGGATCAGATTCATCGACATCTGGTGGACGTTCTTGCAGATCAGACCATTGCTCGTTTGACTGTTGCAGAAATCCTGGTCCATTGAGCCATCTTTTGTTTCTCAAGAATTGGTCAATATCCTGTCCTCTGGATGCTTCATCCGCTGGGTTGTTTGCACTTCTGACATATTTCCACTGTGATGTAGAGGTCAAGTTCAAAATGGTAGCAACTCTATTTGCAACAAAGGCTTTGAATTTCCTTGTGTCACAATGTAGGTACTTAAGCACAGTTTGGCTATCCGTCCAGTGAAACACTTCCTTTACATTCAGCTCTGAAAATATAGACTCGGTAAGACGGGCCGCCACAACAGCGGCAGTTAGTTCCAGTCGGGGAATAGACATATACTTCAGTGGGACTACTCTGAATCTGGCTAAAACTAATGAGACTTGTACTTTACCATAACAATCTTCTTGTCTGATATACGCACACATACCGTAGCCCTTGTCACTTGCGTCAGAAAAAAGATAAAGTTGCTGGTTAACAACAACAGTTGAGATTTCAGACTTATAGCACCTTGGTACTTCCCATTCTTTAAGTCTGGGGAGCTCCTGTAGCCACAGTTTCCATCGTTGCAGTATGGAATCAGCGATAGTTTCATCCCATCCTAACTTTTGGCTAAAAGCATCTTGCAGTAACATCTTTGCTAGAAGAACAAAGGGGGAGATTAGTCCGAGTGGATCAAAGACAGAAATGACAATCGATAATAACCCTCTTCTTGTGAAACTTTTTTCTGCCGGTGTGACATTGAAAGTAAGCGTGTCTGATTGTGGTAACCACTGAATGCCAAGAGCTCTCCCAGATGGTATATCATCCTTCTTGAGGTCTAGTGATTTCAGCTCTGGTGCTCTTTCATCTTCTGGAATGGTACTTAATACATCCTTGTTGTTGCTCATCCATTTTGTTAAATGAAATCCACCCTCCAAGCAGAGATTTGACAGGTCTTTCACAACTGCAACAGCTTGTTCCCTGCTTTCAACTGAAGACAGACAATCATCAACATAAAAGTTCCGGTCCAGGGCATTTCTTGCTTCGCTACAATACTTAGCGCCATGATCTGCTAATGTCTTCTTCAAGGTGATGTTGGCGCAGGCGGGTGAGGATGTGGCACCAAACAAATGCCTTGTCATTCGGTAGGTCTTAATAGGCTTCCCATCCGCTGGTCGCCAATAAAGTTGCAAACAATCTCTATCACCTTCAGGTACCACAACCTGCAGAAACATACTTGCAGTGTCTGCTGTAACTGCAACCTTCTCCTGCTGGAACTTCATAAAAAAAACCAATTCAGGTATTTGTGACATCCGGCCCCTGTAGAAGCATATCATTGAGGCAGATTACAGCGTATTTTGCCGCACAATCAAAGACCACTCTGACATTTCCTGGTGTCTTGTCACTCATTACCGGATGGTAGGGAAGATATCACACTTTTTCTCCATCAAAATTATGCTCCTCCACCTCTTCCATGTATTCTTCTTTCCTCATGTTCTCCATAAACTCTGTATACTTCTCTTTGAGCTCATTATCCCTACTTAGTCTCTTCTCCAACAACTCAAACCGTTTTTGTGCAAGCTTTCTATTGTCTGAAAGGGTGGCATTTTGATCTCTCCAAGGTAATGGAACAGCATAATGACCATTTTCATATTTCATGCTCTCTCTGACAACCTTGATGAATCGTTTGTCCTCTATCGAGGGACTTGACCCCTCGGTGAACCCAGTTTCATGAAAATCTATCTTTACAGTTTCATTCAATAGTCTTGTCAGCTGCTCATGTTCTTGAATTGCTTAAAATCCACTCTGTTGGATGTGGGAACATTAGTTGTAGGGCCATACCTTATAACGTTCCATGGTACCCAACCTAACATAGTCTTTGCAGCATATGGAGAACCGGGAGGACCTGTCACTACATCTAGAGGCGTATAAACTTCTGCCACTGCATTACCCAGCATTAAGCCAATTTCAGCATCAATTTGGTGAACCACAACGTTTCCTTGAAAATGTTCCCACCGATCTAAATCATTTTGTGTTGGGATGTGATTGTTGGTCACTGGTAGTACATCCTTGGTGTAAACAGTTGGAAGACTAACTTCTTTATCTCCTTCCAAGTTACACAAAACAATATTTGACATAATGCGGGTCTTGAAGACTTGGGTGGCACCCATAGTATCAATAATGATTTGAGCCTTTCTTCCTCCAAGTTTAAGCTGATCTCTTAGCTTGTCTGTACAGAATAAGATACTGGATCCGGGGTCCAAATATGCATATGTCTCCACTGCTCTACCATTTTTTGGTGATCTAATTACCGTGACCACTGACACAATTGCTATGGTGCACATACCATCGTCATTGTTACAGACTGCTGATGAAGCCACTGTTCTATGTACGTCACTTGATTCACTACTTGCATTCAAAGGTCTGTCTTGGTGTAGAACAGTTGCATGCCTGCCCTTACACACATCACACTGTAGACGTTGCCTACATTTTTTGGATCTATGACCGAGTTGTAAGCAGCCGAAACACAAATTCCACTCCCTGATCTATTTCACCTTTTCTTCATTAGTTGCTCCTGCAAACCTATTACATTTAGCTAAAGCATGATTTCATTTGCATAAGTCACATACTGTTGTGTTGGGGATGGTTGCACAAGCTCCTTTGGCATATAATCTTGAGGTCGAGTTATTACCTTGATCAAATGGATTGGTGTTGGTCTGGAACATTGGGATGTTGGCTTCTTTTGCTCTTGCTTTAAGAAAGTCTGAGAACTGCTCCAAACTGGGAAATATTGATCGTTCCATACATGAACTGACAACTGATCTCTATTTTGTCTCCAGATAATAAGGCAGTTTCGTTACTAGCTTGTGGTTTTGTTGTGCATAGTCCAGGACACCTAAGTCAGGAAATGTGCGCTTTGCGGCAACAACTTTGCAGGTGAAGTCTGAAAATTTTCTCATCGCTAATCCATCCTTTGGAGCTATCTTAGGCCATGAGTTCAGTTTACTTAGTAAAGCTCGAGACACAACGGATGGATGACCGTATCGGTTTTTCAGTTCTAACTTGGCTTGCATATAGGCTTCTTCCGTCTGCAGTAGCAAATAGTTTTGTACAAGGGCTTTGGGCTCGCCTGCAAGATGTTGAGATAACAGTGTCAGTTGTTCATAAGTGGAACAGGTTTTTGTTTTTATTGAAGAATTAAATGAGGAGAGCCATGTAGGGAACACAATCGGATCTCCATTAAATACTTCCACTCAGATGGGAGGAAGTCGGATTGAGTCCACTAACTGCTTAAATGTAGCACCAAGATCAGCATGGCTAATGTTGGACATACTTGAGTTTTCCACAACTTCTGACCTTAAAATATGTGCTTGCGCTAGACTTTCTTGTTGTACCGTGACATTATGAGGTTGTAACTGTCTTACATATGGGGAATTTTGAACATGACTAGCCGCCGAGACCATCGGTGGTTGATTACTTGAGGCAGGTACTAAAATTACTTGCTGAACATTTGCATTTGGATTACGCCAAGGGGTGGGGGTAAAGGAATTTGTTGCACTTATCCTGATTGGCGTACATGCTGACATGGCGGTGAAATGGCTTCCTGCCACGACTGACTTTGATATTGGGGACCTTGGGGGTTGTGAGTTGGAAGTGTCAGGGTTATTAAATCATCAGCAAATGGATTAAGAGTTTGAGTTTGTATATTTTGTTGAATGTCAGGCTCTTGTGATATCTCGACTTCCCCCTCTCCCTTTGCAACATGTATATCCATGGATGTAACCAGCCTTTCCGCTCAGTGGGTGTCGCCGAGGGAAAACATTTGGACCGTTTGGCCTATTATTGACCTTTTTTTACGTTATTCTACTTTTTTGGAGTCATCCAACCCTTTCAATCGCCCTTAGCTACACCCATGATAGGTACTAAATCCCCTTCAACTAGAGGCGTAAGAAGTAAAGGGGTGACGACTGACACCCCCTCCCCTCCCCATCCCTCATACCTTCTATCCTAATAGGCTTTCACCTGCCGGTTGCATGCTTTCTGCCCGGTTGACGTAAAATTTCCTGAAAATGAGAGATTTCCCGATTAGCAGCAACGTTTAACGAAAACTTGATTTTACCAGTGCGATTGTTCTGTTGCAACCAGCAACCGGGATGTGACCCCTCATACGCCCTTCCTCCAACCTAATATGAACGAAAATAATCCACGTTGATATCTGGGTTTCAGATGAATCAACTAACATAATTATATGTAGTATGTAACATCTGAATGTACAAAGTTATGATTTGCACATTAGGTCCATCATCAAAAACCAACCCAACAGTAGGAAAATGGAATCCCTTGGGGATATGTTGTTAAGGGGAATTCTTCCAAACAACTACATATATCATGAGGGCTATCTTAACAGCGTACTCGTGGGATGCCATGAGCCGCAGAGCCCGTATTTCAAGTGGGGGCACGCACGTTTCAAACTGACCTGAAAGACGGACGGTAATGCAAAGTCAGGGAAGGGAATTGGTAAATAATCTCTTCGGTTCCTTTTCTAAATCAATCCAAGGATGTAGCCAGGGAGGGGGATGGGAGAGCAGTGGAAGCAAAGAAACGGAGGATATATGACAAAAGAGAAAAAGCAATGGAAGTAAATTGAAGAAAATTGTCGTAAATTTGGCAAAATTTCCCCAAAATTGTCCGAAATTGAAGGGAATTTCCCTAAAATTGCATTCCAGAGACATAGGAGGTGGGGACAGGGAGAAACTGCCTGAGAGAATTTTATCTTTTTGCTGGGAAGGTAAAGTAGAGCGGTAACGACTGACACTCCCTCCCCTCCCCATCCCTCATACCTTCTATCCTAATAGGCTTTCACCTGCCGGTTGCATGCTTTCTGCCCGGTTGACGTAAAATTTCCTGAAAATGACAGATTTCCCGATTAGCAGCAACGTTTAAGGAAAACTTGATTTTACCAGTGCGATTGTTCTGTTGCAACCAGCAACCGGGATGGTTGAAGCAAGTTTCCCCAAAACAAAAAAAATGTCCGGAAAATGAAGAAATTTTCACCAAATTTGAAGAAAATTGTCCGAAAATGAAGGGAAATTTCGCTTAACAGCAACTTACTACATCAGTCTGTCAGCGCAAATTTTAGGGGTGTAACCCAAATTTGACCGACGAAAATTTGCATTTATTCATAAACGACAGGGACGTAGCCAGGGGGAGCAATTGGATCGGTCGCTTCCCCTTTTAGTCCTCCCCTTCCCCCGTCGGGAAACTTAATGAATAACTGTAATACTTTAATTATGGCATGTACTGATATGTGGGCTTCTGAGCTAATTTTATTGTCAATTAATTTTGTTAATTTTCGGAAACATTCAGTCAATTTACCAAAATAATTGTTCACATTTTCGAGAAAAAAATCCTCTAATTTGAAACCCTTTAGAAAGCCAAAACCAACAATTTGGTGAAATGTTGTTGTTGTTTTGTTTTCTTCAGGCAAAGGGAGTTCCGACCCTTCCCACACCCAGTCACGCGTGAGCGTAAGACTATATAATCTCACTGGGTCCGGTGCAAACTATTTGTTCACAGAAGGTCACTCCCCATTCCCTTTCAAATTTCTGGTGACGTCCCTGACTTCACCTCTCCCTCTCCTCCTCCCATCAAAATAACAAGAACAAGAGGATAGCTTGAACGTCATATTGCAACAAATGTTTATTTTGTTATGAAACATGCAGACATGGAAAAACCAAATATGTGATCACGTTGTCAGCTTTTCAGTTCTCGTGGCCTTCACTTCGTTGAGAAATAATCACGCTCTAATCAAGATGGGACATAGATTTTCCTTCTGTTTCTTAATTTCCTGTTGTTAACAAATATGATATAATTATAACCTAGACATAAACTTTCATAATACAAATATCATCGTTAGGGAGGGAGGGGGAGGGGGGGGGGAACAGGCAACATTAATCTTATACATGGCATATACCTCAGCATCACACTTTTTATTTCATTTTTGTTTAAATTATCGTTTTAGTGGACAGGATCTGTTGTTCATATCTTTTGCAATAGTAATTGTTACCAAATTGCAGGTCATCCTTCTTATGATTTGCAAAAAAGTAGGGGAACGAACACCCTCCCCCTCCCCGCTCTGTGACCCATGAATACAGCTAACTCAGCGTCACACAAAAAAAAATATCTGACCTATTGTGATTACTTATATGTCAGTCTGAGTCAGTATTGGCGCCATTGCATGGGTGTGGCGGAAATTGCTCCCGCCGGACAGGCATGGACCCCCTGCCATTAAACGCACTTGAAGTTGTCTGACGTAAAACCTCAATTCGCCGATCCGATCAAGGCCGAGAAGTTAAAGGCAAGTTGTCGTCTCTAACGTGCAAAGTAAATGAAATTCAAATCCTGTGTTTTGATTGGTTAAAACACTTACATTGATAGGCCAATCAGTATCGTTTTTGTACGCCGCCACAGTTTAATCATAATAGATGGTCTTAATTATAAATTTTCCGAAAATTGAAGAAGAAAAAAATGCTCAAAAAGAAAACAAATTTTCGAAAATTGTCTGGAATTGAGGAAATTTTTCGAAAATTTACAAAAAAATCCCACAAGCAAGTTGGCCAAGTTACCCGATAATAAAAGTAAATTTCCCGAAACAACTGGGGTTTCACCCTTGGACCCTGACCAGGGCCCTTGGCGGCCCCTAGCCCAATGGTTTGTCACTTCGCGACTCGTAAGATCAAAAGCTATCATCGCCATACATATCTGACACACCAGAGAACGAAAAACTTGATGCATAATATTATACAGTTATTTGAAATTTTATTGCAACATGGCAAAAAGTAATTTGATGATTCGCTAAAAAATACAAACAAATTAACCCACTTTTAGAAAAGGCAAACATCCATTGAGAAGCTATTGTGAAATCTTTTTAAACTGTCAATAAACAAGAAATAATAAAATGTCATATTTGTATTCTGTTATTGAGGCTGAATTGTTAGACATTTACCTGTTTACTTGTTTACGGTGCGCTGCTATCCACCACCAAATTATGTAGGGCCGATATTGCAGCATAACAGTATAAAAACTAACTAGATAGCCGAAATTTTTTAACATCATATAATTGATGAAGGGATGGGATGATGGGGTGGCAAGAAAAAAGTTCCCGTGCAACCAAGTATTATAGTTTTACTTAATTTTCAATGAGATTTACCAGTTGACCTGGACAAAATAGGACTTTTATTGTACTAAACTTAACTCGACTAGGTATTTCAATGGGACTCGACTACTCCTGGTCCAGATGTTTGAGATACACAAGTCTAATAAAGGTCCACCATAGAACTCCAGTCACAATTTTCAATGTTACATTCATCCTTCACCAACTATGGGGGGGTGCGTATGTTTTCATTTTCACAGGGAATTTGATTTAGGGTTTTTCCTTTAAATTCTTCTGTTCAATTTCTTTTATATCATTTCGATCAAAGTTTTGGGAAGCTTAATTGTTGGACTGAAATTTTCATTGATAAAATGGGGGCTAATATATAATCATGGTTATGCGGGGCATCGCTCAATTGAGAAATAGAAAGAAACCTATAAGTGTAATTCTCTCGAAAAATTGGAGGACATATTCCTCTTTCTTTTCCGGAGGTCCACACATAGGCGAACGAGGCGGGGAGGAGAGGGTAGAGGGAAGGGGAGGGGGCAGACTGCTTACCCAAAAAAAAATTGGGCACCCAAGAATTCGGGGAAAATGGGTATCAAAATTTGGGCAAAACTGTGTTAAAAAAAACTGACTTAAATATTTTATAAATAAAAGATTTTTTTCTGAAATAAATAAGTAACCAAATATATATAAATATGATCTTTAAAAGCTTTCTTCACTTGTTGTTGTTTAAAAGCAGATGATTTGGCATTGTGGCAACATGCATGTGGATTTTATGAGTATATTCATGAATTGTGTTAAATTAGGACAAGATTGGAGGACTTGGTAAAAAAATGGTCTGCCCCTCCCCCACCCTTTAAATAAAACTGTTCCGTACGCCTATGGGACCACAATATGGTTTGGGGGCATAACTTCTATTAACTATAAACATGTAAACCCGTCAAATTGTATTCATTTGAGCCCTTAGTGACGCCATGGAATCTGAGCCAGCACTGAAAGACCAATGAGCTGTAAATACAACTATACCTTGACAGCAGAAGTGTTGAAGTAACTGGAGTAAACAAAAATGGAGGGCTGGGGGTGGAGGGAGGGCTGGGGGGATCTCAGTGTTCCAAAATATATTAATCCTGCATGCACGAACAGGTCAACATGCCCCCGTTTACTACGCCTCTGCCCGTAACTAGGATGACATTTGGAGAGGTGCAACAATGCCTATACTGCTCAATTTTCCTCATTTATATATCTAATATCATTATTTATGAATCTATTTTTTATATTCATGATTGCAAAAATAATCGTGTTAAATTTCATTAATGATGAAGAAAATAAAGAAAAGAAATTACATGCGCCCAGCCGTAATATCTTATTGATCAATTTATCAACATGACTAGACAGCCGTTATGACCTTGCGTATTGATTGTTTTAATAAATGATAGGTTTTTATCAGTCACCCTCAAAAGGCTATAGCTTCTACCACGTAAACATTCCCAGGAAATATTGTTAAGCTTTGAAAGCCTAGCATTCATAACATGTGTTTTGAACGGGTATTATGTTAGGCTTTAAATGCCTAACATTTTTGTGATTCTTAAAGTTTTAAAAGCTTAACAATTTTTCTGATTGGGTGATGTATACGTATGCATCAAAAAATCATTTGGTTAAGTTCGGTCACGACCAAGGGCGAATCCATGGGGGGGGAGGGGAAGGAGGAGCAGCGGGTGCCATGGGCCATACCATAAAACCATAGTAAAGGTATCCCAAGCCAGCAGAGTTTAACCAAGTCATATTTTTGCAAGTCAAGTCACAAGTCACTTGATGACCAAGTCAAGTCACAATTCTTTAATGAGCAAGTCAAGTCACAAGTCACTTTCCAGCAATTCAAGTCAAGTAAAACTTTCAAAAAAAGCGTTTGGATTTATTGATATGGTATACAATACAATTGCTGAATTGTATATGCAAGTCCACAACGACTACAGAAGGAATGTGTCTGGATTATTTTAAAGGTCTATGGAAATGCAGCAATTTATATTTTGGTTGAAAAAGTATAAACTCTGCAGCAGATCAGTTTTTGAATTTTTTTTTTTTTTTTTGTATTCACATGATTTATACAAAATGTGTGATATGTGGCAGACAGCTCAAAATCTTTATGTTATTCTTTCAATTTCCTCCCTCAATCGTGAACCCTGAAATAATGAAGTCTATTCCTGCTAGATTTTTATTGGGGGCGTGCATTGAAAACACGTTCAAACGTTTAGTCAAAATTTGCAACACCACTTTTAAGAATTATCAGATTATGATAGACATTTAAAACAAAGGAATTAGAAAAGATGATACCGAGTTTGTCATGTTATACATCACAAAATGTGCATAAAGTATGCAAATTGATGCTTAAGATTTAAAAAAGCTGTAAACTGGTCAACGTCTATCCGATTTCAATTAATTTCTTTGCTATATATGATGCTTTTTAAACAGGTACAGCAATTTAACGTTTGCTGAGAAGCTTCAGAATACTTTTTTAATATGCTAAACAATTACAGGAAAAGCCTGGGTAATTTGTAACGCACCTTTTTTTATACGGCAAGGTATAAAAACAACTGCCAGGGCCTTGCAAGTGGCGGATTGTTTTTGACGCCGTGCACGATCAAATGAGATGAAACTTACATCACTTGTAATTTTGAAGGTGAGCTCTTATATTCGGTCAATGAAAAAGTCCAAAACAATAATTTTGTTATTAACAGTCTTGTTTACCTGTTTACCAATAAGCTGCATGTTGCAATATGTGAATAAGAAATACAAAGAAAAAAGCAAAAAGGGAGCCATGGGTGGAATAACGTAAGTCATTTTCCACGTGGCAACCTGGATGGAACTTTTCCTTTGTTCCCCTCCTCTTTAATTTCGTCATTGTTTATACAACATAAAAACTGTTGCGTCTAGAGGATTATTTAAAGGATGGCAAGGAAGTTTACCTCATGTAAAAGAGGATTTCATTATATACAAAATGGTAAAGAAACTTTTCTAAAATCTGATCCCTTAAGGAGATATTCAAGTTTAAAGTTTGGTATGATTATGTATAAACGACTAGCTGAAATTGTGACATTCTGTTTTATTTTGTACTTCAATTTTGTGGCTTAAAAACCATAGATATGTCAAGAAAATATTAAAACAGAATCTTGTAATTTCAATTTACCACCTGAAATAAGTTGTCGGAAAAATAATTCAAATAGTAAAAAATAATCAAGCGATAAACACCTGTACACTAAATACACAAAGCTGAATAGTTCCAACAGGATTGTCCAATATTGTAGGTAGCGCTTGCACGCTCACAAGAGTAGCACATCTCTAACCTTTCATCTAGTCGTTTTTATATAATTTATTAAGGTCCATTTCCATCTGTTAATACCTTTAAAAACAGAAGGCTATGTGCGTTCTGTATAAAAATTGTATCGCATAAATGATCTTAGAAATGAAAGTTATACGGATCGAGTTACTAGTATGTGACTCATCCATTTCTTCAGTTTTTTTTATTGTAAAAATGGTTACTGTCAACAAGTCAAATTTCTTCAAGTCAAGTCAAGTCACAAGTTATTTTTCGCAAGTCAAGTCAAGTTATATAAACATTATACACGTTTGAGTTTAAGACAACTAATTAGTGATTTAGTCCCCCACTCAATGACATACGTGCCACCGACGTTATGCACTGTTGTCTCATATAGGTTTGTGTAATACGAATAGACCTACAATCTTCGACAAAACTCTTGGAACACTTCAGCTTTTTGAGAACTACATATGTTGTAGTGCTATGTTTCTTTAGTATTTTTTGAGAATTTTCCGAGAATTGTAACCCCCTACCCCTCCCCCCATTTTAATGTTGAGTTTCTTTCTTTCTTAACGTCATTTCCAGAAAAATCAGTAACAACGGTCAACATTGAATGGAAAGGGGGAAGGGGACGACAATTAATATAGTGAGGTAGGGGACGGGGAAACTGGTGGCGTCAATGAAATGATAAATTTGTCCTCAAAATTCCAAAATATTAATTACAATTGGAAGAGTAGAGATTGAAGAAGCAACAGAAAAAAATTCCTGCATTTCTGATTTCTAAGTGTAAAATAATTTACGATAGAAAAGTAGTTTCATGAAAAATATCACATATTTCCACCAATTGTTTTGACGAGTTTTGTCCAAAAATGTAAATCGCTTCTCTCTGCCAATTACCTCTGTGACATCATATACCGTCTACGGGCCAACGCCCACAAACCCTAACTTCCTTCTTCAAATGAAAACTAAACTACTCCTCAACATGCCTCCCTCGTTCACCACAAGCTCTGCGTCATCATTATCCCCTGGTCAATGACTACCATTGCTCATATCAACATCAGAGGGCTCACCGCCTCTCGCCGCCTTCTCATCCATTTTCTAGACATTAACATCATTGACATTCTTTCAGAAAATGAAACTAATCTCTCCCTAATACAAAATTCTTCATATACCAGACTACACTTTGCACCACCAACCAGGTCCTGTTACTAATAAGTGTGCCTCCGGAACGCCGCTCTTCTCATTTAAATACCCTGGCTACCACCTACGTCTCCTCTACTTCCTTACCATATTAATCCATCACTAGGCTGACCATCACCACCAACAATAAACCCACCTGGAGAGTTACCTCCGTCTACAACAACCCTCTACTAAACTCAACACCGCCGCCCTCAATCCTCATCTCCACTCTAATATGCCCTCCCTTATCCTTGCTGACCTCGATGCAAGACATGTTCACTTTGGTGACCACACCACCAACAACAATGGCATATCCCTCCTTTATTTCATTTACTCTTCCCAAATCACATTCTTAACCCCCTCCCAACACACTTACTTGCATCATATCGGCTCCTGCTCCAACCTAGACTACATCATTGTAAACCCTCCGCTGTCATCACTTATGAGCTTGACAGTGATCACCTCCCCGGCCTCTACACCACTAAGTCCCTCCTTCGCATTACCCCATGCCCCAACTCCGCACCTCACTCCCTTCTTTTCTATAAACTGACTGGAACTTCTTTAGGCACACTATCCAGCACAACCTCCCCCACCCAAACCCGGCCAACACCTCTGACATTGATGCCGCCATCAGGGCCGCCATTAGAGTATGCCATCCGCACTGTTATTACCACCGTTGAACCCACCAAAAAAACTTCACCCTCCCCAACCACATCCTAGTCCTGATTAACCAACACAGGAATCTCAGGTGTAATTAGCAACACACCTCTCCACTCAAGCATGCACTGAATGCAATCATCTCAGATCGCTAACCCGCAAATTAATTCGTGATCATCGCAGACAAAAATGGGAGTAAGCCTTCAATGACCTGCACACTAACTCTAATTCCCGCAAATTCTGGACTTCATTCCACTGTCTCTCGGGCACGAAGAGATTTACCTTCACTCAGAGACCCGGCCAAGATAAAACTTACGTCCTCAACACTACCCTCACCTCCATACAATCCTTCCCCACAGAATGACAGACTTTTCTGTTCATGATAAACTAAACCTGGTTACTAACTACGTCCGCAACAAGTCATTTGCTTACCCCCCTTGAAAGCTACGACCCCATTATCACTTAACTCCCGGAGTGTCCCATTTCTATTTTAAAAATTCGGCACAGCCCCCGACGCAGACCGCATACACTACATCATCCTTAAAAATCTGCCACCTCCCTCATACTCCACAAGGATTACTTCAGGGATCAAGCAAGCTTATCTTATGTAAAAGAAGACTTCAAAATATACAAAATAGAGAGAGAAAAAACATTCAACAATCTTATTCCGTCAAGGAGATATCTAAGTTTAAAGTTTGGAATCATTTGTGTAGAAACGATTGAAATCAGATAAGTTGTAATGTCATAGCCTCAGATTCATCAAAGTATTTATGTATTGAATCATATTATGTCATGCGAATATGTGGCTTAAAAACCATGGGATATGTAAAAAAGTAGTAAAACTGAATCTAGGAAGAAAGTATTTATAATATACCACCTGGAGAAACTTGAGGAAAAATAATCCAAATAGTAAACAAATTAAATAAACTTTCTTTAAACTACATGAGCACGAATTGTTAAGAATGTGAAGGTGAAGACACAATCTTCAATAGTAGACTTACTACACCAGTCATTTCTACACAGATAAGACAGAGATTTAAACTTAAATATCTCCTTAACGGAATAAGATTTCTGAATGCTTCCTTTAAGGAGAACAAATTGAAATCCACTCACTTACAAATCCCACATGGTACATACAGAACTTGTTACATACATTTATTTATTTGAAAAAAAATTCAAGCATGTAATTTACTAGGGGCCCTGACACCCAGAGCCGACGTATGAGTATGACCCCCAATAATTTTCTATCCAGTAATTTTCAAAAGTAGGCCTTTTACCTATTCACCCGATGAGCAATTGCCAACATTGGTCAGAGCTCCCCAATCTCAAACCCATAGGCGGGATATGCCCACCGAAATTGGGTGAAAAGTCAGATATGGAGGGGGGAGGGGGGGGGAAGGGGGTTTACAAAATCACGCTAAGATACAAAACATTACCATACGAAAGTAAATATTTGGAGAACAAAAATTGGGGGGGTGGGGTACTCAAACCACATGTGTAGGAACATGGTGGTAAATGCCCATTCCTTTTTCGAAAACTGACAAAAGTGCCCTATTTTAAAATGAAAGATGCCCCTCAATTACTGTCAAAGATAGTTTACTCACTTGATTTTTTGCCCTTCCTCCCCTACTCTTCCTTGCCGGAGTATCTTCCGACACCCCCTGGGGACATTCTTTGAATCAGTTTTCAGGAAAATGCCAGTTCGGATTTGAACAGTTGAAACAGTCTATGGTACAGCTGAAAAGGAAATCCACCGCCCCTTCTTCCAAATTAAACCTAAAATTGAAAGATTTGGTCTGCCCGATGATTGCCATTGGGTGCCTTATGTCTTTTCATTTTACTTTTATTTGCATCCACAAAAATTGTTTGCGAAACTTTTAGGACACAAATTCTCAAAAACTTATTAGATCAACATCTAGAAATTTCAAAATATTTCAGACTATTTTCTAGAAATAAAAAAATCAAATGTCTTTACCACCTCTGCACAGTCTAGTTACGTCAACGAGGCCCTGAAATCCCCACTTGGACCCACTCTATAGAAGACCGTCCTCAGCTCTGTATCATGAATAAGAGGTCCTCAAAAATTGGAGGACAGCCTCCTCGGTCAGCTGTATACTAATCTCTTCTTCCCCCCCTTTTCCGCTCCTCCCCTTTTCAAAATTGGCATGATGCTGACAATATGATACTTGGGAAACATCTTATATAGTTTGGTAGAGATATAGATATTGGATGTAATGTTTAAATCAGTGACTCATTGGAATAATCCCCGACTCGGCTAGATATCGGGGGTCATGCCCTCCCGACTCGTCATGCTGACAACATGATTCTTGGGCACGAATCTTAGGAAAACTACCAGCACAGTGTGTTTCTAACATTTATTTTTCTTGCTCTCCACACCTTTGCGACCCCTTTCGCAGTTTTTAATGCAAGTATTGGTCCAATGTTTAATAATATTTTGCCCAAAATTTCTCATTTTTAAGGGGAATTTCCTGTTTAGAAATTGAATTTTTGCCACTTCTGTGCATTGATTTTCAGTCATTTTGCATTTTGAGGCATAAACAAGAAATTTCTTTAGATCTTCCCCTTTATACCTATGCCCTGCAATTGCGTCCAAATTTTCTCGAATTTCAGAGGAAATGTCTTTGCTGCCTGTTTGATAATACTAACCCAAAGCTTATCTTAGTCTGTTGAGAATTTTCTTCTTTTCATCAATTTTGAACGTAGTATTTGTTTTTAAGCCATTTTGAGGCATCAAAAGTAAAAAATCTTTAGAGCTTTGGGTTTGCCCCCCATCCTTCTTTACTCCTACCAGGGCTTGCCCTGGATCACACTAAAGCCTTTACATGGGCCACGGGACTCGACGCCGTTACGCGTACGCTATATGTGTGCAATGCTGCCAAGTTGGTTACTGTGCAACCGCCCCTCCCTTCCCAAGCCAAACAATCTCACAAAGCCACTGATTAAAATTTGATGTTGATTCATTGATTCATTGATTCATTGCAAAGTTTCCTTCGTAATAGGTTTCCGAGTCGGGCGAAAAGTCACCGCCTCTCCACTGAGTGAGATGGGCACGTATGGCCATGAGGTTGTCTACATCTCAATTCGTGATATCACGTGACTGTCTTTACAGTTATGTATGCCTCTATTCCTAAAATATAATATGTCCTATATCTTTACTCAGACTCGTAGTATTTCTTCGACTTGAGGAATAAACTGAAAATCAACTATATTCCTTACATTACCAATCTCCATTGATTCAAACAGATTTCAGGGCTGTTCCGGTTTGGAGTCCTCACGAATAGAGCAGAAAGTCACCCAGGAATTACTGCAGACGAACTCACACCTTTTTAGTAAGTTTCATAACATTTTCTATATACTGATAGGCCACTAATAATCTAAATCTTATTTTTGTGTTTTAACAACAATTGCAGCAATCCAAACAGTTTATTCCAGTCTTCCGAACAAAACCTTTGACTGTTTGAGGGGCGGACTAAGAGGCCATAAGACCTCGAACAGCAAAGGAAATTCACAAGCATATAAGCTCCATCTCCTACTGTCCTAACAAGTAATCTCCATCTCCCTAACAAGTAGGGGTTTTTGTATTTCTACAGATCAAATGTTTGGGTCAATGCACTGATTCAAAATAGTAGGGCTATTTGCAGATTTTTTGGCATGGCTCCTGAGATTTTCCGATGGTACTTTTTCTACCATGGGATAATTCTTAAGTAGCCACGGTTTACTCTTTATATATTTTATTTATTTTGATAAGTTTTTAAATCGTTGGGAATTTCCTTAATTCTCATGCAATTTAATTTATTTTGAGGCACTTTTTTTACGATTTTCGGTAAAGTTTCTGGAAATTTCCGTCAATTTTTGGAGTATATCTATTTCTATGTTTAGGAAATTATAATATATAATCATATATATAATATTTCTTATTATTGCAAAAAGCTACATACCAAAAATAGTTCATTTTTTGATATGTGAGGTAAATAGTAAGAGTCTTATTGGCAATGTTACATAGTCTCTTGCAAGTGCACGTCCTCAAAAGAAGGTGTGGTGTCGTGGTCCTCGGAGCATATAGACACAGACCTGATTTTATGTTAGTGCTCGTTGGTATATAATATTTGATATTATTGCAAAAAGTGACATACCCAACATAGTTCACTTTTTAATATGTGAGGTAAACAGTAAGAGTCTTATTGGCAATGTTGCATAGTCTCTTGCAAGTGCACGTCCTCGGTGTGGTGGTCCCAAGAGCATGTATTACACACCTGTGTGTATGCGCGTGTGCCGGTGTGACGCTCTGCTTGTAAACGTGTAAACACGATATCTTAAGAAGGATACAAAAAATTCACGCGATAATTGTTTTTTTTTGTTTTTTTTGGAGGGGGGGGGGTGTTGTGATGTTATGCACATTAATGAGTAGGCGAGGCTCAATGCAAAATTTGGTTAAATATTCATATTTTCACAACTGTCTATTTTGTTTCATATTTGGCCTAAATATGTTGTTTGCTAGTGTGTACGTGTTCATGTGTCAATGTAGAATTTAATTAATATGCGTAGAGGGAGGGGCTTAATATGGCTTTGTTAAAACGAGCTTGTAAACACCATATCTCAAGAACAATAATGTGGATTCATATTATATATGATCCACATATAGCCCATACTCAGATGGTCCGTATATGTGCTCTATTGTACAGGTGGTGATATCGTGAATATTTAATGAGTGGGCGGGGCTTAAAGGGGCATTAGACCGAAAAGTAAGGGCGCTCATTTTTGCAGGTTTCACAGATATATTTTCTACAAAAGATCA
Organism: Chiridota heheva; assembly: GCA_020152595.1. Lineage (NCBI taxonomy): Eukaryota > Metazoa > Echinodermata > Holothuroidea > Apodida > Chiridotidae > Chiridota > Chiridota heheva. The sequence continues at coordinate 111,558 of JAIGNY010000382.1, forward strand.
ATAAACTTAATGCCTCGATAGCCTACAGACGACATAAGGGCAAAGCTTAATTGGATATTTATATTTACCAGAAAATTGCTATACCTTTGCGTGCTAGATAGGCATTTGATTTTATGAGGGAACCCCCTAAAAATACGCCCTCACATTTCGGTCTGGTGCTCCTTTAAAATAAATGTCTTAAAATGCTCATATTTTAAAACAACATGTATGTTTTCTATCATATTTGGTATGATTATTATGAAGGTGAAAAATAAACTTTTAAGAGTGGGAAACTTTTTGGTAAAAGGTGGGTAAACTTGTTGTTATAGTCTTTCAGACGATATATATTAAATGCTTAGAAATTGATTTTCATTGCACCTGTATTACCAAGATTTTCTGATTGAATATGATGGAGGAGCACCTTTTAGAATCTACGACAAAACATGCTTTTGGTGTCAGAAGCTAGGAATGCACTACCATATTAGAGCCCCATAAGCCATGAAAACAAGAATCAGAATTTTGTCGTATATTTTTGATACCACTGTTTTACTTTAAACAATTAAAAATCAACCCCATTTCACAACAAGCGCGCCCAATCTTTTTCGACTCCCCTGGATTTTAATAAGGTTAATTTTGCAAAGAATTTCGACAAAATCACTTATTTCAACTTAATGTTTTTGTCACTCGATCTAAAGTGACGCTCTTTTCTTCTTCCTCTTAATTCTTTTTTGCTTTGTATTTTTTTTTCATTCCATATCATTTATTATTTTTTCAAGTGAAATTTATTATGTTAACCATTATGTTAATATATAATTAATTATCCTACGTTCACTATAGTGGGGAGGTGGAAAAATGGTACCTGGGCACCGATTAAAATATTGAGTTCCAAGGGTTCACAACAAATAACAAATATATGCAAGCTTCCACACCATAAAGAATAATTAAGTGTGATTATGCTAATTTGCAATCATTTTTTATTTTATTCGTTTTTCTCAGGCATTTATCATGGGGTAAATAATGCTTTATTAATCGTTCTTTTAACAGTGTCACTCATGATGTTATTCTTGGTGTTTTACAATGCCAAAACAACAACAAATTTAATCAATACAAAATCCTTAATTCATTGGGTCAGAACAACATGTTTTATTTGCATGTTGGTGTTGAAACGTGGCGTGGATATGCTTTATTCCCAAATTCCTTCCACATTTATTCGAAGAATATTGAGAGCTATTCAACTCACCCTGGCGTTGGCGTCGGCACCGGCGTTGGTGTCCGGTCAAAGTTTTTTCGGGAGTTTCGTTTTCGATTCATAACATGTAAAGTTGCTAAGCGGTATTATATCATGAAACGTTTGGGGTAAAGGTGTTTAACAAAAGTATTTTCGGGAATATTCATGCATTATGATTAGCTAAATAGTATAAGAAAGTAAAGAATTAAATCTTTATCAAGTCAAGCCTGTATGAGGTATGAAGTTGTAAGTTGGTATGTTGAATGAAAATAACTGGCATCAGGGACGGATAGATGGCCATGGTGAAAGATGGATGGCACATGTGAGGGATGGATGGCACCTGTGAGCCAAGGCGCAGGTCACGGGGGCAAGGGGACGATCGCCATCAGATGAAATACTGGGACGAAAGTATCGTTTCGCCTCCCCCACCAAAAAAAAAAATATGAGTAGGCCCCTATATGAACATTTGAATTGATGAAATTGAAAGCAACTATTTTCAAACAAAAATCAGGTGCTGTGTTCACACAGAAAGAGATATAATTGTATAGCTTCTGGGGCTACGCCCCTGGACTCCAAAATATGAATATATATATATTTTTTCTTCTCATGGTCAATGTTTAACATTTGAGCTGCATAGATACAGCCAGTGGTGAGTCCTTTGGGAAGGAGAAGGGGAAAAGGGGGGGGGGTGCAAATTCCTTCTCAAATAACGGCCGGCCACAACCTCCTTGCGAGGGCTGCTGGTCCGTTTTAACGGCCTGCGATCGGGGGCTATCTGCTCAGGCTTGGTAAATCGAAAAGCCAGTTTGCCGCTGGGCAGTGGCGTTGCAGGGGTAAGGGTCCCTCGATGAAACTTTCTGAGAGGGCACCGAGTTCCCCTCCCCACCCCCTCTCCCGCCCCACCCTCAACCCCAAGCCCACCCCATTCTCTAAATAATGAAGGTCTAACGAATTCATTTTGAAGAGTCGGGTTTTGTGACATCTTTTCTTGCGGAAATTTTCTATTTTCGTACAATTTCTTTCATTTTCGTGAAATTTGCTGCAATTTTCGTGAAGTTTCTTTCAATTGTTGCAAAATTTCCTAATGTTTGGGAAATAATCTTTTATTTTGTACAAATTAAATTCATTTTCGTAAAATTTCCTTAATTTTCGAAAAACGTCGTGAAATGTTCTTCAAGTTTCGGGAAATTTCCCACATTTTTGGTACATTTCTTCAATTGACGGTAAATGTTTCGAACTTTTACAAAAATGTTAAATCATTTCACGATTCCTCCCCAAACTGCCAAAAACAGTTTTTGAACCGTGATAAGAAACTGCATTCATTTTTATAGGTTTGTTGAGATGAAAATGATATCTGACACGCATGTGAAATATCTTCTTAGGCTTCTGCCAATTTATATCTATGTGTCCAAGGTTTTAATCTTATGAGCATTGTTTTTTTTTGTTTTTTTTGTGGGGGATGGGGGCGCCAAAATGCCCTTGTGGCTGGGATGGGGAGGATGGATAGGCGTACAAGGCGGGGGATGGAAGAAGCATATCTAATCAGGCAAAACAGCTAGTTCGGGGAAAATGGACTTAATTGATGAAAGAATAATAAAGGTCTAACGAATTGAAATTGAAGAGTCAGATTCCATGGATTCTTTCGGAAATCTTCAAATTTTGGAAAAATTTTGTTTAAAATTTGCTTCATTTTTGGCGCAATTTTCGTGAAATTTGCTTTAATTTTTAGTGCAATTTCCTTCATTTTGGGGAATTTTTTTTTCAATTTTTGTAAAGTTTCTATTAATTCTCTGGAAAATTGTTTCGATTGTCGTAAAATGTCCTTCATGCTCATGAACTGTGCTTAATTTTGTGAAATTCACTTTAATTTTCGTGTAATTTCCCTTCATTTTTGAGAAGCTTTGATGAAAATTGAGAGAAAATATTGCAGAGCTACAAAAGAAAATTAGATGGAAGTTGATATGTCTGCCAGAACAATAGTAAACACAACTTCTTTTTAGGCTTGCATAGTTTTTTTGTTTTTTTAGATAAGGGAGGGGGGACTACTCCGCTTATTCTGGAAAAAATCAAGACTGCCCCAATTCAAACACCTCCCATAAGCCTATGGACAGATAAGGGATGGGGACTTAGAAACCCGGCAAACTAGCCGGGGGGGGTGTTGGGTTGGGAGGGGGGTGTAAAAGGGTCATTGCCAAAGGCCAGACAAAACGTTTTTGACCTCCTACTTCCAAAACTCAGACATAGATCTGCGCCCCTGCCTGTGAGGGATGGGTGGATGGCATTTGGGAGGGATGGATGATACAAAGAATGGATCGGCGGTACTGTGGAGGGATGGGCGGCATTGAAGGAGAATGATACCAGGGATGGATGTATGGCATGGCACAGGAAAAGAACAGATTATATTGAGAAGAGATAGCATTGAGGCGGATAAAGGGCATCATAGTAAGATAATGGGATGGCAAAACATTTCGAAAAACCCCACAATGGAGCGGGTGCCCATTTAAATGAACACTGTTATCATTACCAAGAATGAAGGACGTAGCCAGGGGCACACAGGGCGGGGACACGTGACCTCCCCATCCCTCCCCCTCCTTCTACACACACACACACAAATTAAAGGTAAATGGTAAATTAAACTTATTAAAGCAGTAAAATGATACATTGGAAGTACAGATGTCGCATGATTTAATCATTTTTGTGAATTCTGTTCCAATTTTGAGCAATTTGTTTAATTTTTGGACAGTTTTCGGAAATTTTCTTCAATTTATGGAAAAAGTTCTTCAATTTTCGGAAAATTTCCTTCATTTTTAGGAAATTTTCTTTAATATTCAAAAAATTACCTTCATTTTTGGGATAATCAAACTTATTTTTAATTGTATCCATTTTTTCCTTAGTTTTACCAATTTTTCAATTTGCTGTTAAGAATTTCCCATTTTCACCTTAAAAAAGTAGTGAGCTAGTGTTACTTCCCGGCAGGCAATTTGCAAACTGTTCCTTCCCCTGCTTCCTACGATTTTGTTTATATCCAAAAATCGCGTGGTTAATGGTACCATTTGTAACGTCTAAAACAAATGCAATGAGTCACCAGAGCTGTCGTCGAAATGTCCCCCTCATCCCCACCTATCAAATCGTCTGGTATGGGTACGTGCCTGCCAAAAGTATCATTAATGCTTCACGAACATGGATTACTCCCGAGGCTGGCCGAGGTAATTAGATTGCAATCTATTGCAATAAGTCTATGATGTAATGTAATTTGTTTGAACCTCAGTCAGTCAGTTGTAATAATAGATGCATGTTATCTTTTGATTCGTGTGCATCATTGAAAAGTGGAATAACTGTATAAACTGTAGATAAAATATGAACGGAAATTGCGATCGTCTTGCCTGGTAATAAAAGTTAAAGATAATTAGTTGTTAAAGGGACTGAAAAATATCTGAAATATTGATTTCAAGATTTCATTTCAGAAATCATTTGACTCCACCATAATTGCTTAATTTGGAAGTTTATTTGCAAAGGGGTGTTATATTAATTGACAGGCTTTCATACAGAGTGTGGTTATTGAGATTATATGATTTACACTATAAAAAAAAAAAAAAGTATTCACTACACATTCCCTGACAAGCTTCCAAATCATCACATCCCTTCTTTCATTGTACTGTAGTTAGTTAGATCAGGGAGCGGTCATTTTTCTCAAATGACAGCTCCCTGGTTAGCTACAGTACTTACACAACCAGGAATTAGACTGTGTTCCTTTGACATGTGTTTCTTTTATCAGTATTCCTTTACAATTGTTCACTTCGGCATGAGAATGTGTAGCAAAACAAACACATGCAGCTGAAAAAATATAGCTACCAAGTGTCATTAGAGCTGCTGCATGAGAATGTGTAGTAAAACAAACACATGCAGCTGATTGAATATAGCTACCAAGTGTCATTAGAGCTGCAGCATGAGAATGTGTAGTAAAACAAAAACATGCAGCTGATTGAATATAGCTACTAAGTGTCATTATAACTGCGGCATGAGAATGTGTAGTAAACCAAAAACATGCGATTGAATGTATATAGCTACCAAGTGTCATTATAACTGCGGCATGAGAATGTGTAGTAAACCAAAAACATGCGATTGAATGAATATAGCTACCAAGTGTCATTATAACTGCGGCATGAGAATGTGTAGTAAAACAAACACATGCAGCTGAATAAATATAGCTACCAAGTGTCATTATAACTGCAGCATGAGAATGTGTAGTTAAACAAACACATGCAGCTGAATGAATATAGCTACCAAGTGTCATTATAACTGCGGCATGAGAATGTGTAGTAAACCAAAAACATGCGATTGAATAAATATAGCTACCAAGTGTCATTATAACTGCGGCATGAGAATGTGTAGTAAAACAAACACATGCAGCTGAATAAATATAGCTACCAAGTGTCATTATAACTGCGGCATGAGAATGTGTAGTAAAACAAGAACATACAGGTGAATGAATATAATTACCAAGTGTCATTATAACTGCGGCATGAGAATGTGTAGTAAAACAAAAACATGCACTTGAATTAATATAGCTACCAAGTGTCATTATAACTGCGGCATGAGAATGTGTAGTAACACAAAAACATACAGTTGAATGAATATAGCTACCAAGTGTCATTAAAACTGCAGCATAAGAATGTGTAGTAAAACAAAAACATGCGATTGAATGAATATAGCTACCAAGTGTCATTATAACTGCGGCATGAGAATGTGTAGTAAAACAAACACATGCAGCTGAATAAATATAGCTACCAAGTGTCATTATAACTGCAGCATGAGTGTGTAGTTAAACAAAAACATGCAGCTGAATGAATATCGCTACCAAGTGTCATTTTAACTGCAGCATGAGAATGTGTAGTAGAACAAAAACATGCGGTTGAAAGAATATAGCTACCAAGTGTCATTATAACTGCGGCATGAGAATGTGTAGTAGAACAAAAACATGCGGTTGAAAGAATATAGCTACCAAGTGTCATTATAACTGGCCTCCTTCAGTGGTATTCTTCATTTAGTGGCTTTCTTCTCATAAAAGTATATTTTTGCTTTTTCTTGCTTTACACTTGCACATTATGATGTTTCCTAACACCCATGTTTTATCATTTGATTTTGAAACCATGTTTTAGGCCTAGGAGTCTACATGTGGTGGGTTGTGCAGGTGCATGGGGGTTATGCTTAGATTCTTAGCCTAATTGAATACAATGAAAACTAACAGATAATTTCTTTCACTTTCAAGTAATGGCTAGTGGTAAGGTGATTAGAGTGGTAACTAAAATTATTCAGGTAAAATGACAAAGAAAATAATTTCATAATGATGCGATGAAATATTCAATTCGTACATTGACATATGCACGGGACCCTACGTTTTGTCGATTTAAAGAGGTTTTTCATTTATAAGGAGTATTTCATACATGTTTTCAAACTTTCTAAAAAGAATAAGATATCAACATGTTTTTCCACCAATGTAACAGTCCTCGATCATATCAATAAAAATCCACAGGAATATACCTTTAAATTCTTTAATGCAGCCCCAAAAGTCAAAAAGTCCCTTCCACCAAGACGTTTTAACCCATAAAGCTGTAGGTATTATAGGTCTTAATGTGTGAAACATAAGGCATCCCCGAGTTCATTCAATTATCCGGGAATTTTCAAGCACCCGTACTCACATACCCACAGTGACCGGTGCTACAAGAAGATATAAACAAAGTTTGAATAATATGGCGACGATGATGGCGGTGGTGGGGATGTCATTCATTTATCTTTAGATTAATGTCTTTTAAGCAGATGAGTTATAAATGCTTGATGGATGACTATGTAAACTACGAGTGTTCAATGAATTTTGAGACAAAAGTTTTCCTCTTTTGCAAATCCCAACAGATTGTTGTATGTGTTGTACTTAAATGATATACAAGAGACTGGTGTTGTTTTTTTACTCACAAATGATCTTAACTTTCTTATCTTACCATTTCTATGGTTTCTTTAATATGGTATTATCATTTTCATCACCATCAGTGTATGACGGTTTATACGGGGTTTTGGGTAATTGTATTATGTTTACATTTTCTTAAATACAGTATCATCGTGGGATTACAATTTTTGGGTTTTGGATCATACTCAGTGTTCTTGGAGGGAGGTAAGTTTTGTTTTCTATATCTTACCACGTAAAGGTACATCACTACTTGCAAAGACAAAAGTTCCTTCTTCCCAAAGACATACACACAATTGTTCAACTCAGATATATCTATTCTGTAAACGATCAAATGCTGAGAATTATCTCCCAACGAAAATTAAATATCTATATTGGGGCTTTCAGATAGATGATGTTATACGCGCCCACTGATACATAGAAAAGAAGCAATTTATTCTGATGGTGTATTTTGAATATGAAATGAAATAACAAAGCTAATGAAAGTTGATGAAATTTAAAATTGTATACAAAATTGTGATCATGAAATAGCACATACTACAAAATCTTAATGCTTCTTTTCCAGTTTTCCGTTTCTATCCTAATTTTATGTCTGAAAAAGATTAAAACATCGTTTTCAGTAAGGTGCATAGCAAGTTTCCAACAACCCGTGTGTATATATTGTCGGCTTCATTAAGGATTTAAGCAGAATCTTTTAAAAAGAAGTGACTAACATAAGGAAAGAGACGAGTCTGTCTATAATAGTGATTATCTGATTGATTTTCCCAAAATATCGGTTTTATTCTTTCTATTGTTTAGAATAAATCCTCTCCTATACTCCTTTTAGTACCTTTGTCGTGTTGGGAGACGTTTCCTTAGTAAACTTATCTATGCATTCTTCATTGGCGTGAGTAAATTAAAAGGTAAAACATCAAGTTCATACACATTCTGTTTTTCTTTTATTTGTCACTGCTCAGGCTTCGCAAGAAGAAATAAAACGCACTAACGAGGTGAGAAAAATAAATCTCAATATGTTTTATATATATTTTTTTTTAGAAATCTTTGGTATTTTTGCTGGTATTGAGAATATTTTAATTAGTGTCAAACATTTTTCAAGTACTATCATGAATATCAAAATGGCATTGATAATTGATATCTTGAAAGCCCTATAATCGTTAAATATAATAGGATTTTCTACCTATTGTTGTTTTTGTTCTAACAGTGTCAGTATCTGTCTCTTATTTACAATTGAATAAGAAATTGATTGGCAAGATCCAGCTGAATCGTTAACAGTTATTGCTAAGATATACTGCATTCCCATTCTAATTCCGTACGACTTTCTATCATGTGAAAAGTAACTTATCATTCCCAACAAATTAAGGAGACAAATTGGAATATCTACTTTAAGTTTTCAATGAAAGCAGAATATCCGTCTTGCAATCAGGATGCAATAAAAGCATGTCTAACAAAACGAGTTTTGCAACAAAACTTGTCCATTTGGCCAGTTTTTTTAAACACAGGCTGAAAAGCGAAGTATTGTATTTCAAGAATTAGTTCAGTGCTAAGGTAAGCCGGTATATATGTTAGAGGACTTCAAAAGAAAAAAAAATTATAAAAAA